>CM071926.1:82671055-83164913 GCA_016081115.2 Rehmannia glutinosa
CCAAGTTCCTTCCTCCTAAGGACAAAAAAGGCAAGATGCTCTCATTGTGGTTTCACAGGGCATACAAATTGATAAATGTTTCCATTATTGGATATCCACCTTTTTTGGAAAGGCCCTAAAGGACCTGAACCCAAAAAAATAATTCTACACCAACTATGCCATAAGTGCTTCGTAAAAATGAGACTACACCCGCAGATGACTAAGTTTTTCTCCTACACTAGTTGAGCAATTCCTTGCATTTGCTAAAGCTCAACAAGCCAATTCAACTTCAATCCTTCTCATGATACTCCTCATTCTCAAGTAGAACTACCATATCGGTGCACAAGGTAATATGATTTCTCGCAAAATCCCAAGTATCACCATAAAATGGATCATTGATATCACACTTGATCACATGTTTTGTGATTCTTCCCTGTATACTACTCCTCCAAAACAAACTCATATTCCTATTAATCTACCTAATGGGAACACCGCCATAGCTACACATATAGGACATGTTCAAATATCGAAAATTTGATTTTACATAATGCTTTATGTGTACCATCTTTTGAATATAATCTCATATATGTATCTCACTTGACCAAATCATCAAAATTTGCATTCCATTTTATTTCTCACACCTGCCTCTCTTACAGGACTTACAAACCACGAAGATGATTGGTTCAAATTGATTTAAAAGATGGCCTATATCTACTCAAATTTTCCTCTCATTCTAACTACTCGGAGAAGTCTTATCTTTGCACCTTAGTTAGGCCATACTTCAAATAAAAGCTTATCTCTCGTTATCAAACTTTGTTCCTCCTTGTTCAAAATTTGTTTCTTGTGATGTATGTCATCTAGTAAACAAAAGAAATTACCATTTGTTGACAGCAATTCTGTATCTGTTGCACCATTTGATCTAGTACATTGTGATATATGGGGTCCCTATTCTCATTTTTCATAATGATACAAGTATTTTCTTCTCGTTGTTGATGATTTTTCTAGGTGTACTTGGATCAAATTACTCAAGCACAAATATGATATCTTTGTTCAATTAGAATCCTTTTCTAAAATGGTTAACACTCAGTTTGATAAGAGAATTAATATCATAAGATCTAACAATGGAACAAAATTTTTGGTGCCTCAATTTTACAGCTCTAATGGTATTCTCCATCAAACTAGTTGTGTAGAAACTCCTCAACAAAATGGTTTGGTTGAGAGAAAACATCAACACTTACTTCAAGTTGCAAGAGCCTTGATGTTTCAAGCAAAAGTTCCTATTTCCTTTTGGGATGAATGTATTCTCACAGCCACTTGATTGACATGTATTTTGCATGTATTTTGGGCTTAATCTTGACTAGAATGTGTTGATATACATGCATTATATGAGTAAATAGGGTTATATTCCTATTTTGTGGAAAAGAATTACACTTTGCTTGTTTTGTAGAATTCATCGATAATTGTAGCACTTCGGCAACAATTGAGCATTGCAATCGCCAATATTTGATGGGAAGTACGAAGTTTGGAGTCGAGTCGAGAAGAAGTCGATGAACCGTGTGAAAAATGGAATAAAATAGTCGAGTACGCGTTGCTACAGTGAGCACGGGCGGTGTGCTCCCAAGACCGCCCGTGCTCAACTCCGCACTCGAAGACTCAATGTTCGACATATAGACGGGCAGCATGGCCGTGCTCCTTTCTATGAGTTGGGAAATTCTTGCGGCTACCCGACGGTCAAGGCGTGCCATACGGCACGGCCCGTGGTCCTCTCAGAGAAAAACAGAGTTTGATCCGTCTTCAACTAGGTTTCGACCCAAACGAAGTACAAATAGACACGGGCGGCCACAAACAAGGATACGTTGATTTTTGCCCTAGAAACCAGAGAGAAGAGCAGTTTTCCACTGGAAACTTCGAGAGATCGATCAAGACAAAGAACCACACCTTCGAGGATTGAAGATAGATCGAGAGATCGTCATCATCCCCCGAGTTCACTCATTCCATAGTATCGTTATTTCAATTAGTTAGATTTTGAATATGAATAATTTGTCTATGAATTGTTTATCTTCGATGTCTGGCTAAACATCTTGTGATTCCCAGGTTTGGGAGTAGGTTAATGAACACTTTTATTTGATGATTAATGATAATTGAAGTTAACGTTTTCTTCATCTATTCAAGTACTTTGCTTTAATTCCTATTTTATCAAAGGCCATTGATTTAAACTTGTTTGATGTATTGATTCATAATTATAACCGATGAGTTTCAATACTAGATCTTGAGTACTTGACACAAATAGCTTGCATGATTGAGAAGTCTGTGAATATTTGTGAGACCTTATAATCTTTTGAACTTTTGGTCATTGGATATCTCATGTTGAGTAGAGATGCTAGCATAGATATTCCAATTAACGCTTTTACATACATCTCGAGAGAGAGGGTAAATTACTTTTGGTGATTGGTCTATAGAGAAGAATACGCTTAACTTTGATTTGATTAACTGATAATAAAAGGGGAATATTAATCAAAACCATAGCCCAGAATCCTTTCATTCATACTTGATCTTTCAATCGCTCTTTTGCTTTGTTATTTTAGGATTAATTTACTTTTTAGTATTAACAAAACCAATCCTTCAAATTTCGATAGTCTAGATAAAAATGAGGTTATTATAATGCAATACTTATTATATTAATTTATTAGTCCTCAGGATTTGACCTTGCTAACCCTATTCTATAAATCGCACCGTACACTTGCGGTGAAGCTAAAAATAAGGCGAACAAGTTTTTGGCGCCGTTGCACGGGATTAATTAAATTTTTAGTACTAATATTGCGATAAATAGAATTATTTTTAATTTAGACATTTTTTCTTTCTTTTTACTTTGTTGTTTAATTTTACTTCTACTGTGTTTGACTTGCTTTCTTTAGTTGGTTCAGGTAGTGCATAAACACTCGCTCGAAGCAAGGAGAATTAGCACCATTCATACCGGAGGTTGAGGCTTTTGCTAGGCGAATTAGTGCGGCTACTAAACGGGCAGAAAGACAGCCAGAAACAGACTATGGCAGGCGTAGAAGATAACAACGGAGGCAATAACGGTGTCGATAACGAAGGTAACAACCGCCGGGGAAAGTCAATGTCGAGTTACCAATACCGTGAGGTTCCAGTGGCTCGTAGTCCAACAAAGAAGCGATTCGCGACTACTTTCGCCAATCAATCGCAACTATGGTGGAATTGTCAATGTCCCAATCAATGCGAATAACTTTAAGTCAAGCCAAAGACTAATCTCGATGGTGCGGCGAGAATCGCTTTGGGGTTTCCCGTGTCGAGGATCCCAACTCTCATCTTGCGAATTTCATATAGATCTGCAATACTATCAAGATGAATGGGGTGACTGATGATGTTATACGTCTTCGCCTATTCCCTTTCTCTTTAAGGGATAAGGCTAGGAACTGGCTAGGCACCCTAACTCAGGGGAGTGTGAACAATTGGGATGAGCTGAGTCAGAGGTTCTTGTTCAAATATTTCCCACCAAGCAAGACACTACAGCTTAATAGTGAGATCACTCAGTTCAGGCAGTTTGACTCTGAGCCTTTATATGAGTCCTGGGAGAGATTCCGGGATTTGTTGAGGAGGTGCCCGCAGCATGGATTTCCTGAAGATCAACAACTCTGCTTCTTTTACAATGGGTTGATGGGGCAGACTAGATCATTTTTAGATGCTGCAGATGGGGGCGCGCTACTCGCAAGGTTTCCAGATGATGCGTTCAACTTGTTGGAGGAGATGGCCATGAATAGCTATCAGTGGCCCTCCGAGAGGACTAATGTGAAAAGGGTAGCCGGAGTTTTTGATTCGGACCCAATTAAAGAGTTGACAGCCTAGATGGCCGTATTGACAAACCAATTGAGTGCTCTGACAAAGGCAAATGAGGGAAACGCGGGTGCAAGTAACGGGGGAGTTCCTCTAGATCTGATAGTGGAAGCAAATTATGTGAATAACCGGAATTTCAACAATTTCTGGAACAATCAAAATCCCACTCATTACCATCCGGCTTGAGGAACCACGAGAACTTCTCCTACGCAAACATGAAGAACGTGATGCAACCACCACCGGGGTTAATGTGACAAACGGTGTCATTACTGCAGATCCTAAGACAACCATGGAGGATATGTTCACCTCGTTTATGAGTGAGACGAGAAACAGGTTCAACAAGGATAAGGCAAAGATGGATAAAATCAAAACCATGTCACACAATTGGGGTCCCAGTTAAAGAATCTTGAAACCCAAATTGGTCAAATAGCTATGATTATTGGTGGGCAAAGATCGAAAGGCCAATTTCCGAGCAACACTGAGGTTAACCCAAAGGAACAGTGTAAAGCCATTCGTCTGAGGAGTGGAACGGAATACGAGGGGCCGAAAATACCGGAAAATTCTGAGAAATCGCAGGACGGCACGGCCCGTGCACCACCCCACGGCCCACCCGTGCTCCCTGCCGAAGCTGTAATTGACATTCCAGGAGAAGCAGAAACTGAAGCAAATGGCGATGTTGAGGCGAAAAAGGAGTTGAGGATCATCGTGCTGAACAAAAAGGGGCTGAGAAGCTTAAATCTTCCTCTAACCCTGATATTTCTAAACTTAATGTTCCCCTTCCTTTTCCCCAATGTTTTCAAAAGAAAGAGTTAGATGCGCAATTTGCTAAGTTTTTAGATATTTTTAAGAAACTGCATATTAACATTCCTTTTGCAGACGCATTGGAGCAGATGCCCAATTACGCTAAGTTTTTAAAGGATGTTATGTCAAAGAAGTGAAAATGATCGGTTTCGAGACAAATCAATCTAACAAGAGTGCGGTTCAATAATTCAAAGGAAACTACCACAAAATTAAAAGATCCGGGAGTTTGACTATCCCTTGTGCTATTGGTGATGTTTTCTTTAAGAAAGCACTATGTGATTTAGGAGCGAGTATTAACTTGATGCCTTTGTCTATTTTCAGGCAACTTGGATTAGGAGAGGTGAAGCCATCTACGGCTACCTTACAACTCGCGGACCGATCACTCACGTATCCGAAGGGAATCATTGAGGATGTGCTTGTCAAAGTACATAAATTCATCTTCCCTGTGGACTTTTTGGTTTTGGATATGGAGGAGGATAAAGACGTCCCTTTGATACTTGGGAGTCCATTCCTAGCTACGGGGAAAGCCTTAATAGATGTGCAAAAGGGAGAGCTCACATTACGGGTTAATGATGAGCATGTTTTATTTACTATCTATAAGGCACTTCAATTTCATGATGGTGTGGAACATTGTAATTTCATTGACGTAGTTGAATCTTGCATTGATGAGTATGTAGATCAAACATTGTTTAGGGAAAATTTGGAGTTTGGTTTGACACATTCGTGTTCAACATCAAACATGACAATTGATATTGATAACCAAGACTTGTATGATTGCGTTTGTGCTTTAGATAACATGCAGAAACTACCAAGGCGCGCAAGAAGAGGCGCACACGCACTAAAAACGTCAAGGGGAGTCCGTTCTACAGGGGCGCACAACCCGTGCTCTAGAGCACGCCCAGGACGTGCTCATGGTCGGAGGAACAGCTAAAAAAATCGACGACGGCACGGCCCGTGCCTAAGGTCGAAGAAAAAGTCGAAAAAACTGAAGACGGCAGCACGGCCCGTGCTCACCCATAACTCAAACCCTTGCCCGAGCATCTCAAATATGCATTCCTTGGAGCGAATAACACGAGTCCGTAATCGTATCATCTCTTTTAACTTCAGTTCAACTCGATAAATTGCTTAGGGTCTTAAGAAAACATAAGTCGGTGATAGGTTGGTCAATCTCTCGATTTAAAAGGCATCACCATCGATTGTAATGCATAAGATTAGAATGGAAGATGTCTATAAACCTTCGGTGCAAAATCAAAGAAGATTAAACCCTATAATGCAAGAAGTCGTTAGAAAAGAAGTTTTAAAATGGTTAGATCTTTTGAATTATATATGCTATTTCTCGACGCTTCTTGGGTAAGTTCGGTGCAAGTGGTACCAAAGAAAGGGGGATGACGGTAGTTAGAAACAAAAGTGATGAGCTTATTGCGACTAGAGTAGTTATTGGATGGCGTATTTGCATTGACTATAGGAAGTTAAATGATGCTACTCGAAAAGATCACTTTCCCTTCCCTTTATTGATATGATGCTTGATCGTTTGGCGGGATATGATTACTATTATTTTCTCGATGGATATTCCGGTATAATCAAATCACGATTGCCCGGAGGACCAAGAAAAGACGACATTTACATGCCCCTATGGTACATTTGCATTTCGCAAAATGCCATTCGACTATGTAACGCACCCGCAACTTTTCAAAGATGCATGATGGCTATCTTCCATGATTTCATTGAGGAAATAATGGAGGTTTTTATGGATGATTTTTCTGTGTTTGGGGACTCATATGATCATTGCTTGGATAACCTTTCTCTAGTTTTGCAGAGATGCGAGGGGACTAACCTTGTTTTAAATTGGGAAAAGTGCCATTTCATGGTACGAGATGGCATTGTTTTAGGCCACCGAGTCTCTTCTGCAGGTTTGGAAGTTGATAGAGCGAAGGTCGTGGCAATTGAGAAACTCCCATCTCCAACAAACGAGAAAGCCATTCGAAGCTTTTTGGGGCACGCCGGATTCTACAGAAGGTTTATCCGTGACTTTTCTAAAATCACTAAACTTTTAAGTCAGTTATTAGAAAAAGATACTGCTTTCAATTTTTCCGATGATTGTTTGCAGGCTTTTGAGATTCTGAAGAAGGCTTTGGTGATAGCACCAATTCTAGTAGTTCCGGATTGGAGTCAGCCCTTCGAGCTAATGTGTGATGCCAGCGACTTTGCAGTTGGGGCTGTTTTGGGTCAGAAAAGAGACAAGATGTTCAGAGCCATCTACTATGCGAGCGAACTTTAGACAATGACGCCAAAGAAAACTACACCACCACCGAGAAGGAAATGCTGGCAATCATGTTTGCATTCGACAAGTTCCTGTCTTACTTGATTGGAACTAAGACGATAGTCCACATCGACCACGCAGCGATCAAATATCTATTCGACAAGAAGGATGTCAAACCGAGACTGATTCGGTGGATCCTTTTGTTACAGGATTCGATGTGGAGATTAGGGATAGAAAGGGGTGCTAGAATGTAGTAGCCGATCACTTGTCCAGACTGGAATACAAGAATGAGGAGAAAGAAGGCACGGAGGCAATTAAGGAGGAATTCCCCGATGAGCAACTTCTGATGTTACAAGCTAAATTCCCATGGTATGCAGATTTTGTTAACTATTTGGTTGCAGGGGTCTTGCCTCCGGATTTATCATCTTATCAAAAGAAGAAATTCCTCCATGATGTCAAGTTCTACATGTGGGACAACCCCTTGCTCTTTAAGAGGTGCGCCGACACCATCATTCGACGATGTGTTCCTCAAGAAGAGTGGGAGGGAGTTCTACAACAGTGCCATTCTTCACCTTCCGGGGGACACTTCGGTTCGACACGTAGGGCGGCTAAGGTATTGCAAAGTGGTTTATACTGGCCTACGTTATCTAATGATTGCTATCTATTTGTACAACAAAGGTGATAGGTGCCACGGATGGGGAACATCTCGAGACGACATGAGATGCCCAGACCAATGTGATAGAAATCGAGCTCTTCGATGTGTGGGGGATCGACTTCATGGTCCCCTTCCCATATTCGTCGGGTTATCAATACATTCTACTTGTAGTGGAGTACGATCTCGATGGGTTGAGGCAATTAAGCACGCACCAATGATGCGAGTAGTGCTCAAATTCCTAAAGAAAAATATATTCACTCGGTTTGGAACCCCGAGAGCTTTGATTAGCGACGGAGGTCACACTTTGTGAATAAATTAATGAGCATTTTACTTGCAAAGTATGGGGTCAAGCACAAGGTGGCATTAGCATACCATCCGCAAGCAAACGGGCAAGCGGAGGTAGCCAATCGCGAGATTAAGCGATTTTGGAGAATACGGTAAATATAAATCGCAAGGACTAGGCCATGAAGCTAGATGACGCGTTATGGGCATATCGGATGCATACAAGACACCATTGGGCACATCATCATGACGCTTAGTATTCGGGAAATTGTGTCACTTGCCCGTCGAATTGGAGCATAAGGCATTTTGGGCTGTGAAGAAGTTAAATTTTGACTTCCAAGCAACGGGTGAGAAGAGGCTCTTGCACTTAAATGAGATGGAGGAATTTCGGGATGAAGCCTATGAAAATTCCTGGATTTACAAGGAGCGAACCAAAAGATGGCATGATCGAATGATAAAGAAGAGAGAGTTTTTATTGGGTGAATAAGTCCTTTTGTTTAACTCGCCTTAAACTCTTTTCTCGGGAAAACTTAAGTCTAGATGGTCGGGGCCGTTTGTGATAAAGAAGGTGTTAAATTCTCCGGAATAGTGGAGTTGTTGAGCCGAGATGGGAAGACGTTCATGGTGAATGGCCGGAGGATCAAGCATTACCCGAGCCGGATCAAAAGGAAGAGGTCACACGCCTCACTTTGCTAGAACCGTGATCGAGTAAACAGGCGTCAAGCTATAGACGTTAAATTTAGTGCTTGTTGGGAGGCAACCCAATGGTTTTGCTATTTTATTTCTTCCCATGTTTTCTTGGTTTGTTTTTCCCTTTTCTAAGTTAGGATTTATTTGCTTTCATAGGTTAGAATTTTTCCTTAATAAAAATAAATAATTTGGAAAAATTCGAAATGAGGGTACGTGCCTAGCACGGCGGGCCGTCGCCCATACGCACGGATCACCCTAAAGCCTCAAAACTTGCCCCAAGACACGGCATCCGTGCCATTTGGCACGGCCCGTGCTCTTTCCAAACATTGGGGCTCGAATGTTCGGCCCCTAGCACAGGCCACCCATGCCGTTTGGCACGGCCCGTGCCCCTCTTCGTTGGGAGACTAATAAGACGGGCAGAGGGCAGAATTTTCTCACAAAATCACCACCTCTCTCGAACGGACGAACGCAAACTCGATTCCCCTTCAATTTTTCTCAAAAATTTCTCCTAGATTATCACCCAAATTCACTTTCCACACTACCCACTCACAAATCACACTCTTATACAAGCTTTGAAGCAAGGATTTGGGGTAGAAAGCACCTAGGGTTTCAAACTTCAACTCTTTTCCAATTCTCGGGATTTAAGGTATGAATTGCACTTTGTATGTTGAATTTCTTGAGGATTATGGATTAAGGTTACTATATGATGCTTGTTTGATACTTTTGCCATGTATTTGATTGGAATTTTCTATTGGGCATTTTATCGAACACCTTGTGGGTTGTTGAATTATGATGATTTTGGTTGATTGCTAGATGAATTATACATGAGCTCGATTGTTTAGGGTGTTAGTGACTAGGATTCTCTGCAATTATATTGTTGTTTGGGCTTGGAATCTTAATTGTGAATTGAATTGTTGAGATGAGGTACTATGCCTTACGTTAATTGTTGTATGTATTTCATCGTTTGTTTTACTTGGCATGTACGGATTCTCACGATTGTTTTGTCAGGTACTCATTCGAAAAAAATGGCTGAACCAAAGAACCAAAGAAGTCGGGGTGGACGTCTAAGGAGACCCGCTCGGGAGGTTGATCCAAATAGCCCCTTAGCTTATGGACACACCTTCACAGAGCCAGAATTAATGGAAATATGGAACCGGCTGATCACTCGTACATTCCCACCTACACACTATGTCGACGATGAGTGTACCCAAGCACTCGGGATACATTAGGAGGTGTGGCACATGTTTGAACGAGTGGGATGGACCGCCTTCATGCAAGGGCGGTGGCCGACATTCAAAACACTCGTCCTCGAGTTCTTGAGCACTGTGCAGGTCACGGAGGTACGACCCAGAAACGAACCTCGGAAAATCTATTTCAGATTGGGCAACGTATGGAGAAACGTCACTATCGCCGAACTGAACCAGATTTTTGGGGTACCATCAGACGCCCTGTACCAGCCCGTCGCTAATTACAACTCGCGTGAATTCTGGCGAATGTTGACTGAAACCCCAGAAACCGGCCTAATGCAATACGCGGCGCGCACATCCAAGGCCTCGTCACTCCGCAATCCCGTATTCCGCTACATTCAAAAAGTGACGGCCCATTCCGTGTTCGCTCGCCACAACAACGGGGGTATGCAAGCGAGAGAGCTATACCTACTTTGGTGTATGCTCACCCGCACCCCTTATAATATGACGACAAACTTTGTGGACCATGCCGTTTATATTTCTCAGCAGGACACGGGGATAATATTAATTGGGGGAATGATAACCCCCATTGCTCGACATTTTGGGGTTGACATGAGCCGAATGGAGCCGATTGTGGGAAGTCGAAGCGTCAACAAGCAAGCCCTCCGCACCATGAAGATTATCACTAAAGAGGAACATATCCTCTGTTTTCAACAAAAAGTCGGGTCTGCTTTCCCTCTCCCTAACCTACAGCTCACTGCTGTGGTGGACAATCAAATTAACTGGCTCCTGCACTCTGAGGCTCATATCAGGGTCATGGACGGCCTAACTACACGAAAAAAGAGAAGGGTAGACGGGTTACCCGATGAAGAGGACTTGGTGATGGAAGCACAGGTGTATGATAGGCACGAGAGGGGATTCGAGCCGGGCTTCCAGTAGGGAGGCTTCGAGCAGGGCGGCCTACAGGGGCGGCCCGATATTCCAGAGAGCTCCCACCAAGGTGAGGAGCGTGGGGGACAGTACGATCATGACAGATTATGTGCTTTTGAGGAAATCTTGCGCCAGCATAGAGACGACTTCAGTGCTTTCCGAGCAGAGCAAGAACAAAGGTACCAAGCTCAGGACTTGTGGTACCAAGCCTAGGAGCAGTGGGAGTTGGAGATATTGCAGACGTTGCATCAAATTCAAAATTGGCATATCTCCTAGGGCCACTTTCCGCCGCCACCCCCACAGTAATCCAGGTCCTATCCACACTTTTCTTTGAAATTCTACCTTCTCTTCTATGCGCTATAATTTCATTCAAGTTTGGGGGGAGAGGTAGTAATTTTTTGAAGGGTGTGGCGTTTTGTATTCATATAGTTGCATTTAGAGCATGTAATTTGCATTGCATTAGTTGTTTTTTATTATTTTAGCACGTTTATTGCTTTAGCACGTTTATTGCTTTCTTAGTTTATTAGGGAGTGAGTTGACCGCTTTTGTGTGTTTGTTGATCTTGGGAGCATGTGTTGAGTAGTTTATGTTGTTTTGAATTGGGTATTGAGCGTGAGTTGACCGGGTTGAGAATAATTAATATGGAGCATGTGATTATTCGGATCATTGTTACTATACTTTGAATTATGCATTTACAAGCCTGTGAGCTTTTGAACCTTTATTGTTTTCATCTTATGTAGACTTGTTTGTGATTGAGTGTGTCATTCATGTTCATTTGAATTCTAGAACTTGCTCGGTATCTCCGTCAAAGTCACATGTTGTATGCATTCATGAAAATGATTTTAGGCCATTTTTGTTAAGCCTTTCAAGCCTTTTTGCCTACCTTATGATATTTGATTTCCCTAGTTAGCCAATTTGAGCCTATTGCCTGATTTTTTTTTATATCCACATTTCAAGCCTTAGAACTTAATTTGATATATCTGTTATCCTAAACTTGAGCTTATAGCATTGAGTAAAGGGATAGAATAAAGGATTGAATGAAGGGGTATGGAGAAGTTAGAAAATAGTTTATATGTTGGGTGATTGGGAATAAAAGAAAAAAATGAGAAAAAGGGAGGATACTCACAAAAGAGTCGAAAAAAAAGAAAGAAATTTCGAAAAAAAAAAGACTGAAAAAATGAGTCGGCAGTACGAAAAATAGGCTGGACATTGTGATGTAAGGCGAAGGAGAATGATTTGTATGAAAAAGAAGGGAGAAATAGAGAGGTGATAAGATATAAGGCGATTGGGAGTACATAGTTGGTTGATATTAGAATAACTGTTTGAGAAAATTGATGTGCTTACCAATTTATAAGCTTGAGTTAAGTCACTTTATCCATATTTCCCTACCTTAACCAAAGAGCCTTCATTACAACCATAAACAAAGTCCTTTCTGATTTGTGAATTGCATACAAACGAGTGGCGGAGATGTGAGACGATTTGCAAGCATATGGTAATTCTTCAACATTGATATGATTTGAGTGAATACACGTCCCTTATAATTCTAGCGAGTAGAGTATACACTTTATCCATGAGAGGCGTGATTTGAAGTGTTTTACCATGATTTTAATAGACTTGTGCTCCGTGATTAGCTATTTGAAACTTGGTTGGTTTGTGCTTGATGTCTATGGATAGATGACATGAATTGTGATGTGGTGTTCTTGAGTTTCTCTTTTTACCCATTTGTGTTATCTTGTTTATAAAGTGTTGACCGGGACTGTCAGCAGTTTAAGTTTGGGGGTTTGATTGACATGTATTTTGCATGTATTTTGGGCTTAATCTTAACTAGAATGTGTTGATATGCATGCATTATATGAGTAAATAGGGTTATATTCATGTTTTGTGGAAAATGATTACGCTTTCCTTGTTTTGTAGGAATTTATCGATAATTGTAGCGCTTTGGCAACAATTCGAGCATTGCAATCGCCAATATTTGATGGGAAGTACGAAGTTTGGAGTCGAATCGAGAAGAAGTCAGACGAACCGTGTGAAAAACGGAAGAAAACAGTCGAGTACGTGTTGCTACAGGTGAGCACGGGCAGTGTGTGCTCCCTAGCACCGCCCGTGCTCAACTCAGACCTGAAGACTCAATGTTCGACATATAGCACGGGCAGCCCGTGCCAAATACACGGCCCGTGCTCCTTTCTATGAGTTGGGAAATTCTTACGGCTACCGGCCAAGACGGGCCGGGCGTGCCATATGGCATGGCCCGTGCTCTATCGGGAAAAACAGAGTTTGATCCGTCTTCAACTAGGTTTCGACCCAAACGAATTACAAATAGACACGGGGCGGCCACAAACAAGGATACGCTGATTTTTGCCCTAGAAACCAGAGAGAAGAGCAGTTTTGCACCGAAAACTTCGAGAGATCGATCAAGACAGCAACCACACCTTCGAGGATTGAAGATAGATCGAGAGATCGTCATCATCCCCGAGTTCACTCATTCCATAGTATCGTTATTTCAATTAGTTAGATTTTGAATATGAATAATTTGTCTATGAATTGTTTATCTTCGATGTCTAGCTAAACATCTTGTGATTCCCGGTTTGGGAGTAGGTTAATGAACACTTTTATTTGATGATTAATGATAATTGAAGTTAACGTTTTCTTCATCTATTCAAGTACTTTGCTTTAATTCCTGTTTTATCAAAGGCCATTGATTTAAAATTGTTTGATGTATTGATTCATAATTCTAACCGATGAGTTTCAATACTAGATCTTGAGTACTTGACACAAATAGCTTGCATGATTGAGAAGTCTCGTGAATATTTGTGATAACTTATAATCTTTGGAACTTTTGGTCAGTTGGATATCTCATGTTGAGTAGAGATGCTAGCATAGATATTCCAATTAACGCTTTTACATACATCTCGAGAGAGAGGGTAAATTACTTTGGTGATTGGTCTATAGAGAAGAATACGCTTAACTTTGGTTTGATTAATCTGATAATAAAAGGGGGATATTAACTGAAACCATAGCCCAGGAATCCTTTCATTCATACTTGATCTTTCAATCGCTCTTTGCTTTGTTATTTTAGGATTAATTTCTGCTTTAGTATTAACAAAACCAATCCTTCAAATTTCGATAGTCTAGATAAAAATAAGGCTATTATAATCCAATACTTAGTATATTAATTTATTAGTCCCTGTGGATTCGACCATGCTAACCCTGCTCTATAAACTGCAGCGTACACTTGCGGTGAAGCTAAAAATAAGGCGAACACCACTCATATTATAAATAGACTCCCTACTCCTCTGCTTCAAAACAAAAGCCCTTTTCAAATGCTTTTTAATAAAACTCCTGAATATGATCACTTAAAAGTTTTTGGTTTTCTTGCTTATGCATTAACTCTATCAAGACAAAGAACCAATTTGATCCAAGGGCAGTGAAATGTGTTTTTATTGGATACTCTTTGGGTACTAAAGGTTACAAACTCTATAATATTGAGACTAAGCAAATTTTCATTTCAAGACATGTTCAATTTGTTGAAAATATATTTCCTTTTGCCCACAACTCTTCCCGACGAAAGTATCCACTTTCTCATGTTTTTCCACATCCGGATTTTAATACTTATGACTCTCAACATGTGCCTATAACTAACACGAAAAAATGTTCATAATCCTTGTTACTTTATGTGAGCCTATTCTAGATACACAGTTCCGGAAAATCCTCAAAGAAGCATATCACAGGGATTCTCAAAAAATTCTCAAGAAGAATCTCAACAAGTTGATTCTACATCTCCTATAAGAATGTCACAAAGGCAAAGACTCACTCCACAATATTTACGGTATATGATTACAAATTTCCCCCTTCAATATCTAAAGGACCTTCAAAGATAAACTGTCTCCTTAGGTAAACCTTATTGCATATCTAATTTTGTTTCTACATCTCAACTATCTATATCTCACAATGTGTTTACAAAGACAAATTAGCCACATTTTAGAGCCTATAACATACTCACAAGCTAGCAAATCTCCCGAGTGGCAAAGAAGTATGCAAATGTAAATCTCTCGCTTTAGAAAAGAACAACACTTGGATTTTAACCAATCTTCCTCCCAACAAGCATTGTATTGGTTGTAAAAGGGTATATAAAGTTAAGTACAAGTCCAATGGGTCTATAGAAAGATACAAAGCTCGTCTAGTTGCAAAGGGATACACACAAGAAGAAGGTATTGATTATTTTGACACTTTTTCACCTGTAACCAAAATAACCACAATGGACTTGCCTTGGTCTTGGTCTGGCGCAAAGGGCTGGTTTTTACACCGCTTAGATGTCAACAATTCCTTATTGCATGGTGACCTATATGAAGAAGTTTACATGAAACCTCCACCTGGATATACTGTACCCAATAACATGGCCTGTAAGCTTACTAAAAGCCATTTATGGACTAAAACAAGCTTGTAGGCAATGGTTTCATAAACCTACATCTTGTTTACTAGCTTATGATTTTTATCGATCTAAATATGATAGTTATTTCTTTATTAAATCATCTACGATTCCATAACAGTTCTTTGTGTATATGTACATGACATCATTCTAGCTAGAAACAACCTCAAGGAAATACAAGATATCAAATCTCACTTAGATGCCACATTTACTATTAAGGATCTTGGCACTCTCAAATACACCCTTGGCATAGAAGTGGCAAGAACTACTAACGGAATTGCCCTCTGTCAAAGAAAATATGCTCTGGACATTCTTACATAAATAGGCTACTTGGGTTGCAAACCAAGCAATACTCCTATGAAAGCTAAAATTGAATTATCTAATAACTCTGGCACTCCTTTAACCGATCCTTCAATATATAGAAGGCTTGTAGGAAGGCTATTGTATCTTACTATTACTAGACCAAGAGTTATCTTATAGTATTCATGCTCTAAGCCAATTTATGTCTAATCCCAGGTCTACACATCTAGATGCAGCACACATGGTACTAAGGTACATCAAATCCATTCCTGGAAAAGGCCTGTTCTACTCATCTTCATTCTCTTTTTAGCTCCAAGCCTTTACGGGCGATTGGGCAAGGTGCCAGACACAATGAGAAGTGTTAGTGGTTTCACCATTTACCTAGGTGATTCTCTCATTTCTTGGAGAGCCAAGAAGCAACCTACAGTTAGCCGATCTTCAACTGAAGCAGAATATAGGGCAATTGCCTTAGCTACCTGTGAGGTGCAGTGGTTAACATACCTATTGCAAAATCTACAAGTTCACATCACACAGCCAACAAACCTTTATACAGACAGCAAGTCAGCTTATCTCATTACTCAGAATTCATGTCATCACAAAAAGACCAAACATATCCAAATCGATTGTCACTTTGTAAGGGAAAATATTTCTGAAGGGCTGATCAAAGTCATTCCTATACCTTCATCACAACAGATTGCAGACATCATGACAAAGCCTTTACCTCCCCAGCTATTTCATCATTTCAATGACAAGTTGTGTATGATAGATATACATGCACCACTTGCGGCGGCTGACAAAACTCAAGTTCATAGTGTCAGTTATGTTAGTTATAACATAACAGTCAAGTTAGTTGCAACAGTGAAGTTAGTTAAAGTTAGTTTACAACTTACGGATCCGATTAATAACAAAGATCCAATGGTTTAGATTAGGAGCTTGATTGTATAAAGAACTGAATACTTTCTCCATTTTAATCACTTTTTCATTTCATGAAATTCTGAATAAATATTCAACATGATCTTCTATCAAATTCTATGATTTTTCACAACAACACTTTCCCAATTAGATTTTTACTGTTAGATAAAAGCGCAAGCATTGTTCTATGACATTTATATTAAATGATTCTCAACTGAGATGTTGAAATGCTTATTATTATATATTTTTTTGTGGTTTTCCATTAAACTCGTGCTATTTGCTTAGGAAATATGGAAAAAGGCAAAGCCTATCTTTACTGTAAAATGCTCACAATTAATCCTTCCTCTTTGTTTGCATCGGTAGAAGGGCTACATATGGCAATTATAGTTGCCATGTTTGTCGTGCCAATATGCCAATATGTCAAACTTCAGTGCTAATTACTCGAGCTTTCAGTGGTGCTGCCCAGGGTAGCAAATCGCCGGGGCAAATACAAATAAGGGATTATGTATACGAGGGCTAAGTTTGAAAGAGTTGTGAGATCTAAAGATTCTGAAGCTTTTTACATGATGAATCCTAATGGAAATGGAGGTCCTGATTTAGCATTTATCTCAGTTATTCGAGCTTTCAAAGATGGGAGAAAAGAAGAGAGAGAAGTCATGGGAGAAAAGTTAGAGATAAAAATATTAGATATCACCGCATAATATTTTGAAAAATACCACAGTGGGTTTGGGTAAAATCGTGAAACGGTCTCATCAAGTTTTTGCCTTTTTTATTTTGACTGAGATTTAATAAATTAGATAGTTGACTATATTGCAATGTTCACTGATGTTTTCATGATCTGAAAAGATAGATTGGCTGGGCACAGAATAAGTCATGGCAAAGTAATCGTGGCATGTGGCCTAAGTTAGGACCTGTAATAACTAATGAAAAAATGTCTGAAACCTTTGTGGATATTTTCGTTCGCAAAGAACATGTATATTGACGTAATTATATATTATATATAATATATATATATATGTAAACGGACATGAATTTGGTACTAGGAAGCTACTTTTCATTTTTAATACAGACTACAAAATATTACAGAAATTTGAAAGTTTGGGAGGTGACGTTTTCATAATAGCGGGCCTGAAAAGTTGTTTTTTGTTCATATTGATGTAATGGTCTTAGAAAAATAGGAGAAGTCTTTGATCATGTAATTGTGGTCCTTATGCCTTATTACACAAGCAATACCATATTTCAAATCCTATTAATTGAGCCTCTTTATTGAATTTCCAAAATATTTTGAATAGAGAATATATATGGTTGAGAATTCATACAAAATCAACGATCTGGGTGTTGCAATTATGTTAGGGATAATTAACTACCCTTGAGATTTAGGGTAATTAAAAAAAACACAGATAAGTTTTGAAATTACCAAAAACAACCTCGAGGTTTGAAATTTGATTATGCCTTAAATGTAAGAGGATATCCCCTCAAAAGAAAAGTATGATTATAACTAAAATATTTTACAAATGTAAAAAGGGTATTTTTGAATTCGGTAAAGTGTATTACATAATCAAATCTAAATGGGATTTTTGTAATTACATATTACCTCAACGTTTTTGGTTACCTAAATGTAGGAAAATATTAAATAGATAAATAATTCTAACGTTTCCAATATAATACAACTCAGTACATGTTTGGAGCACTTCTGTAAAATTCGAGTTGAAAATAGATTTCATAATAAGTGACTTTTCAAAATGTCTTCAATCCTGGCTTCTCTAGAATTAACTTTTTTTGTAGAAGTGACTTAACTAAAAGTTCGTTCTAAATTAACTACCAAACAACTATTATTGTGGAAAATACAGACTTTTAGATCCAAAAATCCATTTGAAAAGTGCTCTCAAACATGTTGACATTCTAAAGCATCGCAGCCTTCCAACTCAATCGAATGATCCCAACTTGATACGTGACAGCTCGACACGGTAATTTATTTATTTGACAAACGAAACGGTAATTTAAATTCAATATCTTTTAGCCAATTCAAATAGGGGCGGCATATTGCTAGGGCACAAAAGCGAAGAAGATTTTGTGTAATTTTTGTGTTTATTTTTTCTTTTTGTTGGGTTTGAACGGGTCAATCGTTGGGGCTCCGTCTAACGGATTAGATCAGTTGGACCGTTTGATAGGAGACTAGCTCATAAAAGTATTTTATAATTTATGTGATGTGGTAAAAAAAATAAAACATAATTTAAAAAATATTTCATCCTCTTCCATTCTGAGAGTCTAAAATTAGTTGCAAGCATATCAAGTTTAGAGAGTCTCACTAGTCGTTCCTTCATGTGCAACCTCAAGAATATCCCAAGCCTACTTCGTTGTTTCATAGTCTACAATGAGCGAGCCTGAATTGGTTAGCATCAACGACACTAAAATTTACATTTAAGACTTTTGAATTTGGGCCAATTCGATCCCCTCAGTCGTCCAAAGAGATCACACTTTTGAGATCACTCTTCTCCTACTAGAGTAGGAAAAGAGTGGAGTGGAGGAATTACCCCATCCTCGAACCACTATAAAATATTGTGCCATTTATATTCTACATTTACTTTCTGCATATTTACTTTCAATATTTGCTATCCAACTGATAATAACAAACTTAAAATATAAGTGTTGAGAAACCATCTTAAAAAGGGTGTAAAGACTTCCGTTGTGAAAATCAGGAAAACTAAATTCTTAAAAGCTAATTAACTTCATTCAGCTGAGTTTTTCTATCAACAGCTCTCTCAGAGTCTGTGAGTGGTTAGCTCTCCTACTGATGTTTGACCCAACTGTCTTTCAAATGATTTGGCTGTTTTCTTGTAACAACTCTGATTGTGTAAAGATTTGAAAATTTTGTAAAGTCTATTCAACTCCACCTATAGACTTCACACCCCTTGGGACCTATACATTGGACCTATTTTACTAAATTGATCTTGTATAGCTCTAATGACCTCAATTTTATTATCTTGCATTTTTTAAGACTATTTTCAGAAATCTGATAAGGTTTAAAAATTGTATTTTTAAGTTAAGTATATGAGGAATCTATAGTTATAGAAGGTTATTTTTAACTGTCTTTATAACCTATCAAGTTGCTTTCCTATGGTATTTAAATTAGTATTAGTATAATTACTTTGTACAACTATATTTTTTATATTAGTATTATCAGAGAAAAACCGACTTCTGCAAGGTGAAGCAAGCTTTCATGTCTACAACTCAATTCATCCTATTACTATAGGGATGAGCTTCTAGCAGACTTCGTGCTTCCAACAAGACTCTGCTTTGGTAATGTGCCTTCCAAGAATGAGACGGCGACTCATAGGCGATGAAGCCTCTCCGCAAAATTCACATTTTGTTTTTGGCAATGCCCACTGGATCTTCAGCCCTAGCTCTCATCGATTGTGTTAGTGAGTGAGCAATCACCCCGTCTATCCTTATCTTATAGAATTCAATTTAGTGCTTATTACTGGTTGGTTGGGACCTTCAAAAGATTCGAATCCCTTGGTCCGTACTTCCTTGAAGCCTTGAGACCCCTGTGTCGTTCGGCCTTGATTCTCGTAGCAAAGATACATCTCCGCTTTGATCAATTGGGATGCATTGAGTGCCTTCCGCTTTCCCGCCTTTACACCGGAAAATGGCCCTTAAGAACATATGCTTCCATGGGGTGGACCTCTTGGTTAGTTTCATTAGCTGATTATGGTGGGTAATAATTTGTTGCTAAGGCCGTAGGTACGATGATTTACTTCACGGATGAGGTCTCTCGGTTCAAGTCCACGATGGCCCAGTGCGCCGAAAAAGAATAGAAGAAGCATTTGACTACCCCTCTCTCTCTCTCGATTCATCATCTATACCCATTACAAGAGTTCCTCATATAAAATTATTGACTCTAGAGATATAGTAATATAGAGAAGACGCCCTCATCAAGATAGGTCGCCAAACTACGACGAGAGTTTCGCCTTTTGAAGAGCCAATCGCGTGGGGCGACCGATCCCCGTCAACCTCTATTTCATCAACCAAAAGAAAAGTGTCTCCTGGAGTTTTTATATGAATAGCATCAATTCGCCGATTTAGAATACTAAGTTTTACACCTTGAAGAGGATGATGATTCGATTGGATTTTTCTAGAGTCACTTATGGTTTTCCATTCTGATGTTTTATTTATAATGTTAATAGGATTAACGATGTATCAAAATTCAAAAGGATAATCAATGGAATTTTCGAAGCATATAACTCAAACCACTCAAAAAATGAATATGGATTTTATATTCATTGATTTAATTTATAGAATTTTTTTGGATTTATTTTCTAACATTTAAAAAGCTTTTGAAAAACCACAAAAATTTTTTCGTAAAAATCACCATGAAGGAATTTTTTTATCAACATGGAATTCTTTTCTATGACATTCAACTCATTAACTATATTTTCTGTTATCGACGAAAATATTGGACTATAAGGTTCTTGTTCCTATTTCTTGTTTTCTAGTACTAGCATAAACTGGTTTGGGAATTTTTGCAGAGTAATCTATATTTTTAAAAGAAGAATTTGAAATATCAGAAGTATAATATCTTAGTTTATTCGAAGTATCTATAACTGAAGATATTTGTCAAGACTCTTCCTAAATTAATAGTATCTATTTATGGAGGAATTTCCAGATTGGCTAAAACTGCTTCATCTCCTCTTTGGAAAAAACTTAACTTTTCCATCTTGATATTGAGTAATAGATCTCCTAATATATTTGGGTATTTTGTTTTAAAAACTCTAAAAGTTCTGGTTTTACAATACCTTCGAGAACCCATTCAATTGGAAGTGTAATATCTTTCCATTGTATAGATCTAGGAATTATAGTATTAGATCCTGTTATATCAGTTTGAAGTAAGAGTGTTTCTAAGAGTGTTTCTAAGAGTGTTTCTCTTTTTTTTACTGTGAAATCTGACTTTTATAGCAAAAGCTGTCATAGTAGCTTTGTAATGAATTCTAAAAATTATTGCTACTAGAATTGAACCTTCAAGCATTCTATAATTGTGAGTTTTTATTTGTAAAACTAAAGTTTTCAAGATATTTTTATCATTTAAAGAAATTGTTAAATTCGGATAACAATTAAAAGAATTTGGACGTATGCAAAGACTGAATTTTACAGAACTTAACAAGGAATCTTCAACGTTTATAAATCTAGCATCTCTAATCTATATCTATATATATATAATAGCAGAAGTCCGGAACTTTTATTTTCCCGCTCTTTTTGCTTATTATATTAGGAAACAATTGTAAACATTATAAATGGTAATTATTACAATTTTTATATTAGGAAAATATTATAAGAAAATCGTTGCAATTATATAAATTAGGAAAATAATATAAGAAAAGATTGTAAATGGTATTCCTACTTTTTATGTATATAAATTAGGAAAGTATCATAAATGGTATTCCTATTTTATATGTATAAAAACTAGGAAAATTTTATTTACTGGTATTTCTACTTTATACCAAAAGTGAGTCTATAGTATCAATTCGATATATATTTATATATATATATATATAGAATTAAAAATTATAAATAGTATTTCACCATAATTGATATTAGATACGTCAATTCTTCTTAAATATATATTATAATGATTTGTTGATTCCATACATCATATCTTCATCAAATATATTGTTTATTTGTTTCAATGGTGTCGATGCAATTTTGTAAAATATAATATTAATCAATCAAGTTTTAAATACCAATGACTATTCAAACTTTCTTAAATTATTTAATAATAGTTAAAATAGACGAATTATGATTTATGTATATTTCAATATTGAATTAATAATTAATTTTGTGTTTAGAGATTTTTTTGTCAGCTTATTATTTATACAAAATCCCCTTATATTTATACTACTTAAATTGCATTAGAAAAATACTTTGATATTATTGATCCTAAATTCGAAGCATAACCACCAAATATGACGTTACCCACTATTTATGGATTGAAACAGGCACCCAGAGCATGGTATGATACTTTGTCACAATTCCTAACTGATAATGGATTCACAAAAGGAAAAGTAGATAGAACACTTTTCAGAATTCAAGACAAGAAGAGCATACTGCTTGTTCAAATATATGTGGATGACATCATCTTTGGATCCACAAACAAAGAGCTGTGTGATAAATTTTCAAACCTCATGTAAAGCAAATTCGAAATGAGCATGATGGGAGAGTCGACATTCTTCCTTGGACTCCAAGTGAAACAAAATGAAGGATGGAACCTTCATAAGTCAAATAAAATACACCGGAGATTAAATGAAGAAATTTGGTATGGAAGAGAAATATTCTCAGAAAATACCAATGAATACATCACAAAATGGACATGGATGCGGATGGCAAGCCCGTAGATCAAACAAGATACGAGCACTTATTGGATCATTGCTTTATCTTACAAAATAGCAAGCCGACATCACCTTTCTTTGTAGGTGTATGTGCAAGATTTCAATCTGCTCCAAAAGAGAGCCATATGATCGCAAACTAAGAGGATCTTGAGATATTTGAAGGAAGCCAAGAAGTTGGCTTATGGTATCCAAAGGAAGGTGGATTCAAGCTAATTGGCTATTCGGACTGACTATCTTTGGATGCGAGTTGACAGGAAGAGCACCTCGTGCACATGTCAAATGCTTGGAAACAAAGGCTAATTTCCCTGGTTTAGCAAAAAGCAAAATTCAATAGCCACCTCTACAGTGAAGCAGAATACATAGTGCGGCACTGTTGCCAAATCCTATGGATGAGACAAAGAAATGAGAGACTATGAAATTGAAGAAAAGGAAATTCCAATCATGTGGATAACACAAGTTCAATTGCAATCACTCAAAATCCTGTGTTTCACTCAAGAACAAAGCATATCGATGTCGAGATATCACTTCATAAGAGATCATGTTGAAAAGAAAGACATCACGTTGGAATATATTTCAACCGATAAAACATTAGCGACATATTCACAAAACCATTATGTGAGTCAAGATTTGAAGAACTCAAGCATGAGTTAGGGTTAATTGAAATGAAATGACACTCGAAGACTCAAAGAAAGGCAATGAAACACAAAAAGGGAAAAAGGGTTGAATTCTCAAAATCAGCTAAATGAATCAGTCGTATCGGAAAGACAGCTATACCGAATTAGCTGACAGCTGAGTCACTATGAGAACTGTGAGAAGAAGAGTTAAATCAGCTAAGGGATAAGTTGAGTCATTTATGAGCAAAGTGACAAAAACACAGTCGTGTTTACTAAGCGGGAATGTTTTTAAGAATGATGTCAGCATAATGATGATGTGTACAGGCAAAAGTTGCACACCAAGCTTATGATTGGATATAAATGCTGCCGCATTAAATTCGAGACATTAAATGCTAATCGGCGTGCAAAATCTAAGCCGTTGATTTCGATCACATTTCAAAAACCACCCGCACGTCCTTTCAGAAACCATACTTAAACCATTTTCGTCCGTTTCTCTCACATATTACCAAAACTGTCATTTTCTCTCTCGGAAGCAAAGGCAAAACTCTCTCAAAACCCTATCAATCTTCAAATCAACTTCTAAGTTTCTTTCCATGAAATATTTTGAAAAATGGCATCGACTTATGATTTCGTCAAGCTAGGGAAGCAAATCCACACCGGGTCTGCTTGTGGATTTCAAGGTATGGTCAAACAGGGTCCGATGATGCCCTCATAAAGAAGATTGCTTTGAAAAGCTCGAAAAGTCCGGGCTAAAACCATTTCTCGACGATGGAGCTCCCGATGACCTATGTGGAAGAGGTCGCTCGCCTCGTGAACGCCGAGATTCACGATGAGGGGATCAAATCCTCTGTTCACGGGAAGGAGTTCATCATCTCTCAAAGGATTTGGCGTAACACCGCTCATTACCGGCGGAAGGAGCACCGTAAATCAATGAAGGCGATGTAGACTTGGCCGCTTCTTGGAAGGAAGTAGCCAAGACCGACTATGCCGATAAGATAGTCTACACACCAACAAGAGGCTGGCAAGGAGGACTACCACAAACCGTTGGACATAGTTGCCAAATACATCGACATCAAATTTGGCAGCTTTGACCAACTATCCAAAGCAAAATTGATCGTCATGATCGCGATCATTGAAGAAAAGCAAGTAAACTGGCCGAAAGAGTTGCTAAAATATGTTCTTCAAGATCTTGGATTTCTTTTTCCAAAGTCGACACCTCTTTGTACTTCACGTTTATGGAAACCTCTTGCATTCTATTACGAGAGATTGAAAACTTGATATATGTTCTTAACAAAAAGTTCTCTCTTAACGATCTTGGTGAAGCTCATCAATTTCTTGGACTGCAAATTTCTAACACCAAGATTGGCTTACAATTTTTCCAAGAGCAATATGTTAAAAGTCTTCTTCACAGAGTGGACATGATCCAAGTCATAGGAAGCAATACCCCCATGATAGCTTCTCCTCACATGTCCAAGTTTGAAGGGAATCCTATTGTTGATCCTACATTCTACAGAAGCATCATAGGTGGATTGTAGTACCTTACTATTATCAGGCCTGACATCACTTATAGTGTTAATAAGCTCATTCAATACATGCAGCAGCCCTAGGGTACTCATTGGAAAACAGTGAAAAGAGTTTTAAGATATATTGCTGGAACTTCTTCATTTGGCCTTAATCTTACCAAGAGTCCCCACTGATAGATTTCATGTCATCAATGTTTGTACCCCAAATGAAATTGTGATTCTAATTTGTGTTCCAGCAAGATATCTTAAAACACACAGCCTATTGTGATTCTGATTATGGTACAGACATTGATGACATGAAATCTATCAATGGTTTTTTGTGTTTCTGCGAAACAATTTAATTTCATGGTGCTCTAAGAAGCGGACCTGCTTTCTGGTCCAACACTCTTGGAGCGAAATACATGAGCTTAGTTCAATGTGCTAACAAATTCTTTGGCTCAAATCTCTTTTGTCTGAACTAAATGTGGTTTCAACTAATATTCCAGTTATTTGGGTTGACACTATTAGAGCTGAATCTTTAGCATCCAATCTTGTGTTTCATTCTAGGACAAAGCATATTGAAATTGACCTGCATTTTGTAAGAGAAAAAATTGCCCAACGTGCCTTCACAGTTGGTCATGTTCCCTTTATAGATCAAACAACCTATGCTTTTACCAAACCACTGGCTAGTCAATCTTTCACCAGGCTTTGCAACAGACTGACTCTTGTCCCTCGATCCGTTCGATTGAGGGGGGATGTTAGCCTTATGATCATCTCAACCATTGAATCAGCATCCTAGTACCTCATTATTGCTCAAATATTATCAACCATTGATTTAGCATATTTCCTAATTATTCCAAGGACATGCAGCTGTTATAGTACTAGGTAGTGGTGATATTTTTCTGTCCTCTGATTATCCCTCGTACACACTAAAGGTGTCATCTAGTGTAGCTTTTATTAGAGGATAATATCTATAAATGCTATATCCTATATCCTATGAATGTAACAAAGAATTTGAATATTATTCAATAACAATGGAGTTGATGCATGCTTTAGTCTTTTGCTTTTTCTTTCAAATGTTTCTTTGATGTATGTCGAATTCTATCAGTTATTATATGTTCAGTAGAGATGGTAGCATAGGCAATTAAATCTATATGTTTATTTTTTCGAGAGAGAGACTAAACAACTTGTGTGATCATCTCATAGGGGAAGATTAATAATAATTTTGATTTGACTAAATTGATAACAAGAGAATGAATAATCAAACCATAACCTTCGAATCCATCTTAATTTACTTAACCTTTTTCCTTGTGAATATTATGCTTTGTTTAGCTCTCAGGTTAGAATTTTTTCTTAGCTTTAATTAATCTCCAATCTCAATTTCGATTGTCTAAATAAATTGCTGCTATTATATATAATCACAATACTTAATCTTTCGCCATATTAAAAACTCTCAAATGAAAATGTAAAGTTTCGTCACTAAATGACTTGTAGCGATGAATCTTTACATATTCATCACCATTTTAAATTTAGCGGCAATTGTTTTTCTTCGCCAATTAACTTTTGTGGCAATTTCTATCTTTTTTTGTAGTGAATTAATTCCATTATGGACAACCTCTTTTGTATCCATAATCTCGTATCACTCGTATGTAATACTTATATTCTAAAATCATAGCACACATATAACAAATATGAATTCTATTATATATATTAACAACCATACCAATATACAAAACAAATGTAAAAAATACACTATTTTTTTTATCGGAAAAAATAAATATTATAATTTGCCACAAGTACGAGAATTATCCAAACTCTTGACACCAAGACGCTCAATACAACTGAAAGGTGCAATGAACCAATCTAAAATATTAAAAGGAAAATAAGACAAGTAAATCGCTTTAAGCCATGTCCAAATGCGAATTTTCACAATTTTAACCAATTCTTCTGCTGCCCTTTTTTTGTCTTGAAAGATTCTCTTGTTCCTTTCGTTTCAAATTGTCCATGTCATGTTCAACCAAAACAATAACCAAAATAGACTTTGCTCTTTACTACAGCTAAGTCCCAAACAATTCTCAAATTGCCTTTCAATATTGGCATGAAATACTGTCTGAAAATTGACCCATTTGAGGCATTCTGTCCATATTTTGTATGCAAAATCACAAGAGATAAATACATGGTTACTATCCTCGTCTACTTCGCCACAAAAGATGCATATGTCGTCCACTATTTTATTAATTCATCAAACAATTTGGAAATATATGGTTTCAAGGCACAATCCCTAACCTTATTTTGCTACATAGAACATCATATGCTCCAGATACATTTATGTAAAACTCTTAAATTCACGAATCAACATAAGCACAACAGTATGTATTCTACGAAAATAACATTTCAGGATTAATCACTACTTGGTCGGAAAAGCCTTGAGGGGCACTGCCTTATGAAGTGAAAGCCCAAACATCTCATTCACATCAATTTCTTCTGGTTTCATCCCTGATTCAAGTTTCCACTCAAAGTTATGAATTAAAGTTGCCACCATAAGATGTATCATCACGTGAGCCAGTGGCATCCCAGGGCATATTCTTCTTCCTGACCGGAAGGTAATAAGCTCAAAATCATGGCCTTTGTAGTCTATTTTGTTGTCCAAAAATCGTTCAGGCTCGAATGAATCTGGATTCAACCATATCTTTGAGTCTCTACCGATTGCCCAAACATTAACAAGAATGTGTGCATCTTTGGGGATCATATAGCCATTGATTTCTACATTAGCTTCTGCCTTGAGAGGGATTAAAAATGGCCCAGCCGGGTGATATCGAAAGGTCTCTTTGATCATTGCACGTAAGTATGGGAGTCTTGAGATGTTAGATTCTTCGACTTGTTTATTCACTCCAATAATTGTCCTAAGCTCATCCTTGGCTTTCGACATTTTTTCAGGGTTTCGCAATAGTTCACATGTCATTGCCCATTGCACGGAATCCGTTGACGTATCCGCCCAACGATTAAGTCCTAACATGAAATATAATTTGTACTTTCATTTTGCTTTAAAGTACAAACGTGGACATTTCTGTATGATATATTTTTATGTGGGTAGATTCCAAAAATTACTCTTGAGGATTTACTAAATTACAAAAAAAAAAAAAAAGTAAATTGCAATTTTAGTCATGTAGAAATCACGATTTTCAAAATATATTGTAATCTTAAAAAAAGCTCTTAATTTCGGTTCTATCAGTTGAAATTTGATAAATTTTTCAGAAAAGTTTTACATCTCCATGTTTTTGGCTAAACCCCATAATTCGCAAACTAACTTTGCGTATGTAGACAACCTTCAAGTGACATTTTTTTTTTGAGTACTCAATTGAGTTTTTGTCATAATCAACATGTCAACTCACATTGGAAGATGTCCACATAAGCAAAATTAGTTTTTAAATCAGTGGGGTTGGTCAACAATTTGGAGATTAGGATTTTTCTGGCAATCTTTCAAATTTTGACGACCAAATAATTAATGAGATCGAGAGTTTTTTTCTTTAAACTACAGGGATTTTTGCAAATTGTGATTTTTACGGGACTATTATTGTCACACCCGTAGTAACATCCGTGTAGTTACATGACTAAAGTTGCAATTTGGCTAGGGAAAAAAAACTTAATTATGTTTTGGAATTACAAATATCCCCTTGAGGTCCGTGATTGTTTCGCGATCATACATTTCCTCCTTAAAAGGTGTAATTTATAAAATAGAAATATATATGAAGGAGCTATCTGGATAACTGAAGTATTTTGTAATTATATTCAACCTCAAGTGTACTTTTTATACTTGTTTTTTTTTTTTTTGAGAGAAAAATTTTTATACTTGTTTTATAATGAAGTGAAGGTTTAGGTAACTCACCAAAGTAAATGTTTTATGTCATTGCGGCTCAAGTCAGAATCACTTTCTTGGTTGATATCAAGGAGTACTTCAAGTAAATCCTTTTTCCTAGGAGAATCCGAGGATATGCTCCTTTCTTGCAACCTTTTACTAATTATATCATCGAATATTACTAATAGCTTACCAAAGTAAACATTAGTTCCTCGCTTAAGTCCTTGTGGATCAATCAACTTAAGAACTGGGAAGTAATCAGCAAGATTTGGGGTGCCTAAAATCTTCATCACCTCCTGAATACTTTCCTTCATTTCTTATCAAAGCAAAATCGTAGCGTAGCCGACAAATTTGTTACAAATTAACTTCGCCAATATTCACGACTTTTGCTAGTGCAAGATTCATACAAATAATCGCATAATTGCTTTAGCTTTTCTTGGCGAAGGCCTTCGCTTGCTTCGCCATGTGAACATTTGTTCTTTACTTTTACGAAATTTTCGCCATTTGCTCTCTGTAGGCAGCCACGCTATGGAGGACTTGTCGTGGTTCATTGATTGGGCCGCATAAGGTACGGCCCGGCCAGAAAAGATTTTATCGTATTTTTGTAGAATTTGTTTTGCGATTTCTGGTGAGGGAACAACAATTATTTGTATGCTTCCAAGTTTGAGATGCATCAGAGGCCATAGGTTTTTGAGAGTTTTGCAAGAGAGTGGTGCGGGTTCGGGACGAGTTTGAGAATGTTGCCTATGATAGGAATAGGAACAGGGCCCGGAGGAAGTTTGGCTGATTTCTTGTACCAATAATTTGATCTTAGGAAATGTAAAAATGTCCACAGGAATGAGGATAGTACTAGAAAAAGTTCAAGAAAATCCATTTATGTTTTATTTGTTTAATTGTGAGTTGGAGTAATGAAGCTATTTGTAACATATATAAATATATATATATATATATGGTAAAAACTCATACGGGGCCGTCTTATCGGTCTCAATCCGTAAGACGGATCCTATTTTGACCATGGATCCTGGACTGTGTCCATGGTCAACAAAGGATCAGCCTCCTCGCTTTTTTTTTCCCTTTTTTCTTCCTCGATTAAAGTATCGCTTTTTATGAGAAAAAGTATTGGTTATTTTAGATAAAGTATCATATTTTTTTAATATAGCCACGAATTATGATTACATTACATTGAAGGACAAATAAATATATTAGAGTTAAAGTAACACATTTATGAGTAAAAATATATATTTTTTGAGACAAAATATCATGTTTTAACAAGAAAAAAATATCTACTTTTTAAATAAAATATTATATTTTTAATAATAAATACAAAGAAAGATGAATAATAAATATGATAGAGTTAAAGTAATACTTTTATAAATAAAAGTATTTGTTTTTTGAGATAAAGTAACATATTTTATAATATAGTCACAAATTATGAATATATTACAATAAATACACACACACATATATATATATATATATATAACATAGTTAAAGTAACACTTTTATACGTTAAAGTATCTATTTTCTGAGATAAAGTATCATGTTTTTTAATATAGTCACAAATTGGAAATAAAGGAAAGAAGGAAAAATAAAAATAAATATGATATAGTTAAAGTAACACTTTTATAAGTAAAAGTATCCGTTTGTTGAGATAAAGTATCATATTTCTTAATACAGTTACAAATTAGGAACAAAAAAAGGGGAAAAATAAAAAATAAATATGATGTAGTTAAAGTAACACTTTTATAAGTATCCATTTATTGAGATAATGTATCATGCTTTTTTAATAGACTTGAGTTCGATTCTTAGCCTTTGCATTTAGAGGCGTTTTTCATATTTTTTTTAATTAACAGGCGTATTTATGAATGGGTTTGTATACATTGTTATACTGAAATTGCACAATAAGCACTAGTTTAGTGTAGTGGTAGAACACTATTTTACCTCTATCAAGGTCGCAGTTTTGATTCTCCTATGGAGCATTGAAGTGATATTTGTTTTTTAAATCTGGGTCTAGCGTTGGGTCTGGGGCTGCAGCGCGGGCACGGGTTGGTCTGGAGCTGTTGGGCGCGGGTTGGGCTTTAGGATCCGTCTACAGACCACAAAATAATTCAGAAATTTGAAAGTGTGTGTGGTGACGTTTTTTATAATAGCGGGCCTGGAAAGTTATTTTTTGTTCATATTGTTGTAATGGGCTTAGAAAAATCAGAGAAGAGTTTGATCATGTAATTGTGGTCCTTATGCCTTATTTACACAAGCAATACGCCAATACCAAATTTCAAATCCTATTAATTGAGCTAGCTTATATGGTTGAGAATTCATACAAAATCAAAGATATCTGGTAGCTGCATTTATATTGCTTATTTACCTCAACGTCTTTGGTTACCTTAACCTAGGAAAAAATTAAATAAATAAATAATTAGACAAAAACTCTGGTCAGACCGTCTAACGGGTCTGGCCCGTTAGACGGTTCTGACCCGCGACCCGGAATCATTTTGGTAATTTCCGCCGCCAATGGCATTTTTGTAATTTTCAAGTGGCAGTTTTATCATTTGTTACGTAGCCTTTCAATTTCAGTGGGTATTTTTTATGTGGTGTTAAGTTGTTAGCCATGTTTTTAAGTTGGTAGTTTTTTGTATTTTGTATTACTTATTACTCTCAATTGTATTAGTTGTTACACTGAAAAGTATTAGTCCAAAACATGTTTTACCACGAAATTGTCTCTTTTAATTATAAAATAGAGAATTACTACGAAGTTGTAAAGTCTAATACATGTTTTTAATACATCTAATACATTAGAACGCAACGTGTATTACTTTTCTACAAATTTGTCTCTTTTAACTATAAATTGTATTAACAATCCTTCTGAAAAGTATTAGTTATCCTTCTAAAAAGTATTAGCAGTTCTTCTGAAATGTATTAGTAGTTCCCTGAAGAGTTTTTTAGTATTTCTCATGAATATACTCCCAAAATATATTAGCAGTCCCTCAAAAAAGTATTAGTAGTTCCTCGAAAAAGTATTAGTAGTTCCCTAGAGATTTGTTTAGTAGTTTCTCTGAATATAATTAAATTTTTCTCCCGAAATGTATTAGTTGTTCCTCGGAAAAGTATTAGTAGTTTCTCGGAAAGTATTAGTAGTTTCTCGAAAAAGTATTCCGTCAAAAGTATTATTCGTCCCCATAAAATGTATTAGTAGTTACCCCTGAAAAATATTAGTTTTTTCCCTAAAAGTTTTTTTGTATTCCCCTGAAAAGTATTAATTTTTCAAATAAAAAGTATTAGTTATCCCACTGAAAAGTATTATCAGATAACCTAAAAAGTATTAGACATTTTCAGTTGCCGAGATGAAGACGATTCTCTCCTATGACACCAAAGAGTTCAGCGTGTTTGTTTCTTTATGATGTCTCCTTGTCGACAGTTGGAAAAAATCCAATCGATCTTCTGCAGAGAGAAGGTATAAATGAAACGAAAATGAAATACACCAATGATGAGAGTGTTAAAAGATGGTCATATAATTATAACATGTATAATGAGGAAGATGAAATGTGAGACATTTTTGGCCCAGTGTGTCTAGTGATGAAACATATTACACCCACCAAGAGGACATCTCCATTATGTTCACAGCAACTGTGTGATCTGAGAAGGTGAAAGATGAATTGGTGTTGCGAGAATTTACTCAATAGCGTATAATTGGGCTATTTCAATTTAACCCATATTTAGAGTTTTTGGATCCGTCTAACAAATTTAACCCTATATTTCAAATAATTGTAATGTTTCCCAACTCACTTCAAAAGCACTGGCTTTTCAACTAAATCAGAATCCCAACTTGGGCTAATTAGATGCTACCCAATTGGGGTATCACCTAATTCACTTGTGATCATTTTGATATATGTCCTATTGTTGGTTTTCTTTTATTGAAAAAATATAGGGGTCAGCTCGAGTGGTTTTTTATTTATTTATTTGACAAAACTACATAGTAATTTAAATTCAATATCTTATGGCCGATTTTCAAATAGTATCTGCAGTCATATTTTCATTACTTAAATTTTTTATTGAATACATTTCATTAGCCTAGTCCGTGAGAGATTGAATACAAACCCAGACTAAATAAATCCAACACAATCAACTCGGGTCCTCTCTTTAGCCTCTTCATATTTGTGCTTAGCCTCAGATATGGAATACTTAGAATAGTAAATGAAGCCTCGACATTGTATCCTCATACGAATAAAACCCCATATATATATATATATATATATTTCCCACGCGACATCTCATGTTCCATCGTCTCTTTAGCCCCAGTAATTTCCATAGCCAATTTTATCGTTTGCTCAGCCTTTTCAGACACATGATCAGAAACTTTATCTTGCATTACTTCTTTAGCTCCATTTATTCTGTTAGAGGTAGAAGCAAAAGTATTATACACTCCGTCTTTCGCCCTCTCCTTAAAATCACTGGACATGTCTGATTCCATATCCATCGATTCAACAGCTTTATCAGAAGTATGGACAGAAGCATCATAAACTTTCTCATTTTTCTTCTTTCTTGCATCTCAATCCATATTGCTGAATTATTTGCATCATAGGCCTTATCTTTTATTTTGTCTTGGGGCATCATTGGTCACACATCAGTTTTAAAGTAAATAATAAATAATATTTCAAGTTAAAGGTAACACTTAAATAGGAAATAATAAATAATTTTATTAAATTTAGTAAGTAATAATTTTAAGATAAAACCTATTATTTTTCAAGTAAAAAGTAATTAACACTTTTAAAGGAAATAGTATATAATTTTAGAAGATATAGTAAGTTATACTTTTAGAGAAGAAGTAATATTTTTCATGTAAAAAATTATACTTTTCAAGTAATTATTAATACTTCTAAAGGAATTAGTGAGTAATTATATTTAAGTAAAAAGTATTATTTTTCAAGTAAAAACTAATACTCTTAAAGGAAATAATATATCATTTTAAAAGATGTGAAAAGTAATACTTTTACAATAAAAATAACAATTTTCGAGTAAAAAGTGATACTTTTCAAGTAATTATTAATACTTCTAAAGGAATTAGTAAGTATATATTCTCTCTTTCTTGAATCCGAAAAAAGTTTGGTTCATCTATTGAATCGATCCTCCTTGATTCATCTATTGAATCAGCTTCTCATTGATTCATCTACTTTTGAATCATATATTCTCTCTGTTCTTGAATCTTCTACGAGTTCTTGACATATACGCTTCTTTCTTTCATCAAGAATTCAATACACTCGATTCTACTCTCATGGATGATTTTAACTCACCATATTTCCTTCACCCTAGTGATAATTCGGTGCAATCATAGTGTATGAACCCTTTAATGGAGAAAATTATATCTCCTGGAGCCGAGCGATTATGATGGCATTAAATGTGAAGAACAAGGCAAGATTTATTGATGGTTCATTGCCATCTCCTTTCCACAACCGATCCCTTATATTCTTCCCCGGCAAAGAGCAAATAATCTAGTCCTATCATGGATCTTGAACTCGATTGCAAAGGATATTCGCCAAAGCCTCCTCTATTTCAACTCGGCCTTTCAAGTGTGGGAAGAGTTGAAAATCGTATGTTAGAAGTGATGGTCCAAGAGTCTTTCATTTGGAAAAATCACTGATTTCAGTTTCTGAAGGTCATTCCTCTGTTACAACTTATTATAAACACTTTAAGGCTTTATGGGATGAGAATGTTAGTTTTAGGCCTCTTACAAAATGTTCTTGTGGTCTATGACATGCAATGTTTCCTCTGCCATGGCTCAAACACAGCAATCTGATTCTGTGATTAAATTTTTGGTTGGATTACAAGAATCTTATGCTCCCATTAGGAGTCAACTGTTGTTAGTTTCTCCATTGCCTTCATTGGCTAAAGTCTACTCTCTTCTTCTTCAAGAAGAATCTCAAAGAGGGTTAAATAACTCTAATATGTATGTCAATCCTCTTGAATCCATTGCTATGTTGGCTCAGAGGCCTGCACAATCCAAGTTCCTTCCTCCTAAGGACAAAAAAAAGGCAAGATGCTCTCATTGTGGTTTCACATGGCATACAGTTGATAAATATTTCCAGATTATTGGATATCCACCTTTTTGGAAAGGCCCTAAAGGACCTAGAACTGCAAAAAATAATTCTACAGCCAACTATGCCATAAGTGCTTCAGAAAATGAGACTACACCAGCTGCAGATGACTAAGTTTTTTCTCCTACACTAGTTGAGCAATTCCTTGCATTTGCTAAAGCTCAACAAGCCAATTCAACTTCAATCCTTCTCATGATACTCCTCATTCTGCAGCAACTACCATATCAGGTGCACAAGGTAATATGATTTCTACAAAAATCCCAAGTATCAGCCCACAAATGGATCATTGATACTGGGGCTACTGATCACATGCTTTGTGATTCTTCCCTGTATACTACTCCTCCAAAACAAACTCATATTCCTATTAATCTACCTAATGGGAACACTGCCATAGCTACACATATAGACATGTTCAAATTTCGAAAAATTTGATTTTACATAATGCTTTATGTGTACCATCTTTTGAATATAATCTCATATATGTATCTCGATTGACCAAATCATCAAAATTTGCATTCCATTTTATTTCCTCACACTGTCTCTTGCAGGACTTACAAACCACGAAGATGATTGGTTCAGCTGATTTAAAAGATGGCCTATATCTACTCAAATTTCCTCTGCTGCTCTAACTACTTCTGAGAAGTCTTATCTTTGGCACCTTAGATTAGGCCATACTTCAAATAAAAGCTTATCTCTGTTATCAAACTTTGTTCCTCCTTGTTCAAAATTTGTTTCTTGTGATGTATGTCATCTAGTAAACAAAAGAAATTACCATTTGTTGACAAAGAATTTCAGATCTCATTTGCACCATTTGATCTAGTACATTGTGATATATGGGGTCCCTATTCTGCTGTTTCTCATAATGGATACAAGTATTTTCTTACTGTTGTTGATGATTTTTCTAGGTGTACTTGGATCAAATTACTCAAGCACAAATCTGATACTGCTGCTCAATTAGAATCCTTTTCTAAAATGGTTAACACTCAGTTTGATAAGAGAATTAATATCATAAGATCTAACAATGGAACAAAATTTTTGGTGCCTCAATTTTACAGCTCTAATGGTATTCTCCATCAAACTAGTTGTGTAGAAACTCCTCAACAAAATGGTTTTGTTGAGAGAAAACATCAACACTTACTTCAAGTTGCAAGAGCCTTGATGTTTCAAGCAAAAGTTCCTATTTCCTTTTGGGATGAATGTATTCTCACAGCCACTTGATTGACATGTATTTTGCATGTATTTTGGGCTTAATCTTGACTAGAATGTGTTGATATACATGCATTATATGAGTAAATAGGGTTATATTCCTATTTTGTGGAAAAGAATTACACTTTGCTCGTTTTGTAGGAATTCATCGATAATTGTAGCACTTCGGCAACAATTCGGAGCATTGCAATCGCCAATATTTGATGGGAAGTACGAAGTTTGGAGTCGAGTCGAGAAGAAGTCAGATGAACCGTGTGAAAAATGGAATAAAATAGTCGAGTACATGTTGCTACAGGTGAGCACGGGCAGGGCGTGCTCCCTAGCACCGCCCGTGCTCAACTCAGACCTGAAGACTCAATGTTCGACATATAGCACGGGCAGCCCGTGCCAAATACATGGCACGTGCTCCTTTCTATGAGTTGGGAAATTCTTACGGCTACCAGCACGGGCTGGGCGTGCCATACGGCACGGCCCGTGGTCCTCTGCAGGAAAAACAGAGTTTGATCCGTCTTCAACTAGGTTTCGACCCAAACGAAGTACAAATAGACACGGGCGGCCACAAACAAGGATACGTTGATTTTTGCCCTAGAAACCAGAGAGAATAGCAGTTTTCCACCGGAAACTTCGAGATATCGATCAAGACAGCAACCACACCTTCGAGGATTGAAGATAGATCGAGAGATCGTCATCATCCCCGAGTTCACTCATTCCATAGTATCGTTATTTCAATTAGTTAGATTTTGAATATGAATAATTTGTCTATGAATTGTTTATCTTCGATGCCTGGCTAAACATCTTGTGATTCCCAGGTTTGGGAGTAGGTTAATGAACACTTTTATTTGATGATTAATGATAATTGAAGTTAACGTTTTCTTCATCTATTCAAGTACTTTGCTTTAATTCCTATTTTATCAAAGGCCATTGATTTAAACTTGTTTGATGTATTGATTCATAATTCTAACCGATGAGTTTCAATACTAAATCTTGAGTACTTGACACAAATAGCTTGCATGATTGAGAAGTCTGTGAATATTTGTGAGACCTTATAATCTTTTGAACTTTTGGGAGTTGGATATCTCATGTTGAGTAGAGATGCTAGCATAGATATTCCAATTAACGCTTTTACATACATCTCGAGAGAGAGGGTAAATTACTTTGGTGATTGGTCTATAGAGAAGAATACGCTTAACTTTGATTTGATTAATCTGATAATAAAAGGGGAATATTAACTGAAACCATAGCCCAGGAATCCTTTCATTCATACTTGATCTTTCAATCGCTCTTTGCTTTGTTACTTTAGGATTAATTTCTGTTTTAGTATTAACAAAACCAATCCTTCAAATTTCGATAGTCTAGATAAAAATGAGGTTATTGTAATGCAATACTTATTATATTAATTTATTAGTCCCTGTGGATTCGACCTTGCTAACCCTATTCTATAAACTGCACCGTACACTTGCGGTGAAGCTAAAAATAAGGCGAACAAGTTTTTGGCGTCGTTGCCTGGGATTAATTAAATTTTTAGTACTAATATTGCGATAAATAGAATTATTTTTAATTTAGACATTTTTTCTTTCTTTTTACTTTGTTGTTTAATTTTACTTCTACTGTGTTTGACTTGCTTTCTTTAGTTGGTTCAGGTAGTGCATAAACACTCGCTCGAAGCAAGGAGAATTAGCACCATTCATACCGGAGGTTGAGGCTTTTGCTAGGCGAATTAGTGCGGCTACTAAACGGGCAGAAAGACAGTAGGAACAGACTATGGCAGGCGTAGAAGATAACAACGGAGGCAATAACGGTGTCGATAATGAAGGTAACAACCGCCGCGGCGGTCAATGTCGAGTTACCAATACCAGAGGTTCCAGTGGCTCCGGTAGTCCAACAAAGAAGCGATTTGCGACTACGTTCGCCAATCAATCGCAACTATGGTGGAATTGTCAATGTCCCAATCAATGCGAATAACTTTAAGTCAAGCCGCAGATCGATCTCGATGGTGCAACAGAATCAGTTTGGGGGTTTCCCGTCTGAGGATCCCAACTCTCATCTTGCGAATTTCATATAGATCTGCAATACTATCAAGATGAATGGGGTGACTGATGATGTTATACGTCTTCGCCTATTCCCTTTCTCTTTAAGGGATAAGGCTAGAACTCAAGCAGGCACCCTAACTCGGGGAGTGTGAACAATTGGGATGAGCCGAGTCGAGAGGTTCTTGTTCAAATATTTCCCACCAAGCAAGACACTACTGACTTAATAGTGAGATCACTCGATTCGAGCGCTTTGACTCGAGCCTTTATATGAGTCCTGGGAGAGATTCCGGATTTGTTGAGAGGTGCCCGCAAAGATGGATTTCCGAAGATCAACAACTCGCTTTTTTACAATGGGTTGATGGGGCAGACTAGATCATTTTTAGATGCTGCAGATGGGGGCGCGCTACTCGCAAGGTTTCCAGATGATGCGTTCAACTTGTTGGAGGAGATGGCCATGAATAGCTATCAGTGGCCCTCCGAGAGGACTAATGTGAAAAGGGTAGCCGGAGTTTTTGATTCGGACCCAATTAAAGAGTTGACAGCCTAGATGGCCGTATTGACAAACCAATTGAGTGCTCTGACAAAGGCAAATGAGGGAAACGCGGGTGCAAGTAACGGGGGAGTTTCTCTAGATCTGATAGTGGAAGCAAATTATGTGAATAACCGGAATTTCAACAATTTCCGGAACAATCAAAATCCCACTCATTACCATCCGGCTTGAGGAACCACGAGAACTTCTCCTACGCAAACATAAAGAACGTGATGCAACCACCACCGGGGTTAATGTGACAAACGGTGTCATTACTGCAGATCCTAAGACAACCATGGAGGATATGTTCACCTCGTTTATGAGTGAGACGAGAAACAGGTTCAACAAGGATAAGGCAAAGATGGATAAAATCGAAAACCATGTCACACAATTGGGGTCCCAGATTAAGAATCTTGAAACCCAAATTGGTCAAATAGCTATGATTATTGGTGGGCAGCATCAGAAAGGCCAATTTCCGAGCAACACTGAGGTTAACCCAAAGGAACAGTGTAAAGCCATTCGTCTGAGGAGTGGAACGGAATACGAGGGGCCGAAAATACCAGAAAATTCTGAGAAATCGCAGGACGGCACGGCCCGTGCACCACCGCACGGCCCACCCGTGCTCCCTGCCGAAGCTGTAATTGACATTCCAGGAGAAGCAGAAACTGAAGCAAATGGCGATGTTGAGGCCGAAAAAGGAGTTGAGGATCATCGTGCTGAACAAAAAGGGGCTGAGAAGCTTAAATCTTCCTCTAACCCTGATATTTCTAAACTTAATGTTCCCCTTCCTTTTCCCCAATGTTTTCAAAAGAAAGAGTTAGATGCGCAATTTGCTAAGTTTTTAGATATTTTTAAGAAACTGCATATTAACATTCCTTTTGCAGACGCATTGGAGCAGATGCCCAATTACGCTAAGTTTTTAAAGGATGTTATGTTAAAGAAGTGAAAAATGACTGGTTTCGAGACAGTCAATCTAACAGAAGAGTGCAGTGCAATAATTCAAAGGAAACTACCACAAAAATTAAAAGATCCGGGGAGTTTCACTATCCCTTGTGCTATTGGTGATGTTTTCTTTAAGAAAACACTATGTGATTTAGGAGCGAATATTAACTTGATGCCTTTGTCTATTTTCAGGCAACTTGGATTAGGAGAGGTGAAGCCATCTACGGCTACCTTACAACTCGCGGACCGATCACTCACGTATCCGAAGGGAATCATTGAGGATGTGCTTGTCAAAGTACATAAATTCATCTTCCCTGTGGACTTTTTGGTTCTGGATATGGAGGAGGATAAAGACGTCCCTTTGATACTTGGGAGTCCATTCCTAGCTACGGGGAAGGCCTTAATAGATGTGCAAAAGGGAGAGCTCGCATTACGGGTTAATGATGAGCATGTTTTACTTACTATCTATAAGGCACTTCAATTTCATGATGGTGTGGAACATTGTAATTTCATTGACGTAGTTGAATCTTGCATTGATGAGTATGTAGATCATACATTGTTTAGGGAAAATTTGGAGTTTGGTTTGACACATTCGTGTTCAACATCAAACATGACAATTGATATTGATAACCAAGACTTGTATGATTGCGTTTGTGCTTTAGATAACATGTAGGAACTACCAAGGCGCGTAAGAGGCGCGCACACGCAGAAAAACGTGCAGGAGTCCGTTCTACAGGGGCGCACAACCCGTGCTCTAGAGCACGCCCAGGACGTGCTCATGGTCGGAGGAACAGCTAAAAAAATCGACGACGGCACGGCCCGTGCCTAAGGTCGAAGAAAAAGTCGAAAAAACTGAAGACGGCACGGCCCGTGCTCAGCCCATAACTCAAACCCTTGCCCGAGCATCTCAAATATGCATTCCTTGGAGCGAATAACACGAGTCCGGAAATCGTATCATCTCTTTTAACTTCAGTTCAACTCGGTAAATTGCTTAGGGTCTTAAGAAAACATAAGTCGGTGATAGGTTGGTCAATCTCTCATTTAAAAGGCATCACCAATCGATTGTAATGCATAAGATTAGAATGGAAGATGTCTATAAACCTTCGTGCAAAATCAAAGAAGATTAAACCCTATAATGCAAGAAGTCGTTAGAAAAGAAGTTTTAAAATGGTTAGATGCTGGAATTATATATGCTATTTCTGACAGTTCTTGGGTAAGTTCGGTGCAAGTGGTACCGAAGAAAGGGGGGATGACGGTAGTTAGAAACAAAAGTGATGAGCTTATTGCGACTAGAGTAGCTATTGGATGGCGTATTTGCATTGACTATAGGAAGTTAAATGATGCTACTCGAAAAGATCACTTTCCCCTTCCCTTTATTGATATGATGCTTGATCGTTTGGCGGGATATGATTACTATTATTTTCTCGATGGATATTCCGGGTATAATCAAATCACGATTGCCCCGGAGGACCAAGAAAAGACGACCTTTACATGCCCCTATGGTACATTTGCATTTCGCAAAATGCCATTCGGACTATGTAACGCACCCGCAACTTTTCAAAGATGCATGATGGCTATCTTCCATGATTTCATTGAGGAAATAATGGAGGTTTTTATGGATGATTTTTCTGTGTTTGGGGACTCATATGATCATTGCTTGGATAACCTTTCTCTAGTTTTGCAGAGATGCGAGGGGACTAACCTTGTTTTAAATTGGGAAAAGTGCCATTTCATGGTACGAGATGGCATTGTTTTAGGCCACCGAGTCTCTTCTGCAGGTTTGGAAGTTGATAGAGCGAAGGTCGTGGCAATTGAGAAACTCCCATCTCCAACAAACGAGAAAGCCATTCGAAGTTTTTTAGGGCACGCCGGATTCTACAGAAGGTTTATCCGTGACTTTTCTAAAATCACTAAACTTTTAAGTCAGTTATTAGAAAAAGATATTGCTTTCAATTTTTCCGATGATTGTTTGCGTGGCTTTTGAGATTCTCAAGAAGGCTTTGGTGATAGCACCAATTCTAGTAGTTCCGGATTGAGTCGCCCGAGCTAATGTGTGATGCCAAACTTTGCGATTGGGGCTGTTTTGGGTCGAAAAAGAGACAAGATGTTCAGAGCCATCTACTATGCGAGCAGAACTTTAGACAGCGCCCAGCAAAACTACACCACCACTGAGAAGGAAATGCTGGCAATCGTGTTTGCATTCGACAAGTTCCGGACGTACTTGATTGGAACTAAGACGATAGTCCACACCGACCACGCAGCGATCAAATATCTATTCGACAAGAAGGATGTCAAACCGAGACTGATTCGGTGGATCCTTTTGTTACAGGATTCGATGTGGAGATTAGGGATAGAAAGGGGTGCTAGAATGTAGTAGCCGATCACTTGTCCAGACTGGAATACAAGAATGAGGATAAAGAAGGCACGAAGGCAATTAAGGAGGAATTCCCCGATGAGCAACTTCTGATGTTACAAGCTAAATTCCCATGGTATGCAGATTTTGTTAACTATTTGGTTGCAGGGGTCTTGCCTCCGGATTTATCATCTTATCAAAAGAAGAAATTCCTCCATGATGTCAAGTTCTACATGTGGGACAACCCCTTGCTCTTTAAGAGGTGCGCCGACACCATCATTCGACGATGTGTGCCTCAAGAAGAGTGGGAGGGAGTTCTACAACAGTGCCATTCTTCACCTTCCGGGGGACACTTCGGTTCGACACGTAGGGCGGCTAAGGTATTGCAAAGTGGTTTATACTGGCCTACGTTATCTAATGATTGCTATCTATTTGTACAGCATTGTGATAGGTGCCAGCGGATGGGGAACATCTCGAGACGACATGAGATGCCCAGGACCAATGTGATAGAGATCGAGCTCTTCGATGTGTGGGGGATCGACTTCATGGTCCCCTTCCCATATTCGTCGGGTTATCAATACATTCTACTTGTAGTGGAGTACGTATCTCGATGGGTTGAGGCAATTCTGGCACAGACCAATGATGCGCGAGTAGTGCTCAAATTCCTAAAGAAAAATATATTCACTCGGTTTGGAACCCCGAGAGCTTTGATTAGCGACGGGAGGTCACACTTTGTGAATAAATTAATGAGCATTTTACTTGCAAAGTATGGGGTCAAGCACAAGGTGGCATTAGCATACCATCCGCAAGCAAACGGGCAAGCAGAGGTAGCCAATCACGAGATTAAGCAGATTTTGGAGAATACGGTAAATATAAATCGCAAGGACTAGGCCATGAAGCTAGAGGACGCGTTATGGGCATATCGGACTGCATACAAGACACCATTGGGCACATCACTGTATCAGTTAGTATTCAGGAAATTGTGTCACTTGCCCGTCGAATTGGAGCATAAGGCATTTTGGGCTGTGAAGAAGTTAAATTTTGACTTCCAAGCAGCGGGTGAGAAGAGGCTCTTGCACTTAAATGAGATGGAGGAATTCCGGGATGAAGCCTATGAAAATTCCCGGATTTACAAGGAGCGAACCAAAAGATGCCATGATCGAATGGTAAAGAAGAGAGAGTTTTTACAGTGTGAATAAGTCCTTTTGTTTAACTCGCGTCTTAAACTCTTTCTGGGAAAACTTAAGTCTAGATGGTCGGGGCCGTTTGCGATAAAGAAGGTGTTAAATTCTCCGGGAATAGTGGAGTTGTTGAGCCGAGATGGGGAGACGTTCATGGTGAATGGCCAGAGGATCAAGCATTACCTGAGCCGGGATCAAAAGGAAGAGGTCACACACCTCACTTTGCTAGAACCGTGATCGAGTAAACAGGCGTCAAGCTATAGACGTTAAATTTAGTGCTTGTTGGGAGGCAACCCAATGGTTTTGCTATTTTATTTCTTCCCATGTTTTCTTGGTTTGTTTTTCCCTTTTCTAAGTTAGGATTTATTTGCTTTCATAGGTTAGAATTTTTCCTTAATAAAAATAAATAATTTGGAAAAATTCGAGCTGAGGGTACGGTGCCTAGCACGGGCAGGCCGTGCGCCATACGCACGGATCAGCCTAAAGCCTGAAAACTTCGGCCCCCAGCACAGGCAGACCGTGCCATTTGGCACGGCCCATGCTCTTTCCAAACATTGGGGCTCGAATGTTCGGCCCCTAGCACAGGCCACCCATGCCGTTTGGCACGGCCCGTGCCCCTCTTCGTTGGGAGACTAATAAGACGGGCGGAGGGGCACTTTTCTCACAAAAATCACCACCTCTCTCGAACGGACGAACGCAAACTCGATTCCCCTTCAATTTTTCTCGAAAATTTCTCCTAGATTATCACCCAAATTCACTTTCCACACTACCCACTCACAAATCACACTCTTATACAAGCTTTGAAGCAAGGATTTGGGGTAGAAAGCACCTAGGGTTTCAAACTTCAACTCTTTTCCAATTCTCGGGATTTAAGGTATGAATTGCACTTTGTATGTTGAATTTCTTGAGGATTATGGATTAAGGTTACTATATGATGCTTGTTTGATACTTTTGCCATGTATTTGATTGAAATTTTCTATTGGGCATTTTATCGAACACCTTGTGGGTTGTTGAATTATGATGATTTTGGTTGATTGCTAGATGAATTATACATGAGCTCGATTGTTTAGGGTGTTAGTGACTAGGATTCTCTGCAATTATATTGTTGTTTGGGCTTGGAAGCTTAATTGTGAATTGAATTGTTGAGATGAGGTACTATGCCTTACGTTAATTGTTGTATGTATTTCATCGTTTGTTTTACTTGGCATGTACGGATTCTCACGATTGTTTTGCCAGGTACTCATTCGAAAAAAATGGCTGAACCAAAGAACCAAAGAGGTCGGGGTGGACGTCTAAGGAGACCCGCTCGGGAGGTTGATCCAAATAGCCCCTTAGCTTATGGACTCACCTTCACAGAGTCAGAATTAATGGAAAAATGGAACCGGCTGATCACTCGTACATTCCCACCTACACACTATGTCGACGATGAGTGTACCCAAGCACTCGGGATACATTAGGAGGTGTGGCACATGTTTGAATGAGTGGGATGGACCGCCTTCATGCAAGGGCGGTGGCCGACATTCAAAACACTCGTCCTCGAGTTCTTGAGCACTGTGCAGGTCACGGAGGTACGACCCAGAAACGAACCTCGGAAAATCTATTTCAGATTGGGCAACATATGGAGAAACGTCACTATCGCCGAACTGAACCAGATTTTTGGGGTACCATCAGACGCCCTGTACCAGCCCGTCTCTAATTACAACTCGCGTGAATTCTGGCGAATGTTGACTGAAACCCCAGAAACCGGCCTAATGCAATACGCGGCGCGCACATCCAAGGCCTCGTCACTCCGCAATCCCGTATTCCGCTACATTCAAAAAGTGACGGCCCATTCCGTGTTCGCTCGCCACAACAACGGGGGTATGCAAGCGAGAGAGCTATACCTACTTTGGTGTATGCTCACCCGCACCCCTTATAATATGACGACAAACTTTATGGACCATGCCGTTTATATTTCTCAGCAGAACACGGGGATAATATTAATTGGGGGAATGATAACCCCCATTGCTCGACATTTTGGGGTTGACATGAGCCGAATGGAGCCGATTGTGGGAAGTCGAAGCGTCAACAAGCAAGCCCTCCGCACCATGAAGATTATCACTAAAGAGGAACATATCCTCTGTTTTCAACAAAAAGTCGGGTCTGCTTTCCCTCTCCCTAACCTACAGCTCACTGCTGTGGTGGAAAATCAAATTAACTGGCTCCTGCACTCTAAGGCTCATATCAGGGTCATGGACGGACTAACTACACGAAAAAAGAGAAGGGTAGTCAGGTTACCCGATGAAGAGGACTTGGTGATGGAAGCACAGGTGTATGATAGGCACGAGAGGGGATTCGAGCCGGGCTTCCAGCAGGGAGGCTTCGAGCAGGGCGGCCTACAGGGGCGGCCCGATATTCCAGAGAGCTCCCACCAAGGTGAGGAGCGTGGGGGATAGTACGATCATGACAGATTATGTGCTTTTGAGGAAAGCTTGCGCCAGCATAGAGACGACTTCAGTGCTTTCCGAGCAGAGCAAGAACAAAGGTACCAAGATCAGGACTTGTGGTACCAAGCCTAGGAGCAGTGGGAGTTGGAGATATTGCAGACGTTGCATCAAATTCAAAATTGGCATATCTCCTAGGGCCACTTTCCGCCGCCACCCCCACAGTAATCCAGGTCCTATCCACACTTTTCTTTAAAATTCTACCTTCTCTTCTATGCGCTATAATTTCATTCAAGTTTGGGGGGAGAGGTAGTAATTTTTTGAAGGGTGTGGCGTTTTGTATTCATATAGTTGCATTTAGAGCATGTAATTTGCATTGCATTAGTTGTTTTTTATTATTTTAGCACGTTTATTGCTTTAACACGTTTATTGCTTTCTTAGTTTATTAGGGAGTGAGTTGACCGCTTTTGTGTGTTTGTTGATCTTGGGAGCATGTGTTGAGTAGTTTATGTTGTTTTGAATTGGGTATTGAGCGTGAGTTGACCGGGTTGAGAATAATTAATATGGAGCATGTGATTATTGGGATCATTGTTACTATACTTTGAATTATGCATTTACAAGCCTGTGAGCTTTTGAACCTTTACTGTTTTCATCTTATGTAGACTTGTTTGTGATTGAGTGTGTCATTCATGTTGATTTGAATTCTAGAACTTGCTCTGGTATCTCCGTCAAAGTCACATGTTGTATGCATTCATGAAAATGATTTTAGGCCATTTTTGTTAAGCCTTTCAAGCCTTTTTGCCTACCTTATGATATTTGATTTCCCTAGTTAGCCAATTTGAGCCTATTGCCTGATTTTTTTTTATAGCCACATTTCAAGCCTTAGAACTTAATTTGATATATTTGTTATCCTAAACTTGAGCTTATAGCATTGAGTAAAGGGATAGAATAAAGGATTGAATGAAGGGGTATGGAGAAGTTAGAAAATAGTTTATATGTTGGGTGATTGGGAATGAAAGAAAAAATGAGAAAAAGGGAGGATACTCACAAAAGAGTCGAAAAAAAAGAAAGAAATTTCAAAAAAAAAAAAAAGATCAAAAATGAGTCGGCAGATACATTTAAAAATAAGTGGACATTGTGATGTAAGGCGAAGGAGAATGATTTGTATGAAAAAGAAGGGAGAAATAGAGAGGTGATAAGATATAAGGCGATTGGGAGTACATAGTTGGTTGATATTAGAATAACTGTTTGAGAAAATTGATGTGCTTACCAATCTATAAGCTTGAGTTAAGTCACTTTATCCATATTTCCCTACCTTAACCAAAGAGCCTTCATTACAACCATAAACAAAGTCCTTTCTGATTTGTGAATTGCATACAAACGAGTGGCGGAGATGTGAGACGATTTGCAAGCATATGGTAATTCTTCGACATTGATATGATTTGAGTGAATACACGTCCCTTATAATTCTAGCGAGTAGAGTACATACTTTATCCATGAGAGGCGTGATTTGAAGTGTTTTACCATGATTTTAATAGACTTGTGCTCCGTGATTAGCTATTTGAAACTTGGTTGGTTTGTGCTTGATGTCTATGGATAGATGACATGAATTGTGATGCGGTGTTCTTGAGTTGCTCTTTTTTACCCATTTGTGTTATCTTGTTTATAAAGTGTTGACCGGAATTTGTCGGCCAGCTTTAAGTTTGGGGTTTTGATTGACATGTATTTTGCATGTATTTTGGGCTTAATCTTAACTAGAATGTGTTGATATGCATGCATTATATGAGTAAATAGGGTTATATTCATGTTTTGTGGAAAAGGATTAAGCTTTCCTTGTTTTGTAGGAATTTATCGATAATTGTAGCGCTTTGGCAACAATTCGAGCATTGCAATCGCCAATATTTGATGGGAAGTACGAAGTTTGGAGTCGAATCGAGAAGAAGTCAGACGAACCGTGTGAAAAACGGAAGAAAACAGTCGAGTACATGTTGCTACAGGTGAGCACGGGCAGTGTGTGCTCCCTAGCACCGCCCGTGCTCAACTCAGACCTGAAGACTCAATGTTCGACATATAGCACGGGCAGCCCGTGCCAAATACACGGCCCGTGCTCCTTTCTATGAGTTAGGAAATTCTTACGGCTACCAAAGACGGCCGGGGCGTGCCATACGGCATGGCCCGTGCTCTCCTATGCGGGAAAAACAGAGTTTGATCCGTCTTCAACTAGGTTTCGACCCAAACGAATTACAAATAGACACGGGGCGGCCACAAACAAGGATATGCTGATTTTTGCCCTTGAAACCAGAGAGAAGAGCAGTTTTGCACCGGAAACTTCGAGAGATCGATCAAGACAGCAACCACACCTTCGAGGATTGAAGATAGATCGAGAGATCGTCATCATCCCCGAGTTCACTCATTCCATAGTATCGTTATTTCAATTAGTTAGATTTTGAATATGAATAATTTGTCTATGAATTGTTTATCTTCGATGTCTAGCTAAACATCTTGTGATTCCCGAGTTTGGGAGTAGGTTAATGAACACTTTTATTTGATGATTAATGATAATTGAAGTTAACGTTTTCTTCATCTATTCAAGTACTTTGCTTTAATTCATGTTTTATTAAATGCCATTGATTTAAAATTGTTTGATGTATTGATTCATAATTCTAACCGATGAGTTTCAATACTAGATCTTGAGTACTTGACACAAATAGCTTGCATGATTGAGAAGTCTGTGAATATTTGTGATAACTTATAATCTTTGGAACTTTTGGGAGTTGGATATCTCATGTTGAGTAGAGATGCTAGCATAGATATTCCAATTAACGCTTTTACATACATCTCGAGAGAGAGGTTAAATTACTTTGGTGATTGGTCTATAGAGAAGAATACGCTTAACTTTGGTTTGATTAATCTGATAATAAAAGGGGGATATTAACTGTAACCATAGCCCAGGAATCCTTTCATTCATACTTGATCTTTCAATCGCTCTTTGCTTTGTTGTTTTAGGATTAATTTCTGCTTTAGTATTAACAAAACCAATCCTTCAAATTTCGATAGTCTAGATAAAAATAAGGCTATTATAATCCAATACTTAGTATATTAATTTATTAGTCCCTGTGGATTCGACCTTGCTAACCCTGTTCTATAAACTGCACCGTACATTTGCGGTGAAGCTAAAAATAAGGCGAACACCACTCATATTATAAATAGACTCCCTACTCCTCTGCTTCAAAACAAAAGCCCTTTTCAAATGCTTTTTAATAAAACTCCTGAATATGATCACTTAAAAGTTTTTGGTTTTCTTGCTTATGCATTAACTCTATCAAGACAAAGAACCAATTTGATCCAAGGGCAGTGAAATGTGTTTTTATTGGATACTCTTTGGGTACTAAAGGTTACAAACTCTATAATATTGAGACTAAGCAAATTTTCATTTCAAGACATGTTCAATTTGTTGAAAATATATTTCCTTTTGCCCACAACTCTTCTGAAGAGAAGTATCCACTTTCTCCTGTTTTTCCACATCTGGATTTTAATACTTATGACTCTCAACATGTGCCTATAACTAACACAGAAAATGTTCATAATCTTGTTACTTTATGTGAGCCTATTCTAGATACACAGGTTCCGGAAAATCCTCAAAGAAGCATATCGCAGGATCCTCAGCAAGCATATCAGTAGGATTCTCAAAGAAAATTCTCAAAGAAGAATCTCAACAAGTTGATTCTACATCTCCTATAAGAATGTCACAAAGGCAAAGACTCACTCCACAATATTTACAGGTATATGATTGCAAACTTCCCCGTTCAATATCTAAAGGACCTTCAGCACAAACTGTCTCCTTAGGTAAACCTTATTGCATATCTAATTTTGTTTCTACATCTCAACTATCTATATCTCACAATGTGTTTACAGCACAAATTAGCCACATTTTAGAGCCTATAACATACTCACAAGCTAGCAAATCTCCTGAGTGGCAGCAGGCTATGCAAATAGAAATCTCTGCTTTAGAAAAGAACAACACTTGGATTTTAACCAATCTTCCTCCCAACAAGCATTGTATTGGTTGTAAAAGGGTATATAAAGTTAAGTACAAGTCCAACGGGTCTATAGAAAGATACAAAGCTCGTCTAGTTGCAAAGGGATACACACAAGAAGAAGGTATTGATTATTTTGACACTTTTTCACTTGTAACCAAAATAACCACAGTCGGACTTGCCTTGGTCTTGGCTGCTGCAAAGGGCTGGTTTTTACACCAGTTAGATGTCAACAATGCCTTATTGCATGGTGATCTATATGAAGAAATTTACATGAAACCTCCACCTGGATATACTGTACCCAATAACATGGTCTGTAAGCTTACTAAAAGCCTTTTATGGACTAAAACAAGCTTGTAGACAATGGTTTCATAAACCTACATCTTGTTTACTAGCTTATGATTTTTATCAGTCTAAATATGATAGTTCTTTCTTTATTAAATCATCTACTGATTCCATAACAGTTCTTTGTGTATATGTACATGACATCATTCTAGCTAGAAACAACCTCAAGGAAATACAAGATATCAAATCTCACTTAGATGCCACATTTACTATTAAGGATCTTGGCACTCTCAAATACATCCTTGGCATAGAAGTGGCAAGAACTACTAACGGAATTGCCCTCTGTCAAAGAAAATATGCTCTGGACATTCTTACATAAATAGGCTACTTGGGTTGCAAACCAAGCAATACTCCTATGAAAGCTAAAATTGAATTATCTAATAACTCTGGCACTCCTTTAACAGATCCTTCAATATATAGAAGGCTTGTAGGAAGGCTATTGTATCTTACTATTACTAGACCAGAGTTATCTTATAGTATTCATGCTCTAAACCAATTTATGTCTAATCCCAGGTCTACACATCTAGATGCAGCACACATGGTACTAAGGTACATCAAATCCATTCCTGGAAAAGGCCTGTTCTACTCATCTTCATTCTCTTTTTAGCTCCAAGCCTTTACAGAAGTTGATTGGGCAAGGTGCCAGGACACAATGAGAAGTGTTAGTGGTTTCACCATCTACCTAGGTGATTCTCTCATTTCTTGGAGAGCCAAGAAGCAACCTACAGTTAGCCGATCTTCAACTGAAGCAGAATATAGGGCAATTGCCTTAGCTACTGTGAGGTGCAAAAGGTTAACATACCTATTGCAAAATCTACAAGTTCACATCACTCACCAACAAACCTTTATACGATGACAAAGTCACCTTATCTCATTACTCGGGAATTCATGTCATCACAAAAGACCAAACATATCCAAATCGATTGTCACTTTGTAAGGGAAAATATTTACAAGGGTCGATCAAAGTCATTCCTATACCTTCATCACAACAGATTGCAGACATCATGACAAAGCCTTTACCTCCCCAGCTATTTCATCATTTCAATGACAAGTTGTGTATGATAGATATACATGCACCACTTGCGGCGGCTGACAAAACTCAAGTTCATAGTGTCAGTTATGTTAGTTATAACATAACAGTCAAGTTAGTTGCAACAGTGAAGTTAGTTAAAGTTAGTTTACAACTTACGGATCAGATTAATAACAAAGATCCAATGGTTTAGATTAGGAGCTTGATTGTATAAAGAACTGAATACTTTCTCCATTTTAATCACTTTTTCATTTCATGAAATTCTGAATAAATATTCAACATGATCTTCTATCAAATTCTATGATTTTTCACAACAACACTTTCCCAATTAGATTTTTACTGTTAGATAAAAGCGCAAGCATTGTTCTATGACATTTATATTAAATGATTCTCAACTGAGATGTTGAAATGCTTATTATTATATATTTTTTTGTGGTTTTCCATTAAACTCGTGCTATTTGCTTAGGAAATATGGAAAAAGGCAAAGCCTATCTTTACTGTAAAATGCTCACAATTAATCCTTTCTCTTTGTTTGCATCGGTAGAAGGGCTACACATGGCAATTATAGTTGCCATGTTTGTCATGCCAATATGTCAAACTTCAGTGCTAATTACTCGAGCTTTCAGGGGTGCTGCCCAAGGTAGCAAATCGCCGGGGCAAATACAAATAAGGGATTATGTATACGAGGGCTAAGTTTGAAAGAGTTGTGAGATCTAAAGATTCTGAAGCTTTTTACATGATGAATCCTAATGGAAATGGAGGTCCTGATTTAGCATTTATCTCAGTTATTCGAGCTTTCAAAAATGGGAGAAAAGAAGAGAGAGAAGTCATGGGAGAAAAGTTAGAGATAAAAATATTAGATATCACCGCATAATATTTTAAAAAATACCACAGTGGGTTTGGGTAAAATCGTGAAACGGTCTCATCAAGTTTTTGCCTTTTTTATTTTGACTGAGATTTAATAAATTAGATAGTTGACTATATTGCAATGTTCACTGATGTTTTCATGATCTGAAAAGATAGATTGGCTGGGCACAGAATAAGTCATGGCAAAGTAATCGTGGCATGTGGCCTAAGTTAGGACCTGTAATAACTAATGAAAAATGTCTCAAACCTTTGTGGATATTTTCGTTTGCGCAAAGAACATGTATATTGACGTAATTATATATTATATATATAATATATATATATATGTAAACGGACATGAATTTGGTACTAGGAAGCTACTTTTCATTTTTAATACAGACTACAAAATATTACAGAAATTTGAAAGTTTGGGAGGTGACGTTTTCATAATAGCGGGCCTGAAAAGTTGTTTTTTGTTCATATTGATGTAATGGTCTTAGAAAAATCGGAGAAGTCTTTGATCATGTAATTGTGGTCCTTATGCCTTATTACACAAGCAATACCATATTTCAAATCCTATTAATTGAGCCTCTTTATTGAATTTCCAAAATATTTTGAATAGAGAATATATATATGGTTGAGAATTCATACAAAATCAACGATCTGGGTGTTGCAATTATGTTAGGGATAATTAACTACCCTTGAGATTTAGGGTAATTAAAAAAAACACAGATAAGTTTTGAAATTACCAAAAACAACCTCGAGGTTTGAAATTTGATTATGCCTTAAATGTAAGAGGATATCCCCTTTAAAGAAAAGTATGATTATAACTAAAATATTTTACAAATGTAAAAAGGGTATTTTTGAATTCGGTAAAGTGTATTACATAATCAAATCTAAATGGGATTTTTGTAATTACATATTACCTAAACGTTTTTGGTTACCTAAATGTAGGAAAATATTAAATAGATAAATAATTCTAACGTTTCCAATATAATACAACTCAGTACATGTTTGGAGCACTTCAGAAAATTCGAGTTGAAAATAGATTTCATAATAAGTGACTTTTCAAAATGTCTTCAATCCTGGCTTCTCTAGAATTAACTTTTTTTGTAGAAGTGACTTAACTAAAAGTTCGTTCTAAATTAACTACCAAACAACTATTATTGTGGAAAATACAGACTTTTAGATCCAAAAATCCATTTGAAAAGTGCTCTAAAAAATGTTGACATTCTAAAGCATCGCAGCCTTCCAACTCAATCGAATGATCCCAACTTGATACGTGATAGCTCGACACGGTAATTTATTTATTTGACAAACGAAACGGTAATTTAAATTCAATATCTTTTAGCCAATTCAAATAGGGCGGCATATTGCTAGGGCACAAAAGCGAAGAAGATTTTGTGTAATTTTTGTGTTTATTTTTTCTTTTTGTTGGGTTTGAACGGGTCAATCGTTGGGGCTCCGTCTAACGGATTAGATCAGTTGGACCGTTTGATAGGAGACTAGCTCATAAAAGTATTTTATAATTTATGTGATGTGGTAAAAAAAATAAAACATAATTTAAAAAATATTTCATCCTCTTCCATTCTGAGAGTCTAAAATTAGTTGCAAGCATATCAAGTTTAGAGAGTCTCACTAGTCGTTCCTTCATGTGCAACCTCAAGAATATCCCAAGCCTACTTCGTTGTTTCATAGTCTACAATGAGCGAGCCTGAATTGGTTAGCATCAACGACACTAAAATTTACATTTAAGACTTTTGAATTTGGGCCAATTCGATCCCCTCAGTCGTCCAAAGAGATCACACTTTTGAGATCACTCTTCTCCTACTAGAGTAGGAAAAGAGTGGAGTGGAGGAATTACCCCATCCTCGAACCACTATAAATTATTGTGCCATTTATATTCTACATTTAATTTCTGCATATTTACTTTCAATATTTGCTATCCAACTGATAATAACAAACTTAAAATATAAGTGTTGAGAAACCATCTTAAAAAGGGTGTAAAGACTTCCGTTGTGAAAATCAGGAAAACTGAATTCTTAAAAGCTAATTAACTTCATTCAGCTAAGTTTTTCTATCAACAGCTCTCTCAGAGTCTGTTGAGTGGTTAGCTCTCCTACTGATGTTTGACCCAACTGTCTTTCAAATGATTTGGTTGTTTTCTTGTAACAACTCTGATTGTGTAAAGATTTGAAAATTTTGTAAAGTCTATTCAACTCCACCTATAGACTTCACACCCCTTGGGACCTATACATTGGACCTATTTTACTAAATTGATCTTGTATAGCTCTAATGACCTCAATTTTATTATCTTGCATTTTTTAAGACTATTTTCAGAAATCTGATAAGGTTTAAAAATTGTATTTTTAAGTTAAGTATATGAGGAATCTATAGTTATAGAAGGTTATTTTTAACTGTCTTTATAACCTATCAAGTTGCTTTCCTATGGTATTTAAATTAGTATTAGTATAATTACTTTGTACAACTATATTTTTTATATTAGTATTATCAGAGAAAAACCGACTTCTGCAAGGTGAAGCAAGCTTTCATGTCTACAACTCAATTCATCCTATTACTATAGGGATGAGCTTCTAGCAGACTTCGTGCTTCCAGTCAGCACTCCTGCTTTGGTAATGTGTCTGCTGAAGAATGAGACGGCGACTCATAGGCAGTGAAGCCTCTCCGCAAAATTCACATTTCGTTTTTGGCAATGCCCTCTGGATCTTCAGCCCTAGCTCTCGTCGATTGTGTTAGTGAGTGAGCAATCACCCCGTCTATCCTTATCTTATAGAATTCAATTTAGTGCTTATTACTGGTTGGGACCTTCAGAAGATTCGAATCCCTTGGTCCGTACTTCCTTGAAGCCTTGAGACCCCTCTGTCGTTCGGCCTTGATTCTCGTAGCAAAGAGACATCTCCGCTTTGATCAATTGGGATGCATTGAGCTGCCTTCTAGTTTCCTGCCTTACACCGGAAAATGGCCCTTAAGAACATATGCTTCCATGGGGTGGACCTCTTGGTTAGTTTCATTAGCTGATTATGGTGGGTAATAATTTGTTGCTAAGGCCGTAGGTACGATGATTTACTTCATGGGTGAGGTCTCTGGTTCAAGTCCACGATGGCCCAGCTGCGCCAGAGAAAAGAATAGAAGAAGCATTTGACTACCCCTCTCTCTCTGATTCATCATCTATACCCATTACAGTAGTTCCTCATATAAAATTATTGACTCTAGAGATATAGTAATATGGAGAAGACGCCCCTACTGAAGATAGGTCGCCAAACTACGACGAGAGTTTCGCCTTTTGAAGAGCCAATCGCGTAGGGCGACCGATCCCCGCCAACCTCTATTTCATCAACCGAAAAGAAAAGTGTCTCCTGGAGTTTTTATATGAATAACATCAATTCGCTGATTTAGAATACTAAGTTTTATACCTTGAAGAGGATGATGATTCGATTGGATTTTTCTAGAGTCACTTATGGTTTTCCATTCTGGTGTTTTATTTATAATGTTAATATGATTAACAGATGTATCAAAATTCAAAAGGATAATCAATGGAATTTTCAGAAGCATATAACTCAAACCACTCAAAAAATGAATATGGATTTTATATTCATTGACGAATTTATAGAATTTTTTTTGGATTTGTTTTCTAACATTTAAAAAGCTTTTGAAAAACCACAAAATTTTTTCAGAATAAAAATCACCATGAAGGAATTTTTTTATCAACATGGAATTCTTTTCTATGACATTCAACTCATTAACTATATTTTCTGTTATCGAAGAAAATATTGGACTATAAGGTTCTTGTTCCTATTTCTTGTTTTCTAGTACTAGCATAAACTGGTTTGGGAATTTTTGCAGAGTAATCTATATTTTTAAAAGAAGAATTTGAAATATCAGAAGTATAATATCTTAGTTTATTCGAAGTATCTATAACTGAAGATATTTGTCAAGACTCTTCCTAAATTAATAGTATCTATTATGGAGGAATTTCCAGATTGGCTAAAACTGCTTCATCTCCTACTGAAAAAAAAACTTAACTTTTCCATCTTGATATTGAGTAATAGATCTCCTAATATATTTGGGTATTTTGTTTTAAAAACTCTAAAAGTTCTGGTTTTACAATACCTTCGAGAACCCATTCAATTGGAAGTGTAATATCTTTCCATTGTATAGATCTAGGAATTATAGTATTAGATCCGGTTATATCAGTTTGAAGTAAGAGTGTTTCTAAGAGTGTTTCTAAGAGTGTTTCTCTTTTTTTCTGAAAATCGACTTTTATAGCAAAAAGTCATCATAGTAGCTTTGTAATGAATTCTAAAAATTATTGCTACTAGAATTGAACCTTCAAGCATTCTATAATTGTGAGTTTTTATTTGTAAAACTAAAGTTTTCAAGATATTTTTATCATTTAAAGAAATTGTTAAATTCGGATAACAATTAAAAAAATTTGGACGTATGCAAAGACTGAATTTTACAGAACTTAACAAGGAATCTTCAACGTTTATAAATCTAGCATCTCTAATCTATATCTATATATGTATAATAGCAGAAGTCTGGAACTTTTATTTTCCCGCTCTTTTTGCTTATTATATTAGGAAACAATTGTAAACATTATAAATGGTAATTATTACAATTTTTATATTAGAAAAATATTATAAGAAAATCGTTGCAATTATATAAATTAGGAAAATAATATAAGAAAAGATTGTAAATGGTATTCCTACTTTTTATGTATATAAATTAGGAAAGTATCATAAATGGTATTCATATTTCATATGTATAAAAACCAGAAAATTTTATTTATTGGTATTTATACTTTATACCAAAAGTGAGTGAGTCATAGTATTTAATATATATATATATTTATATATATATAGTATATATGTATATAGAATTAAAAATTATAAATAGTATTTCACCATAATTGATATTAGATACGTCAATTCTTCTTAAATATATATTATAATGATTTGTTGATTCCATACATCATATCTTCATCAAATATATTGTTTATTTGTTTCAATGGTGTCGATGCAATTTTGTAAAATATAATATTAATCAATCAAGTTTTAAATACCAATGACTATTCAAACTTTCTTAAATTATTTAATAATAGTTAAAATAGACGAATTATGATTTATGTATATTTCAATATTGAATTAATAATTAATTTTGTGTTTAGAGATTTTTTTGTCAGCTTATTATTTATACAAAATCCCCTTATATTTATACTACTTAAATTGCATTAGAAAAATACTTTGATATTGTTGATCCTAAATTCGAAGCATAACCACCAAATATGGCGTTATCTTCACGTTACCCACTATTTATGTTTTCATCAAGTGTCCCACCTGTGATGCCCCGAATTTTAACAACGTGAGATACGGTGTTATGTAGTGGTTATTTATTCGGCTATGTATCACAAACCTATTATTAATGAAACGCGACTCGACTTTTGTTTATTTCTTCTAATGTCAATTACGTTTTCCTTATTTTCGAGCGTAATAATTTTATATTCTCCTCTACTACTAATACTTGGTCAATTAACTAGGACTTTAGAATTTTTGGACCCTCGATAATTTAGGAGTATATTCCGACCCTTATTCGAATATTTCATCTTATTCTATAATTCATCCCAACCAACTTCCAATTTATTTTAGGAGTACATATTTCTTATTTCACATTTTTATTTTTAGTTTCTAAATATTTAATTATGGATATCTATACATTTTATTTTTTTTCCCTCAATTTTATAAAGAAAATAAACCAAATATTATGTTTTTTTCATTTTCCCCTAATTTTCGAAATTACCACTTTAAATGGGGAAATTAACTCAATATTTGTTCTACCACTATTTTTATCATTTTGTATCTCCCAACTAGTTAATTATTGGACAAATAAATTTGTAAATTCATTTCTATTTTTTTATATCTTGCAAGCCTACAATTTAAAAGTTTATCTACAAATCCCACTACATCTTGGTCAAACAAAACAAAACGATTCCCCTAAAACCAGCTTTTGGCCAATTGTCCCTAAGAAAGTAACCTAGCTATTAATTTATGTCCTAACTTCCCCAATTATTATCCTAACTCATCATTTAACCAAAACAAAACACAAATCTTCTCTCCAACTTCTCTCCAAAAATCCTCCAACATTTTCTCTAAGCGTAAGTTCATCTTCTTCTTCAAATCTTCAAATAATCTTCATATCTTCAAACACACATTCTTCAAATGTTCAAACAATCTTCATATCTTCAAAACACACATTCTTCAAATCTTCAAACAATCTTCATATCTTCAAAACACACATTCTTCATCTCTTCAAACAATCTTCATATCTTCAAACATTTCTTCATATCTTCAAACACACCTTCTTCATATCTTCAAACATTTATTCATATCTTCAAACACTTATTCATATCTTCAAACACACTTTCTTCATATCTTCAAGAATACTTTCTTCATATCTTCAAACACTTTCTTCTTTCTTCAAACACTTAACAATAAAAAAAAAACTCTTCTTACTTCTTTATTTTCGAAACTATCACAACTACAAGTACACTTAGAAGACAACTTGAAGATAATAGAGACTTGGAACCATCTTGACTAGACCTCAAGAAATTGTGAAAGAAATTGGACTATAAGGTAAGAAATGAGATTTTTAGTACATTTTCTTCTTCTCTTCTATTTTCCAAAATTTTGATACTCCATTTTCATTTTTGGACTTTTAGGGGCTGACCTTAAGAGTTATTTTAAGAGTGAGCAAAGAGACCCATTTTGAGACCTCTACTAGTCTCATTTCATCTACTACACAAGGTAAGTGTAGTTTTACCAATATTCTTCACCTCCTTCTTCTTTCCTTAAATTTTTAACCTCATTTCCTAACTCCTTCATTTTTTTGGTATTCCTTGACCTAGGGGGCTGACCTAAGTCACTTCTCCTTCAAGAGCGATTTATTTCATCTTTCACCAACAAGTTCATTTTTAAGGTGGGTGGAAAAAAATACTTTCAACTTCTAGGTGTTTTACTTAAAAATGCATGTAGTATTTTGATTTTGAGCACTTGAGATATATATTATGTATTGCATGCTATTTTCTTGTATTAAGTTTGAAAAATTCTCAAGTGTTGCTCAAAAATGTGATTTATCGAAAAATATGGCATACATGTACACTTTATTGTTATACTTGATGAAATTTTGTATGAAAGGGATATGTATGTGTATGACTCTTGCAATCTATGTTTTGAATGATTTATAAACTGGACAAGTCGAGCATAATTGATTAAATTTCAACTTTTGGACTTAAAATGGAAAAATGGAAAGTTGGTGGACTTAATTGCAAGAAAATAAAACTTAAGGGACCCCTCTGTAATTTTCGATTTTTGGGACTGAACTCAGGTTCAAAAATTATGTTTTGACATTTTAATAAAGTTTTAAGAGTTTTAGATAAATAAAATCAACCCTTAAAAGCCCAAGGACTAGATTGTAAAATTTTAGAAGTTTAGGGGCTATTTTGCAATTTTCGTAATTGTACCAGACCCTAATTTGAAAATTTGAAATTTTAACTCTTAAGGAACTGGAAATAACATATTTTAAGTGTATTCCAAAAATCCAAATGTTTAGAGCTTGGAAAGTAATTTTATAAAACTTGAGGGACCAAATTGTAAAAGATTAAAATGGAGGACCAAAATAAACTTTCCAGGACTTATGCAGTCCATGCACCTGGGAATACTAATTTAACTATAACATAATGATATTTTGGACCCAAGGTTCAAATTTCATAACAATCGGACCCCTAAAAGTCTTAAAGGCAATTATTTCAAATGAGACAAAAATGAGATTTTCAAATGTTAAGGGGCCTATACTTATTTCTTTTTAAAACTGTTTTTGTCCCAATATTCCACTGATCTTAGTGACATTTTCCAACTGGAATCACATTAAAAGCCCTTCTGGGTTGTGAGTTCCAATTATTTTAAACTTAGGGACCGAAATGACAATTTTTAACAAATTTGGGGCTAATGTGATAATTTTATAAAAACTCGACCTCAAAACTTTAAAAACCTGAATCTCTGAACAATTTAGCGAATTTAGGAACTGACCTCATAATTTTTCAAGGTCGGGACATTTATTTATTCAATTTTTAACCCCAAAAGAATTGGTTTTTACAAAACGGGGCTAATTGTAAATTTTCTTTTTACAAGGACCTAACTCAAATTATTTTTTTTAAAGAAACAGCCCTGGACTCTCTGACTTTAATAATGAATTAAAAATATTTTATTTTCTCAAAAATCCCTTGTCTTATTGGATTGTCTTGACCGAATAATACACGATCGCGGGGTGACTTCCTCGTCTTGCGATTTCAAATCTATAACGGGACTTATGTTCCACCTAATCTTTCAAGATATCGAAGATTGCTTATCCTCCCGATAATTATCTTCATCCAAATAACTCCACCAACGCCATAATTGCCACTCGCGATTTTTCGAAAACTTTCCTAAAATACTTCCCTGAATCAATAATACTCGACTGCCTGGTTGACTACCTGAACGTGTACTTACTTTCCTGTCTGAGTCAACTTGGTGTGTCGAGCTCACAGTCGGAATGGATATGTCGGGGATGGAACCGGGCAGCTCGGCTGCTATTCCACTCTCTGGCCCCATCGTCCTAATCCCGCAACTAAGGGACGGAGTTTGTCCAACGGAAGCGGATCGTAGTACTTGAGGTATAATCATGATTATGACAAATCCGAGCCTTGCAAGCTCCAATGTGGATTTTGTCTTTGCCTATGGAGCGATAAGGTGACATGTCTTGGACCATCTTGAATGGGGAGTTACAAGGAAGAACGAAGGAATCGCTGTCTGATCCACACGATTCCGGAGTTAAACAGGACCCGATTGGTTGGCGCTACAAATCCGTACGCAACCGCTACTTGTATTGCATTGGTTGGCGCTACAAATTCGTATGCAACCGCTACTTGTATTGCATTGGTTGGCGCTACAAATCTGTACGCAACCTTTACTTGTTTGCATAGGATTGGCATTACACTCAGTACGCAATCCTACCTGTCTTGCCTGAATCATAGTGCTTGTGTGACCACGAACTATTTCTTAAACTGTATAAGTATATTACTTAATATATATTTATCACGACACTTGTGGACTATGTGTGAAAACATGCATCATACCTCACGCCTTTTCATACAACCGTTTTCTCGCATTAACTATATACATCGCCACACTATCACACGATCACCCCATCCACTGAGAATTATATCTCATCCCCTCCTATTTTCTAACCTTTAGATGAGGAGTACGTTGAAGACGTCGAACCTACCATGGATCAATCCGTGCTCCTTTGTTGTACTAGTTCCTATAATCATTGATGTCGAGCGACATTTTCTTTTGCTTTTGTTATTGTTGAACTCTTTCATTCTGTTTTAATTTGAACTGTAAGTTTAAATTCGGATATTTTATGGATTGTATTCGGATATTGTCGGACCTTGAGATGTAATTCGTACTTGTGTGTATTTTATTCCGCTGCATTAGACTCTATTTCACTTGGAGTTTTGTATCATTGGTTTAGACTGTTGAATTATTTTTGTTTAAGTGATTGATCGTCGTCCGTCGTGTTTGGGGCGTGACAGTTATGGTATCAGAGCTCGGCTAGTAAGATGGAAACTTACACCGAGCTGACCCAGGATAGGTTCCTCTGACCTTGGATTGGGTACCGCTACTAGATGACCTAAGTTGAATCTTGGATGAATATTTGAATTCTTTTGGGTTGTTATAGTGTTAAAATATCCGGATATTCCTCTATTTAGACGTTAGGTGATTTAGAAAATCCGTGATTTAGAGATTATAATGCCTGATATGGTGAGACTCGAAGAAACTGAGGATATCTCTTGATAAGTATATGATTTGGATGTGATATATTATGGGATCTAGACATCTAATGATATTACTTTGGGAAAATGATAGTAAGGGAATCACTAAGTATATTAATCAATGATAATACCCTTGTGTTATTCATTCTCAAGTACTTGCACAAGCTTAAGTAAGGGAATTTGACTTGTGGTTTAGGTATCATGGATAAGATACATTAGGGATGTGACTATTATACGATCTCGACTAGATGTTACCACTAAATATCCCCTCCTGAGGATAGACGAACTATTTGATCAACTTCAAGGAGCGACGGTGTACTCGAAGTTTGATTTACAACAAGGATATTATCAACTGAAGATCCATGAAGAATATGTTTCCAAAACGGAATTTCAAACAAGATATGGACACTACGAGTTTGTAGTGATGCCTTTCGGTCTGACGTACGCACCAGCAACGTTTATGGATCTGATGCACTGAGTCTTTCAACCTTATTTGGATCAATTCGTAGTGATATTCATTGATGGCATACTCGTATACTCTAAGTCTAGAGAAGAGCATGAACGTTATCTGAAAATTGTTTTGGAAACATTACGAGAGCACAAGCTGTATGCCAAATTCAGCAAGTGCGAATTTCAGCTTAGTGAAGTCGCATTCTTGGGACACATAGTATCCGGCACTGGGATCGCCATAGACCCTTCGAAGGTACAGACAGTGGTTGAATGGAAACAACCCGAGTCTGTAACGGAGATCAGAAGTTTCTTAGGACTAGCTGGATATTATCGAAGATTTATCCAGGATTTCTCCGAGATAGTCGGACAACTCACTCGACTAACCCAGAAGCAAGTCAAGTTTGTGTGGAATGACAAGTGTGAGGCTAGTTTCAAGAGTCAAGAAACGACTCACTCTGACTCTAGTCTTAGCCTTTCCAAAGGGAACAGAAAACTTCGTCGTCTACAGTGATGCATCAAAGGAAGGACTAGGAGTATAACTCATGCAGGAAGGAAAGGTCATCGCTTATGCATCACGAAATCTCAAGCCGTATGAGGCCAATTACCCAACGCATGACTTGGAATTGGCAGAGACAGTATTCGCGTTAAAGAAATGGAGGCACTATCTCTATGGAGCAACCTTCACGATTTTCACAGATCACAAGAGCTTGAAGTATATATTCTCTCAGAAAGACCTCAATGAGGCAACGGAGATGGATGGAGTTAATTGAGGACTATTACTTTGATATTCAATACCATCCCGGGAAAGCTAACGTAGTAGCTGACGCCTTGAGCAGAAAGGCGAGTTTAGCCAGACTAATGATTCGAGAGTAGAAATCATTAGAAGAGCTGAGTACTTGGAATCCGACGAGAACCAATACTCATATTTCATGTGCTAACATTTTGGTTAAACCCGATCTGCTGAACGAGATCAAGGAAGCACAGGGAACAGATGTGCATCTTCAAAAACTTAAAGAGAAGATACTTAAGGGAGAGAGTTCAGAATTCTCGGTACATGAAGATGGAATTATTAGATTACAAAAATTTAGTTTGTGTACCGAGTGACGAGCAGATTAGGAACAGAATTCTCGTAGAGGCACACGATTCGAAATACACTATACATCCTGGAGGAAACAAGATGTATAAGGACTTGAAACGGAATTATTGGTGGGTAAACATGAAGAACCAGGTAGTAGAGTTCGTTGCGAGATGTTTGACTTGTCAACGAGTAAAAGCAGAAAACCAACGACCATCTGGTTTATTACAACCATTGAGAATTCCTGAGTGAAAATAGGAACACATAACGATGGACTTCGTGACGGATCTACCAAGGACCAGAGGAGGCCATGATGTTGTATGGGTAGTCGTAGACTGACTCATGAAATCTTCACACTTCTTACCCATGAAGAAAATCGACAGCTTGCAGAAACTCGCGCAGATTTATATCCGAGAGATCATTCGACTGCATGGAGTGCCAGTCGACATTGTGTCAGACAGAGACCCAAGGTTTGTCTCCAGATTCTGGAAGTGCTTGCACGAGGAATTGGGTACCTCGCTAAGTTTCAAAGACAAAGAAGACATCCACAAACTGATGGCCAGTCTAAGCGAACGATTCAAACCCTGGAAGATATGATGCGAGCCTGCACGTTGGATTTCCAAGGATGTTGGGATTCGCACATACCATTGGCCGAGTTCGCCTATAATAACAGCTATCAGGCCACAATTGGGATGGCACCCGACGAAGCCTTGTACGGGCGAAAGTGTAGATGTCCACTACACTGAGAGATTGATGACCAATGGACTCCAAAAGAGAAACAAAAGTCGCCCTCGATTCCAAAGGTCGACTTAGTTCAGGAGGCCATGGAGAAGGTCAAGCGATCAAGGAATGGAGCCGCACATGACTCGGAGCGCCAAAAGAGTTACGCAGACAAGAGGAGAAAGGACTTGGAATTTGAAGCTGGAGATGAAGTATTTCTCAGACTCTCTCCACGGAAGGGATTGGTCAATCCGAAGAAATGAGGCAAGTTGAGCCCGAGATATGTTGGACCTTACAAGATTTTGCAGAGGATCGGGAAGTTAGCCTACCGACTCGAGTTACCAGCACAATATGCGGGAATGCACGATATATTCCACGTATCGAGGTTAAAGAAGTATCAACCAGATCCCGGGCATATCATCACCCAAGATACTCCTCCTGTGATGGAAAATTTATCCTACGTCGAGAAACCAATCCGGATCATTGACTAGTAGATACGTCAGTTGCGTAATAGAGAGATTCCGATGGTTAAAGTGGTATGGCGAAACCACAACCGAGACGAAGACGCAACGTGGGAGATGGAAGAAGACATGAGGAATCAATATCCAGAGTTGTTCTGAAGAGAATTTGGGGACCAAATTCTTTTAACAAAGTGAGGCCCCGAATTTTAACAACGTGAGATACGGTGTTATGTAGTGATTATTTATTCGGCTATGTATCACAAACCTATTATAAATGAAACGCGACTCGAATTTTATTTATTTCTTCCAATGTCAATTACGTCTTCCTTATTTTCGAGCGTAATGATTTTATATTCTCCTCTAGAACTAATACTTGGTCGATTAACTACGACTTTAGAATTTTTGGACCCTCGATAATTTAGGAGTATATTCCGACCCTTATCCGAATATTTCATCTTATTCTATAATTTATCCCAACCAACTTCCAATTTATTTTTGGAGTACATATTTCTTATTTCACATTTTTATATTAAGTTTCTAAATATTTAATTATGGATATCTATACATTTTATTTTTTCCCCTCAATTTTATAAACAAAAGAAACCAAATATTCTTTTTCCTTTTCCCCTAGTTTTCGAAATTACCACTTTAAATGGGGAAATTAATTCAATTTTTCTTCTACCACTATTTTTATCATTTTGTATCTCCCAACTAGTTAAATTATTGGACAAATAAATTGATAAATTCATTTCTATTTTTTTTATATCTTGCAAGCCTACAATTTAAAAGTTTCTCTACAAATCCCACTACATCTTGGTCAAACAAAACAAAATGATTCCCCTAAAACCTAGCTTTTGGCCAATTGTCTCTAAGAAAGTAACCTAGCTATTAATTTATGTCCTAACTTCCCCAATTATTATCCTAACTCATCATTTAACCAAAACAAAACACAAATCTTCTCTCCAACTTCTCTCCAAAAATCCTCCAACATTTTCTCTAAGCATAAGTTCATCTTCTTCTTCAAATCTTCAAATAATCCTCATATCTTCAAACACACATTCTTCAAATGTTCAAACAATCTTCATATCTTCAAAACACACATTCTCAAATCTTCAAACAATCTTCATATCTTCAAAACACACATTCTTCATATCTTCAAATAATCTTCATATCTTCAAACATTTCTTCATATCTTCAAACACACCTTCTTCATATCTTCAAATATTTCTTCATATCTTCAAACACTTCTTCATATCTTCAAACACACTTTTTTCATATCTTCAAGAATACTTTCTTCATATCTTCAAACACTTTCTTCTTTCTTCAAACACTTAACAAAAAAAAAACTCTTCTTACTTCTTTATTTTCGAAACTATCACTACTACAAGTACACTTAGAAGACAACTTGAAGATAATTGAGACTTGGAACCATCTTGACTAGACCTCAAGAAATTGTGAAAGAAATTGGACTATAAGGTAAGAAATGGGATTTTTAGTACATTTTCTTCTTCTCTTCTATTTTCCAAAATTTTGATACTCCATTTTCATTTTTGGACTTTTAGGGGCTGACCTTAAGAGTTGTTTTAAGAGTGAGCAAAGAGACCCATTTTGAGACCTCTACTAGTCTCATTTCATCTACTACACAAGGTAAGTGTAGTTTTACCAATATTCTTCACCTCCTTCTTCTTTCCTTAATTTTTAACCTCATTTCCTAACTCCTTCATTTTTTTGGTATTCCTTGACCTAGGGGGCTGACCTAAGTCACTTCTTCTTCAAGAGCGATTTATTTCATCTTTCACCAACAAGTTCATTTTTTAAGGTGGGTGGAAAAAAATACTTTCAACTTCTAGGTGTTTTACTTAAAAATGCATGTAGTATTTTGATTTTGAGCACTTGAGATATATATTATGTATTGCATGCTATTTTCTTGTATTAAGTTTGAAAAATTCTCAAGTGTTGCTCAAAAATGCGATTTATCGAAAAATAGGGCATACATGTACACTTTATTGTTATACTTGATGAAATTTTGTATGAAAAGGATATGTATGTGTATGACTCTTGAAATATATATTTTGAATGATTTATAACCTGGACAAGTTGAGCATAATTGATTAAATTTCAACTTTTGGACTTAAAATGCAAAAATGGAAAGTTGGTGGACTTAATTGCAAGAAAATAAAACTTAAGGGACCCCTCTGTAATTTTCGATTTTTGGGACTGAACTCAGGTTCAAAAATTATGTTTTGACATTTTAATAAAGTTTTAAGAGTTTTTAGATAAATAAAATCAACCCTTAAAAGCCCAAGGACTATATTGTAAAATTTTAGAAGTTTAAGGGCTATTTTGCAATTTTCAAAACTGTACCAGACCCTAATTTTAAAATTTGAAATTTTAACACTTAAGGGACTGGAAATAACATATTTTAAGTGTATTCCAAAAATCCAAGTGTTTAGAGCTTGTAAAGTAATTTTATAAAATAATAATATTTCCAGGACCAAATTGTAAAAGATTAAAATGGAGGACCAAAATGAAATTTCCAGGACTTATGCAGTCCATGAACCTGGAAATACTAATTTAACTATAAAATAATAATATTTTGGACCCAAGGTTCAAATTTCATAACAATCGGACCCCTAAAAGCCTTAAATGCAATTATTTTAAAATGGGACAAAAATGAGATTTTCAAAAGTTAAGAGGCCTATACTTATTTATTTTTAAAACTGTTTTGTCCCAATATCCCGCTGACCTTAGTGACATTTTCCAACTGGAATCACATTAAAAGCCCTTCTGGGTTGTGAGTTCCAATTATTTTAAACTGAGGGACCGAAATGATAATTTTTAACAAATTTGGGGCTAATGTGAGAATTTTATAAAAACTCAACCTCAAAACTTTAAAAACCTGAATATCTGAACAATTTAGAGAATTTAGGAACTGACCTCATAATTGTTCAAGGTCGGGACATTTATTTATTTAATTTTTAACCCCAAAAGAATTGGTTTTAACAAAACGGGGCTAATTGTAAATTTTCTTTTTACAAGGACCTAACTCAAATTATTTTTCTTTTAAAGAAACAGCCCTGGACTCTCTGACTTTAATAATGAATTAAAAATATTTTATTTTCTCAAAAATCCCTTGTCTTATCGGATCGTCTTGACCAAAATCGCGGGCGACTTCCTCGTCTTGCGATTTCAAATCTATAACGGGACTTATGTTCCACCTAATCTTTCAAGATATCGAAGATTGCTTATCCTCCCGATAATTATCTTCATCCAAATAACTCCACCAACGCCATAATTGCCACTCGCGATTTTTCGAAAACTTTCCTAAAATACTTCCTTGAATCAATAATACTCGACTGTCTGGTTGACTACCTGAACGTGTACTTACTTTCCTATCTGAGTCAACTTGGTGTGTCGAGCTCACAGTCGGAATGGATATGTCGGGGATGGAACCGGGCAGCTCGGGTGCTATTCCACTCTCTGGCCCCATCGTCCTAATCCCGCAACTGAAGGACGGAGTTTGTCCAATGGAAGCGGGTCGTAGTACTTGAGGTATAATCATGATTATGACAAATCCGAGCCTTACTACCTCCAATGTGGATTTTGTCTTTGCCTATGGAGCGATAAGGTGACAGGTCTTGGACCATCTTGAACGGGGAGTTACAAGGAATAACGAAGGAATCGCTGTCTGATCCACATGATTCTGGAGTTAAACGGACCCGATTGGTTGACGCTACAAATCCGTACGCAACCGCTACTTGTATTGCATTGGTTGGCGCTACAAATCCGTACGCAACCTTTACTCGTTTGCGTAGGATTGGCGTTACACTCAGTACGCAATCCTACCTGTCTTGCCTGAATCATATTGCTTGTGTAACCACAAACTATTTCTTAAATTGTATAAGTATATTACTTAATATATATTTATCACGACGCTTGTGGACTATGTGTGAAAACATGCATCATACCACACGCCTTTTGATACAACTATTTTCTCGCATTAACTATATACATCGCCACACTCTCACACGATCACCCCATCCACTGAGAATTCTGTCTCATCCCCTCCCATTTTCTAACCTTTAGATGAGGAGTACGTTGAATACGCCGAACCTACCACGGATTGAATCCCGTGCTCCGCCTGTCGTACTAGTTCCTATAATCATTTATGTCGAGTGACATTTTCTTTTGCTTTTGTTATTGTTGAACTCCTTCATTCTGTTTTAGTTTGAACTGTAAGTTTAAATTCGGATATTTGATGGATTATATTCGGATATTGTCGGACCTTGAGATGTAATTTGTACTTGTGTGTATTTTATTCCGCTGCATTAGACTCTATTTCACTTGGAGTTTTGTGTCATTGGTTTAGACTGTTGAATTATTTCTGTTTAAGTGATTGATCGTCGTCGTGTTGCGTTTGGGGCGTGACACCACCAACATCGATAGTATTGAATTTGAATTCTGTAATAAACAAGAGTTTTTATATAAACTATATTGTAGATTTATACGGACAATATTTGGTGAGTTTATTTTTTTATTATTCTTGATAGTTTTGTTGTATTTTTTTTAAAGTTATTTTTTGTATGATTTGTTATTTCTCATACTAACATATTTTCTGTCAAAATAGTTTGTGTCAATATTTTTTGTGTCAACATATATAAATTTCTATCGCAGCCAACAATTTTTTTTGGGTTATTAGTTTTATAGTTTTAATTCGGCAATTATTGTTTTGGTTTGATTCGACAATATTTTTTTTGGTTATTAGTTTAATAGTTTTGATTCGGCAATAAACTTCTATCTACTTATTGTAATGGTTTCTTATATTGTTCAATTTAAAATTTATTATAAATTGTAATTACATTAATTTTTTTTATGTCAGCGTCTTCCATTCAAATTCAGCAGTCAATTTAATGATCTTACACCATTAAATCGCAACCTGCATAATGTGAACGAACAAAAATTAAAAGTTGACTATAGATTCAAAGTTCACGTTAAGATTTGAGTCAACTTTTATTGACAATCAGGCATGAACAGTTCATTAATTTGCGATTGACTATAATTAGCAGGAAATTAATATTCAAATAGGTATGTTTTATTTTATTTTTATTATTCTGTCACAGGACTCGGAACTTAACTCTAGAGCCATTCATTATGAATAAGTTAGTGATAAGGGTATTAATTTTATATTGTTGATTGGATCTTTAATGCATTTCTTTTCTTTTATTTGAAATTTTTATAGATAGCAAATTAATGACATAGTACTTTAACAAGATCATCTTAATTTATCCGTGGAAGAAGTTTCTTCTCCAGACAAATCCAAACTAAAGAATGTTGACTCTTTTTTTCTGGATCTTGATGATGGAAATAATATTAAAAGAAAGTTTGAGGCATAAATCTCCAGTACCGGCTCTTTGAAGAAAACTAAGGCGGTTATCAAGAAGGAAAAAGATTAGAGTGATGTATGACTGATGTTTTTGAACTACTTATAAACTTTATTTATATTTGAATTTTTTTATGTCACTTTTTAATGGAGTGTTTCTAGGAACAATATGTTTTTATTAATGAAATATTTGTTTCTTATATCATGCTTTGGAATAAATATTTGAATATTTATTTTGTATTGGTTCAATTGCAATTAGTATAATTTTGTTAAATTAGTATTCTTTATTACATTTGTTTTTGGAATATACGTTTACTATATGTTCATTACAGCTATAAATTATTATAATTTTGAATAAAAAGTCTTATAAATTTTGGATAATAAAAAGTCTTATATCTTTTTAGTAAACAAGTCTTATTCAATATCAAATTGACATCAACCTGTATCAAAAGAGTTTACTCGAATGGTGAAGCTCAAAAAGCCATAATACAAGAAAAACAGTTAAATACGAACTTATTGTTAATAAATAGTTTTATTAAAAATTAATAATGTAAAATACTAATACACGTGCAACGCACGGGGGGAATTACTAGTAATTGTAAGAATTAAAGTATTTATTCCTTCTTTAGTAAGAGGTTTAATACCTACTTTGACTAATCCTATATGAACGTATTTATAATTTTTGTCTTTATATTTTTGAAGGAATTTGGATTGGGCAAATTGATTGATTTAAAAGGTTTTGAAAGTTGAATATCTCTTTCTTCAGTTTTAATAGTAAAATCAATTTTAAAATAAAGAAATCTAGAATTTTTATAAATTTCTTCTATAATAATTTTTTCACTATTTATTATCTTCATGGGATCTCTAGAGGAAGTAGAACAAGAGTTCAAGGAAGTATATTTACAAAATCTTGACTACATTTTTGTGAAATTTTTGTTTTTCAAACCTAAATCCTTACTACAATCCTGAGCAATTCTACTGTATTTATGGCCTACACTCGAGGACTTACAACCTAAACCTTTTCAGGCAAAAATACTCGTAAGAACAAAAGTTATTCGATCCAATTTTACATATCTGAAAGCAAAATCCTATAAACACTATCCTCATGGCTCTGATGCCAAAAACCACTCAAATATATTATTTATATATAATTTATATGTATATAAATAATAATTACTTATATATCGATGTATAATATATATTTATTAATGCGGAATATTGTAAATAATAATTAGTATGAATATACTTTATAATAAGTATATATAGTATAATATATAAACTATATCGTATCATATATAAATAATATAGCCCTTTAGGTTTGATTTCTTCTTATATTTCCCCCTTCATAACCAAAAAATATTTCAAGAAACCCCCCTCACATTTATAAAAATATTAGAGTTACCCCAACAATTTAAGACAAAATCCAATTTGAGGGGTTTTTTTTTTGTGATTTTGAAACATCCTTGGAGCTTTTGTAATTGGCTCAAACCTTAAGGTGGGTTTGAAACGTGTTTAGACTGGACCAGCTCCAACCCGCCACAGCCACGGACACGACGGGTGAAAACCCGTTGGACCCATTGAATAACACAGATTCAGTTGCTTAAGAAAAACCAAAACAAAGAACTAGTTTGCCAATTGCCAAGCATTATTCATGAAAAAATCTGCAAACACCCTTTTAAACACCTTTTTTAAAAACCCCCAAGATTGATTTGTCGGCCATGATGTTGCATTTGGGTTGCAATATATGTCCTAAATTCAAACTTTGACTAACGCAGAGTGAGGGGTTGTGGTTGCTTCTTCCTCAGAGTATTAGGACTATATCTGAGAAGGACTGATGTCCCCTGTCTAGTGTGGGGATATATCTGAGTCAGAAAAAAAAAAAAAAAAGAAAAAGAACGTTTCAAAAATGCAAATTCACGGTAGGACACGCAATACATGGAATTTTAGAGTTGGTCAAATCAAATGTGGCTGTAAGCCTGTAACTACGGCCACAATTACATCAAACTCTACTCTGATTTTTCTAAGCACATTACAACAATATGAACAAAAAATAACTTTCCAGGCCCGCTATTATGAAAACGTCACCACACAAAACTTTCAAGTTTCTGAACCAATATTGTGTGGTCTGTATTAAAACTAAAAAATATCTTCCTTATTATGAAAAATGCATGTCCGTGTACAACTATAGCCTATATATTTGTTTACAAATACCTTTATCACTCATATTCATAAAAAACCAAATAAAACAGAATGGATTTTCTTACACTTTTGCTAATTCTATCGTCATTCCTATGGACATTTATTAATCAAATTATTGGTACAAGAAATCAGCCAAGCTTCCTCCGGGCCCTTTTCCTCTTCCTATATTAGGCAACATCCTCAAACTCGGGCCGAACCCGCACCACTCTCTAACAAACCTCTCCAGAACATACGGCCCTTTAATGCATCCCAAGCTTGGGAGCATACAAACAATTGTTGTATCCTCACCTGAAATGGCAAAACTGTTAGGTATCGACCCCGCTGTCAAGCCCATACGCCATAGCCGAATAATGATTCCAATAATTTAACTAATAAACTATTACAATGTATTCAGCCTACGGGATAGGGATTAGGGATTACGGGCCTTTTTCTAATATTGCAATAAAGCAGAAAATAAAGTCGTGCGATGCACACGCACAAGGGAAGGCACTTTCCCATTCAAGCCAAAGCAAATAAGCAAAAATAAAAGCCAAAAGCTACAGGCTACAACAGCCCTTAAAACCTACAGAAAAAACTGTAAACCCTTTAGCGCCGGTGCCGGACAAAAACGGATGCCTTCTTCCGTTTCGAACTGCTGCAACAGCAAGACAAAAATAGAAATCAATACAAGCACTAAAAATAGAACTAAACTGAAAGCTAAGGAAAAAGGAAGGGTATCACCGGATCTTTTCGAGCCGAGCTTAAAGCTCCGGGCTGCAATGAGATGGACAACCTCAAGGGTAGGCTCAGGTTGTGTGTAGCGGTCCCCTCACCGTCGAAGAGAAACAGGCGCACCCAAGGTTGGCCACCACCAAGACACCAGCTAATGACCCGAATGACTTCGAAGCCCCCTTCACCGGAAAAACCCCCGCCGGAAAAACAGCCCGAACCCTAGGTCTCCAAACCGCGAAACGAACGGACACTCACAAGCTCAATCGAACACACCAAGTGTAGGAATCAACAAATGACCTCACAAACACTCAAAGCTCACAAGAGATTACACAAAGAATCGACAGAGCCGTTGAGAATTGAGAGAGAGCACCAAGAGCGCCGCTGCTCACGAGAGAGAGATAAGAGTATTATAATCTGATTGCTACAGTTAGGGTTTGGAGGAATAAGGAGTATTTAAGTTTGGACTGAATGGCCAAGATTAAAACCCCAAAAAAGGACGGTCAGGATGAAAGAAACAAGGATCTGCGGTCTATTCTCGGGTCGGGTTGCTCCGGGTAAGAAGAGTGGTCAAGTTGCGGTTGGGCTTTGTCTCAAATGGGGCCTGGCCAAATGTGAATCGGCCAATACAAAATTGGGCCATATTCTAACATTCTCCACCTTGGCACAATTTCTGCTTCACACGACTCGACATACACACACAATCATCATCGCTATTTATTTTTTTTTACTATACACAAAGTACAAAGAAGAATCAGACAATAAGCACAAAGCAAACCGTAACACACGGGACAGCTTAGCAAGCACACAGCAAGCAAAAGCAAAACGGGACAGCTTAGCAAGCACACAGCAAGCAAAAGCAAAATGGGACAGGGTAAAATCACCATATTGCACACACAACAATATCACTGGAAATAACAAGCACACAAACAAGTCATTTCCAAAAACCAACAGAAATGCAATTTGTTCAATCACCGTATCAAAATTTAGAATTTTTAAACATGTTAGAAATTTACTAACAGGCAGGCATTTAGTTCCCATATCAATGGATTAAATTCGGAAGGTATTTTTTCAAGATTAACTAAGCCTTTAGCAACAATATCACGAATATAATGAAACCTCACATCGATATGCTTAGTTCTATCATGAAAAAAACAGGATTCTTACACAATTGAATACCGAGTTGACGTATTTAAAAAAACAACAACATTACCATCAAGAAAACCAAGTTCGTAAATCAAGCCCTTAAGCCAAATTGCTTCTTTAGATGCTTGATTCACAACTATATACTCGATTCATTGTAGACAATGCAACAATGTCTTTAGAATCGTGATTTCCAACTAACACGTGAACCACACAAAGTGAACACATAAGATGTTGTTGATTTTCTGTTATCCTTATCATTTGCATAGTTAGAATCCACGTAACCATTCAATTTAACCCCATCTTTGCACTTAGCAAATTTCAAACCATAATTCAAAGAATGTTTCAAATAACGCAAAAGCCATTTAACAAAGATTCCAATGTATAATTCCGAGGATTAGACATGTATCTACTCAAGCAACTCACAGAATAAGCTATATCCGGTCTAGTGCTAACCATAAGATACATAACAGAACCTATAGCATTGGAATATGGCACATTCTTCATAGAATTAACTTCATGCTCAGTTTTAGGGCACTGTTCTTTACTTAACAAGAAATGGGCAGCCAAAGGTACATTAACAGGTTTGGAATCACTCATAGAAAATTTAGACAAAATTTTCTGCACATAAGAAATTTGATTCAGAAAAATCAACGAATTTTTCCTATCTCTAAAGATGTTCATTCCTAAAATCCTTTTAGCATCTCCTAAATATTTCATGTCAAACTTAGCACTTAGACAGCTTTTAACATGCTCAATAGTTTTAACACATGGACTAATCAGCAGCATATCATCAACATAAATCAAAGACAGTGATCGTAATTACTTCTTTTAAAATTCAAAGACAACATGCATTCGTCAAATTTCTTGTTCCAACACCTAGGAGACTGTTTCAAGCCATATAAGGATTTTTTCAACAAACATACAAAATCAGATTTCTTATTATCCACAAAAGCTTCCGGCTGTTGCATATAGATTTTTTCAGTTAAATCACCATGCAAAATGGCAGTTTTCACTAACTGCTTTAATTCCCAATTAAAATGAGCAGTCAAGGCAAGCATAATTCGCACAGTTGTAAATTTCACAACAGGGGCAAATATTTCAGTGTAGTCAACACCTTCCTTTTGAGTAAAACATTTAGCCACAAGTCTAGCTTTAAAACGCACAGAATCATTCTCATTCTTTACTTTAAACAACCACTTACAATCAACCACAGAACAATTTTCAGGTTTAGGTACAAGCACCCAAGTGTTGTTAACATGTAAAGAGTTTATTTCTTCATGCATAGCATTTAACCACTCTTGAGAATGTTCATATTTTAAAGCTTCTTGGTAAGTTTTAGGTTCACATTTATCAATTGACTCAAAAATAGAAAACACATACGAAGTCAAGTGAAAATCATCAAAACGAGAAGGCTACCTAATATTCCTTCGAGTTTTATCCCTAGCAAGTTGATAATTACCAAGTTCATGATGTTCATTATCATCCAAATCATCATGCAAATCAGCAATATCAACATTTTCAGGCATGTTCACAAAATCAGGCTCATTTTCAGGAATATTTTCATGCACATTTTCAGTTTCAGCATGAACATTTTCAGATTCATCAAAATTACTTGAAATAGGTAATTGCTCCACCTTATTTGGAGCAGGCTCAGATTCACACAAAGGCAAAGAGGGAGTCAAACATGGAAATTCAGATTCATTAAAAATGACATCTCTACTAATTAAAATTTTAAAACCAGGTTCACCCCTAAGCCACAATCTATAGCCTTTCACACCTTCGGGATATCCTAAAAAACACATTTTTAGATCTTGGTTCAAGTTTATCACCTTTTTGATGAACAAATGCAAAGACAACCAAATACTTTCAAGTTTGAAAAATCAATTTGTTTACCGAAAACACAAATTCGGGACATGTTCCTTTCAAAGGCACGAGATGGAGATCTATTAATCAAATACGCAAACCGTATGAACAACACCCAGAACCTTTTTGAAAGACCCGAGGAAGCAAGCATGCTCCTGACCCTTTCAAGTAAGGTTCTATTCATACGCTTCGGCAACACCATTTTGTCTTTGCGGCGTATAAAGTATGATTTATGCCTTTTAATACCATATTCACACATAAGTTGTCAAACAAGTTATTGTAGAATTCAAGACCATTATCCGTCTAAGTGTTTTAATCCTTTTACATTTGATTCTCAATCAAAGTTTTCCAATTCTTGAATTTTTCAAACACATCGATTTATTTTTCATTAAGAAAACCCACACTTTTCTTGAAAAATCATCAATTATAGACAGAAATACCTATTTCCACCTTGAACTAGACGGACCCCAAACATCGTATGCAAATACTCAAGTATATCGGTGCAAACAGTTGATTAGGAAAAGGAGAAACAGAAATTTAACTTTATGTTGTTTTCCCAACACACATGAATCACAAAAGGGCAAACATGATAGAACATCACTACCAAACAAATAGATGCGGAATTTCAAGACCTTTACCACTCATGTGACCTGCCTTTTATGCCATAAATCGGTTTATCAACATTGACATCATTCACAACATTCACAAAGAATAGGCATAGATTCAAAAAACAAACATACAAGTTATTCCTTTTGATACTTTGAAAATCACTAAAGAACCTTTCAAAATTTTCATAACACCATTTCCAAATCTCCTTCTAATCCATCATTTTCTAAAGCAAAGACAAGATATCAAATTATTGCACAAATCTCTAACATTTTTCAAAGTGTAAGCATAACTTTTCAAATTTCAAGCAAATATCACCAATTCCAATAACTTCACATTTTTTCTCGTTGGCCATAGAAACATGACAGTTTTTCACTTCATCGTAAAAAATAGATTTTTAAATGGTGACATGTGAAAAGTGCAGGCGAGAATCAATAAGTCATTCATTATCAATCACGAGTTTGATTTCACTGATTAAAGATGCTTTTCACATAAATCGAGACACCATAAAAATTTCACCAACATTTTCACTACTAGAAGCCATATTTGCTTGATCATTTTTAAAATTCTGGTTTCCTTTCTTATTAGGGCACTCCCTAATGTAATGACCTACCTAACCACATTTATAGCATTTTCTTCATTTAGGCCTAGACTTGGATCTAGACTTGTTTTTACCCTTTTTCTTGTGAAAATTCTGCTTTTGATGATTATCAGATTTTTGGTGGTTACCAAACCTATGTTGGGACCTACCCCGAACATGCATAACCTCCCCTAATTCTCGCTTACCCCCTTATTGACTTTTAAATCAAGTTCCTTGCTTTTTAAGCCATTCACAACAAAGATGTCAAGAGTAATAGAATATCTACCATACTTAATAAACAGATTTAACATCACTTAAGATTCAGAATTGCATTTAAAAGTAAAATAGGAGTATAATCATCAATATTCTTATCACCAGACAACTTAATATCTTGAATTAATTTGGTAAACATATCCAAATTTTCATCAATCTCTTTGTTCAAATCAAGTTTAAATCAAGAATTTTTCAAGCAAAAACAACACTAGGCAAAGAAGTTTCAAAGATACAATTCTTGCAATTTTTCCCACAAAGCTTTTGCAGAATCAAGTTTACCAACCTTCCTAAACAGAGTCGAAAAATTTAAAATGATAGAAGAATATGCATACTCATCAATTTCGACTTTCTTTTAATGGTATCTTTTTCACCATAAACACCACTAATAAATTTATAAACTTTTTTTTAAAATTCCTTTCATTTTTCTTTGCCAAATCGAAAAATCAGTTTTTCCATTAAACGGTTCAAGATTATAACTAGGCACAGCCATTTTCACAAAAAACACAACAGTTTTCAGAAAATACAAGGCACACAAAGCAAGTTATAATCACAGAACAAACAACAAACACACAGAAAAATCAGAATACAGCAGAAGCACAAATAAGGGCCACAAATAGGGAACCCCTCACACCACAGGATTCCACTACACTCGCGGTGTAGGGTCAAGCGGCTTTTACGCTCGGAGTTCCTTTAATACTAAATAAAAAACCGTAAATACGATCAACCACGTAAGAGAAGATATGGGGATCACACAGAATCCCAGCAAATAAAGACTCAGCAAATAAACCGCGGCAAGCGGTATTTACACTACGAAAGCGATAAAAGGGGAGTTAAAGCCTCTTTACCAGAGCGAAACCCTAGGGTAAGGGTTTCGTACCACCACAGCGGGAGATGCTCTGATACCACCGTTAGGTATCGATCACATTTTATCAAGCCCATACGCCATAGCAGAATAATAATTCCAATAATTTAACTAATAAACTATTACAATGTATTCAGCCTACGGGATAGGGATTAGGGATTACAGGCCTTTTTCTAATATTGCAATAAAGCAGAAAATAAAGTCGTGTGATGCACACGCACAAGGGAAGGCACTTTCCCATTCAAGCCAAAGCAAATAAGCAAAAATAAAAGCCAAAGGCTACAGGCTACAACAATGTTTTAAACCTACTGAAAAAAATCAAACCCTTTACACGGTCGGACAAAAACGGATGCCTTCTTCCGTTTTCAATCACGCAATGAAAAGACAAAAATAGAAATCAATACAAGCACTAAAAATAGAACTAAACTGAAAGCTAAGGAAAAAGGAAGGGTATCACCGGATCTTTTCGAGCCGAGCTTAAAGCTCCGGGCTGCAATGAGATGGACAACCTCAAGGGTAGGCTCAGGTTGTGTGAAGCGGTCCCCTCACCGTCGAAGAGAAACAGACGCACCCAAGATTGGCCACCACCAAGACGCCGCAGCCAATGCCTTCGAAGCCCCCTTCACTGGAAAAACCCTGCCGGAAAAACAGCCCGAATCCTAGGTCTCCAAACCCCGAAACGAACGGACACTCACAAGCTCAATCGAACACACCAAGTGTAGGAATCAACAAATGACCTCACAAATATTCAAAGCTCACAAGAGATTACACAAAGAATCAACAGAGCCGTTGAGAATTGAGAGAGAGCACCAAGAGCGCCGCTGCTCACGAGAGAGAGATAAGAGTATTATAATATGATTGCTACATTTAGGGTTTGGAGGAATAAGGAGTATTTAAGTTTGGACTGAATGGCCAAGATTAAAACCCCAAAAAAGGACGGTCAGGATGAAAGAAACAAGGATCCGCGGTCTATTCTCGGGTCGGGTTGCTCCAGGTAAGAAGGGCTGGTTGCAGTTGGGCTTTGTCTCAAATGGGGCCTGGCCAAATGTGAACTGGGCCAATACAAAATTGGGCCATGTTCTAACAAAAACAAATTCTACAAAAACACGATAAAATCTTTTCAGGCCGGGCCGTACCTTATGCCGCCCAAGCAATGGACCACGATAAGGCCTCCCTAGCGTGGCTGCCAACGAAAGACAAATGGCGTCAATTTCGTAAAATCTGCAAAGAACAAATGTTCGCAATGTGTCAAGGATCAGTTTCCAGCTCTCAAGCCAACAAGACTCAAGATTCTTCATAATGGCAGTTAATTCAGTTGTAACAGGATTAGTTTTATTTGTTCAAGTTTTTTTGTAATATTTTGTGTATAAATAGACTGAAGTTGTATAGTATAATTCATTGATTCAACTTCTAATAAAGATTTTACAGATTTCTCTCTATTCTTTGTTCATCAAGATTACTTCTTCTTCATCAAGAAATTTATTTCAATACAATGCATAAGCTGGAAGCAAGCGAAGGCCTTCGACAGGAAAAGCTAAAGCAATTACGCGATTATTTGCATGAATCCTGCACGAGCAAACGAGTCGTGAATATTGGTGAAGTTGCATTCGTAACCTCCATCAATTTGTTGTCGGGCACGCTATTTTCGCTCGACTTTGCAAGCTTTGATTCAAATTCCGCTCAAGAAATGAAGGAAACTGTTCAGGGCCTGATGAAGATTTTAGGCACGCCAAATCTTGCTGATTATTTTCCACTTCTTAAATTGATTGATCCACAAGGCTTGAGGCGTGGAAGTGAGGTTTACTACGGAAAGTTATTAGCAATATTCGATGAAATAATTGTTACGAGGTTGCAAGAAAGGAGCTATCCTTGGATTCTGCTAAGAAAATTGATTTACTTGAAGTACTCCTTGATCTCAACCGAGCAAATGATTCTGACTTGAGCCTGTTGGAATTGGTTTTATTAATTTGGGTTTTTTACCCAATTTTGACCATTTATTTAAATGGGTCATTTATTCAAAGTATGAAATAAATGAGATAAACGTCATCTACGCCGCGGGTAGATAAGTTTAGCATTTTGAATTTCTCAAAACCAATATCGGGTGAATGAGAAATAAATGCATAAAGTTGGCCACTTAAAATGTCTTTATATATGGAATATAAAAGGGTGGGAATATGGAAAGCCATATCCCACATAGGAAACATATTAAATGTTTGACTAGTTAATAAAGAGCTTCACCACTAATAAGGAGTAATCAAGTGGAACTCCTTATGGTACACCCTAGTGGACCAAGTCAATTTTGACTAGCCTTTGGCTAGCTCAAAAGGCACCAAGGACGGTGCGGAGCACCGTCCGAGCCGGAGCCAGAGCCGAGCCTGCGCACGTTGTACATAGTCGCATTGGGCGCTTTCGAGGCGCACTTTGCACTTCGCACGTACGTCCAGTGGCTCGGTGATGTGGCAGGGCAGCTCGGGTGGCAGTGACTTGGCAGAATCGTACGAGTGGCGACACGTGGCGCCGATTGGATGTGTCTGTTCACGACAGGGCACCGCGGATCGACGCGTCTGTCCGGTGTGCGAGGTGTATGCCAAAGGGTGTTTTCCTTCGAGACAGATCGATCGGACCATCGGATCGCGGTTTTAACCACAAAATCTTAAATCGACGGTCAAGATCGATCCGGACCAGGGGTTGCACCCGATCAAGAGACACACGGAGCTCTATATAAACCAAATTTCCCCCAAATTCATTTTCACACATCAAATTCGAAATTTCTTGCTTCATTTTCTGTAATTCGAATTTCTGCCTTCATTCTTCTGCATAATTTTGTCAAGAGAGTTCAAAAACATCTTAGCGTTCGTTGTACTTGCGATTTGTAGTGCTACTATCGCAAGTAGATTGTCGTTGTATCTTGGGAGACGATTGTCGGATTCCGTAAGCACCGTGAGTGGGACAATCTCGTCTTAAAGAGAAAGAGTCCAACTCTTTGCCTCGACATTTTTGATGTATATCGTTACTCTACTCGATTGTTTTCCAGCCATTCGGTATACAACAACCTGGTTATACCCAACAGAGCCACAGCGACATAAAACATTTATTTCTGGTGAGTATTTTCTTCATTAATTTGCCTAAGCTTTTAATTCAAAATAGGGTAAATTACCCCAACGGTATAACCTAGTTACAAAATAAAAATTTACGTTTTAAATTACAAATACCGCTTTAGGTTTATATTAACAAATACCCTCAATAGAATGTGCAATTTGTAAAACGAAAACAAATATCAATAAAGGTGATTTGTAAGTTTGAAAAATAGTTGGGCTTTTTTATCATTAAACTAAACCTCATGAGTACTTTTCGTAATTAACCTTCAAACTAAAAATAAAAAACCAACATCAGTGTAAAGTAAAAATGCAAGTACTAATCTTACTTTTTGTTAGGACTTAATCGTTGCAGGAGCAGACACGACGATAGATTCCGTGCAATGGGCAATGACAGAACTATTGCGGAATCCTCATAAAATGACAAAAGCCAAGGATGAGCTTAGGACAATCATTGGAGAGAATAAACAAGTCGAAGAATTGGACATATCAAGACTCCCATACTTACAAGCAGTGATCAAAGAGACCTTTAGATGTCACCCGGCTGGCCCATTTTTAGTGCCTCACAAGGCCGAAGCTAATGTGGAAATCAATGGTTATATAGTCCCTGAAGATACACAAATACTTGTTAACGTATGGGCAATTGGCAGAGACTCCAGGATATGGTCAAATCCAGATATCTTTGAGCCTGAACGATTTTTAGACAACAAAATAGACTATAGAGGCCAACATTTCGAGCTTATTGCCTACGGCTCAGGAAAGAGAATGTGCCCTGGGTTGCCACTGGCTCACGTGATGGTACATCTCATGATAGCATCTTTGATTCATAACTTTGATTGGAAACTTGAGCCGGGGATGAAACCTGAAGATTTGGACTTGAATGAGATGTTCGGGCTTTCACTTCATAAGGCAATACCCCTTGAGGCTTTTCCGATCTTTCAGTGATTTTTAATATGCCCTTTCCATTGTTCTTATATTATAAGTTTTGCGCTTTTGCCATAAATAAAATCCCAACATAGTAAGCATGATGATTTATGAGTACGTAGGAAGTAATCAGAGTCTTTGGTGATTATGAATTAATTATAATCGACAAGATTAATCCTAAAAGTTGATTATTAGTTTTCTAAATTACTATTAAAAAGAGTAAAATTGTAATTGAGTACACATTTATATGACAAGTTAAATTGAATTATTTCAAAATCACAACCATTCAATAAATTAGATCTGATGGATATAAATTCGTTGGAGTAACAAATACGTCTCTGTCCATATAAATGTGCCAATGAATCTCTAAATGTGCATCAAACGACTTTTAAATTAATGAACATTAACATTGTTATTTGAATGAAAATTCTTTTATTTCTCTCTTTCTATCTCCGCAATTAAAATCACACTTCAATTCAAATCTCTCTATAATTTCCAAAAAGCACAAGCTTTTTCAAAATAAAATACACCATACTATTGTTTGAAACCTAGGGACAAAACACATACCATTTTATGCTACCAAATTCTGCATTTAAGCATTCGAATTGAAGTTATTTTCAAAATCGAATTAATAAATGAAAAATTACTGCACATTTAGACGTCAAATAATGCACACTTGAAGGACAACAATTCTACATTACATGTTTTGTTTCTCCAAAAAAAAATAATAAATTACTTTCTTTAATTAATCAAGCCAACCTCCAACATTTTTACTGCATATTTAATAAATGGCAAAAACTCATATGAGACGGTCTCACGGGTCCAAATCCGTGAGACGGATCCTAAACTGACCCATATTAGTTGATCCATGTAAATTTGGATCTAACTTGTTTTGATTTGTAAATGGGTTGGATCTGTCGCATGTACTTAAATCCATGAGACGGTCTCATATAAGACTTGCTCTTAATAAATTACTTTATTGCCCTTAATATTAATAAATTAGTCTCCAAAAACATAAATTAAAGGATGAAATCTTGACCATTAAATTTTAACTATGAAGGCTGAGATTAGTCCCTACGGACTCACATAAGGAATAGGAATTAGTTACCATTTGATTCGATTCCTATGTATAATAGAGTGTTTACATCGCAATAGTAAGATGACAAATAATACCTCAGTTTTGAACTTGATTTTTCTCAAATAATACTTTAATTAGTTCAAGTATTTTCATTTTTAACAAAGTTGTCATGTCCAAAAGATGTCGCTTTACCATCATTGATGATTTATTTACAAATATACGAATAGTAAAATAAACAACTACGATAAATCATGTATGATTTTGTAATTTGATTTAATAACGTTTTAAATATTTCAATGTGAAGAATACAAAAAAAGAAAAAAAAAGAATCAACCAAAGTGTTAAAAGATTCAAAAATGTTAAATGTTCAAATACTAAGTGAACTTGTACTCTATTAGTCGCCCGACGCCACCCTTCTTTTTTTCTCTAACTTTAATTGCTTCATATGTTCTCTCTTTTGTTTGGTGCCGTAAAATCTCCACATTTTTCTTCTTGAATTTTCAAAATACGTACATATTGTAAAGTTTCTCTTTGATGTCGTCTTAATTGTTCCCTTTAACCAATAACATATTGACAATATAGATATGAAGTAGTCATGGACTAACATTGTTGGAATTGGTCTTTGAGAAATTGGGTGTTGACCCGATTTTGACCAATTAATTAAGTGGTTTCCATTTGTGGAAAATGGAATTAAATTATTTGTAAAAATTCTACTAAGAGAGTAGATGAGAATAGCATTTGGAATTTCTCAAAACCGATTCCGGGTGAATGAGAAATTAATGCTAGAAGTTAGCCACTTAATACAAATAAATGGTATGGAAAATGGAAAATGTGGGGGAGGAGAGATGCTCCATCCCACATAGGAAAAATGAGGCAAAGTTGCACACTTTATTTATCCCAAGTTGGACAAATGGGTTTGGACCGTTGGGGGCACCCAAGTTTTTAAAGGGGAGAGGACATACATGCTTGTGGGTTTGGTTCAAAGCACACACGCGCCCGCGCGCCGCCGCCGGCCGGCTCGGCCCGGCCCAGGTCGTGGGCCTAGGCTTGGGCTTGGGGCCCTTATTCTTTTTGGACCAAAAACCTTTAAAATAATTAATTAATTAATTTTGTAATTAATTAAATTAAATGGATTTAATTAATGTAAATTAATTAAATCAGAGTTCAACAAGGGAAAAGGTTCGGCCCCACGCACGGGCAGGAGCACGGCCCGTGCGATCGGGTCGTGCGCCATGCCGAAGGTTCGAGCCAGCGCACGGCCCGTGCGTCTGGGTCGTGCGCCATGCCGAACGTTGGAGCGCCGCAAGACGGGGCGGGAGCACGCCGCGTGCGTGCCTGGTCGTGCTCCCCTGCAGCAGTGCGTCGTCTGTTCAAAAAAATGTGCCTTTTCGAGCCTACAGACGCGATTTTCCGTACGGGCACTTCGTTGCCTATATTAATGGAGCCCCTACTGATGAAATAAAATACGAAATTAATCAGAAAACATAAAATCGAGCATTGCATTTTGCATCTTGCCCATTTTCCTCCTTCAAAGCTTGAAAGTAATCATACACTTTGCTTGTTCGCTGTTGTTCCGGTTTTGCTTTGTCTTTGCTAACCTGAATCATTAAAGTCGTTGTATCTTAGAGGCGTCGTCGGGCCGTAAGCACTTGTATACGGGGCGTTTTCGTCTTGCGGAGACAGAATTGAATTCTGGCCTCGACTTAAACCATACACTATTTCCAGCCATCTTCTTTCAAACAGAAGCCTTCACTCCACATAAATTTATCCTACAATCGCAAGACGAAAATATTCTTTGTTTCATAAGTTGAAGACGATGGCATCGATTCGATCTCGTTCACACCCATGGTCTGCTGCTTGCTCCGCTCACGGCGAAAAAGCCGCCCAAGTTTTCTCGTGCCGACTTCAAACGTTGCAACGAAGATGGTGTTCTACCTCACTACTTTGGGGTTGGCTCGTTTCCTAAAGGATCGACCCCCTATCGCTCCGTTGAAGAAGACGAAGTTGACAACAATCGGAGAATCGCCGTGGATGCTTGGCATAACAAATGATTTTCTATGTCGCAACTACGTCTTGAACGGGCTAGACGACACTCTCTACAACGTCTATAGCACGTTAAAAACGTCCAAGGAATTGTGGCGATCCTTGGAGAAGAAATACAAGACGGAAGATCTTTGGCACAAAGAAATTTGTTGTCGGCAAATTCCTGGAGTACAAGATGGTTGACACCAAGACGGTGATCGCCAAGTTCGAGAGATTCAAATCATCCTTCACGACTTAGTGTCTGAAGGGATGCTTTTGAATGAATCCTTTCAAGTGGCTGCAATTATCGAAAAATTGCTGCCATTGTGGAAGAATTTCAAAAACTAACTCAAGCACAAGCGCAAAGAGATGGGGCTTGAGGATTTGATTGTTCGGCTTCGCATCGAAGAAGACAACAGGAAATCAGATGTTAAAACCAGTAAATCTGGAAATCTTGCTGAGTCAAGCACTAGCAAGAAACGTAAGCACTCCGGGAAGAAGAAAGGCAAGGCCAAAAAGTTCAAGGGGAATTGCTACAATTGTGGCAAACCGAACCACATGGCGAAGGATTGCCGACACCCAAAGAAGGGCAATCAAGGTGGCAACCAACAAGCCAATGTGACGGAGGACAAGTCGGTTCCAATAGACTTGTCGGAGCTCGATCTCTCCGCCGTTGTGTTTGAAGCCAATATGGTGGATAACCCAAGGGAGTGGTGAATAGATACCGGGGCTACTCGTCACATTTGTGCCGATAAGGAGATGTTCTCCTCCTACACTCCGATCAATGGAAGAAAGTTGTTCATGGGAACTCCTCGACTTCCAACATCGTTGGGCTTGGAAAGGTGGTGCTCAAGATGACTTCCGGGAAGGAGCTTACGCTTGTAGATGTGTTGCATGTCCCAGGACATCCGCAAGAACTTGGTTTCCTGGTTCGTTTGCTTAGCAAGGCCGGCTTTAGACTAGTGTTTGAGTCCGACAAGTTTGTAATGACCAAGAATGGTCGGTTTTTATATAAAGGTTACCTTGATAAGGGCCATTCAAAATGTCTCAATGTCATTTTTCCGCCAAGAGGCGAAGAATAAAAAAAACGTTACTTTATTTTACTTGTTGGATTGTTCTAATTTATGGCATGATAGATTAGGACACGTAAACTTCAACACAACTAAAAGGTTAGTGAATCTGGAATTAATACCTACGTTTAAAACCGATTCACAAGACAAATGCGAAATTTGTGTTGAAGCAAAATTGGCCAAGGCACCGTTTCATTCGGTAACGAGAAGTACCAAACCACTCGAGTTAATTCATACAGATGTGTGTGACTTAAAACTTGTGCAAACTCGAGGTGGGAAAAAGTATTTCATAACGTTTATAGACGATTGCACAAGATATTGTTATGTATATCTCTTGAAAAGCAAAGATGAAGCTTTAGTAGCTTTTAAAACTTATAAGAATGAAGTTGAAAATCAGCTTAATTTGAAAATTAAGATGATTCGAAGTGATAGAGGCGGAGAGTATGTTGCTCCGTTTGAAGAATTTTGCTCGGAAATGGGTATAATTCATCAAACGACTGCACCTTACTCACCTCAATCAAATGGTGTTGCAGAACGCAAGAATCGTACTCTTAAGGAGATGATGAATGCGATGTTGTTAAGTTCTGGCTTACCCCAAAACTTGTGGGGGGAAGCTATACTTTCTGCGAACTACATTCTTAATAAGATCCCACACAAAGGTAAAAATGAAACTCCATATGAGTTATGGAAGGGACGTAAACCGTCATACAAATACCTTAAAGTGTGGGGGTGTTTGGCTAAAGTCGAAGTACCTAAGCCAAAACAAGTAAGAATCGGTCCGAAGACGATCGATTGTGCTTTCATTGGATATGCTAACAATAGTAGTGCATATCGCTTTTTAGTGCACAAGTCAACTATTCCTGATATAAATGAAGGTATGATCATTGAATCAAGGAATGATGTATTCTTCGAGAATATCTTTCCGAACAAAGAACGGAAAGAAGAAAGTTCGAGTAAACGGACTTATGAAACTGCAAGGTTACCTCAAAGTGATGATGAAGAGGAACCAAGACGCAGTAAAAGGACAAAAGTAGCTAAGTCTTTTGGTCCTGATTTTCTAACTTATATGTTAGAAAACGAACCCCGAACTATTCAAGAAGCATTGTCTAGTCCAGAAGCTCCTCTCTGGAAAGAAGCTATCAATAATGAGATAGATTCCATCATGCAAAATCATACATGGGAGTTGGTTGATCTCCCACCGGGATGCAAACCTTTGGGATGCAAGTTGATCCTTAAAAGGAAGTATAAAGCAGATGGATCTATTGACAAGTATAAAGCCCGATTGGTAGCTAAAGGGTTTAGACAAAAGGAGGGATGTGACTTCTTTGATACATATTCTCCTGTGACGAGGATCACGTCCGTTCGTGTTCTCATTGCTATTGCAGCTTTGCATAACCTTAAGATACATCAAATGGACGTTAAGACTGCCTTCTTGAATGAGGAACTTGAAGAGGAGATTTATATGGAACAACCCGAGGGGTACATTCCACCCGGTCAAGAGCGAAAGGTGTGTAAACTTGTTAAGTCACTTTATGGACTAAAACAAGCACCTAAGCAATGGCACGAAAAGTTTGACTCGACTATGAAGTCAAACGGTTTCAAGATCAACGAATGTGACAAGTGTGTCTACATTAAAGGTACTACAAATGATTACGTCATAGTATGCCTTTATGTAGATGATATGTTGATTATGGGAAGTAGTCATGATTTAATCATGAAGACTAAGAACATGTTAAAGAAGAACTTTGACATGAAAGATATGGGATTATCTAATGTTATTTTAGGGATTAAAATCTCTAGAACTTCAGATGGAATTGTCTTGTCACAGTCTCATTATGTCGAGAGCATACTCAGAAGGTTTAATGCTTTTGATAATCCTCCAACGACTAAGACACTGTAGATCTAAGTCTACACTTGGCCAAGAATAGAGGCGAACCGGTTTCTCACCGAATATGCAAGGTAATTGGCGATCGATGTACTTAACGAATTGTACACGTCCGGACATTGCATATTCAATGAGTAAACTAAGTAGGTTCACAAGTAACCCAAGTACGGATCACCGAAAAGCCGTGACAAGGGTACTTAGATATTTAAAGTATACCATGAACTATGGAATACTTTATACGAGATATCCAAAGAGATTAGAAGGACACTTTGTGATGCCAATTGGATATCGGACACAAAAGACTCCAAGTCCACTAGTGGATTTGTTTTCACAATAGGTGGAGGAGCGGTGTCGTGGAAGTTTTCTAAGCGACGCGTGCATAGCTCGATCCACTATGGAATCCGAGTTCATTGCTTTGGATAAAGGCCGGAGAAGAAGCCAGAATGGCTTAGAAACTTCTTAGAGGATATTCCTTGTTGGAATAAGCATGTGCCTCATTTTTTTGATACACGTGATAGTCAATCAAAGAATCGGAAGGGCACAAAGCAAGATGTATAATGGTAAGTCTAGACATATACGTCGGAGACACAATACCATTAGACAGTTGATTTCGAATGGGGTTATTTCGGTTGACTACGTGAAGTCAAAGGAAAACCTTGCGGATCCGCTTACAAAAGGCATAAATCGAGATCACCGTATAAACCTTTAAGGGAATGGGTTTAAAATCCACAACTTAAAGAATGTTCATAAGCGGTAACTCCAACCTTGTGAATTGGAGATCCCAAGACCTTGGTTCAATGGGACAACTAAGTTATGAATGTTCAAATTTGAACACTTGAAAAATGTGTTAGCTCATTCTCGATACATCCAAGTGTATTTAAACCTGCTGAATGTGGTGAGGTTAAGTTTAAGACTTTTAATGATTCCTATATCGAAAGGTGGAGTATTGCAGGATACTCTTCAATAGGAGATCACCTATATAAGTGAAAAGTAATGGCCGCTTCAAATGAAACACTTATGAATCTAAGATATGGTCCAGGGCCGAAATGGACACAACGTGAGAACAACAAGTGTTAGAGTTGTTATTGTGTAAGTATTGTTGTCTCGGTTTACACAAACGGCTGAGTAGTTCAAGACATCGCGTCACTAAGCAGCTAGTAAATCCGATAGTATTTTACTAAGGAAGGTTCAAAGCCACAAGCTACCTATCCTGATGCAATAACATTTCGCCGAGACTTTCAAGCGAATCTGCATACACGCATGCATTAATTTCATTCATGTGGGGGATTGTTGGAATTGGTCTTTGAGAAATTGGGTGTTGACCCGATTTTGACCAATTAATTAAGTGGTTTCCATTTGTGGAAAATGGAATTAAATTATTTGTAAAAATTCTACTAAGAGAGTAGATGAGAATAGCATTTGGAATTTCTCAAAACCGATTCCGGGTGAATGAGAAATTAATGCTAGAAGTTAGCCACTTAATACAAATAAATGGTATGGAAAATGGAAAATGTGGGGGAGGAGAGATGATCCATCCCACATAGGAAAAATGAGGCAAAGTTGCACACTTTATTTATCCCAAGTTGGACAAATGGGTTTGGGCCCTTTGGGGGCACCCAAGTTTTTAAAGGGGAGAGGACCTACATGCTTGTGGGTTTGGTTCAAAGCACACGCGCGCGCGCGCCGCCGCCCGCCCGCCGGCTCGGGTCGGGTCGGCCCAGGTCGTGGGCTTGGGCTTGGGCTTGGGGGCCCTTATTCTTTTTGGACCAAAAACCTTTAAAATAATTAATTAATTAATTTTGTAAATAATTAAATTAAATGGATTTAATTAATGTAAATTAATTAAATCAGAGTTCAATAAGGGAAAAAAGGTTCGGCCCCACGCGGCGGGAGCACGGCCGTGTGCGATCGGGTCGTGCGCCATGCCGAAGGTTGGGGCCGGCGCACGGCTTTGTGCGTCTGGTCGTCGCGCCATGCCGAACGTTGGAGCGCCAAGACGGGGGAGCACGGCCGTGCGTGCGTCTGGTCGTGCTCCCCTGCAGAAAAAGTGCGTCTGTTCAAATAAAATGTGCCTTTTTCGAGCCTACTGACGCGATTTTCCGTACGGGCACTTCGTTGCCTATATTAATGGAGCCCCTACTGATGAAATAAAATACGAAATTAATCAGAAAACATAAAATCGAGCATTGCATTTTGCATCTTGCCCATTTTCCTCCTTCAAAGCTTGAAAATAATCACACTTTGCTTGTTCGCTGTTGTTCCGGTTTCTTTGTGTTGCTAACCTAATCAAGTAAAATCGTTGTATCTTAGAGGCGAGCGCGGGAACCGTAAGCACTTGTATACGGGGCGTTTTCGTCTTGCGGAGACAGAATCGAATTCTGGCCTCGACTTAAACCATACACTATTTCCAGCCATCTTCTTTCAAACAGAAGCCTTCACTCCACATAAATTTATCCTACAAACATTACTTAAGCCAACAAGTAATGCCTACATATATAGTTGTCTTTAATGACTCATCTCATAAAGTTCAAGAAAACAGCAACTTTCACTAAACACGTCTAAAAGATGTTTTAAAATTTTGTGGTATCTAAAGGATGCAGACTTTACAAATAAGAACTGGTAGGAAAAGAAGATGTTCGAAAACATTGTTGAGAATTTTCTGTAAGCAGCTACATGACATCTCAATATGATAGGGAAAAAAATTATTTCCAACATGAACTTTCGGTGTTTTGAAGGTTTGCAAACCTAAACAATTCTTTTTATAAATTGCAACCTAAAATATACTGGTTTAAAGTTTGCAACTCCGGTTTACCGGTGGTAGAATATTCCACCGAGATTCTCATGTGTGAGGCACATGTTTTTCTTAAGGGCCACTACAACATTAGATAACACAAAATTGTTGCACTTTTTACATAAAACATATTATGTAACACATGTTTGTAATACTTTTATATTATAATATTTATGTAACACTTATGTAGCCACTACAAGAAAAATCCAAAAAGACAACAGTTTTTCAGCGTTGTCTATTAAGAAAAAACACTGTTGTAGAAAGTGGTGTTGTAGTTGGGGGTACTAAATGACAACAAAAATACTGTTGTGTTATGGAACAAAGACAACAGTTTCGCAACAATTCGACAACAGTTTTACACTGTTGTCTTAGTTCTCAACCACACCAGTTTTACACTGTTGTCTTTGTTCTCAACCATAACATTCTTCCAACAATGAAAAACTGTTGTATTTGAATGCGAATTTTGCAATTATATTGCACAATATTATTTGATTTTTGCTACTGTAAATTACAAATTAAACCTGTGAAAAAGAATAAAATATGAAATTAAACTACTTCAAATTGTATTTCATACCTCAATGTCACAAAATGCCCAAAACAATAATAATTTAGTATTAATTATATATAAAGTCCTCTACCAAAATAAAATGACCAAAACAACAGAATTTTTATCAGTTATACATAGAGTGTTTTGCCAAGATAAATGTGCCAAAACAACAATAATTGTGTATGCCAATGATCGAAATGGTAGCTCCAAATAGTATCCCTATAGTAACTCCAACAGCATAAGCGCGTCCATAAACTACATGAATTACCATAAAAGAAAGAAAAATAAGTAAAAACAAAGAAACATCCCACAACTTTGTTTAATATAAAAAAAAATAATATAGAATATAAGTTCTAAATACCTTTTCACTAGCCAATATGATTTGATAAGCAATCTGCCCACTCAGAACGCACTTCGTCGATATATTCACGGGAGTAGTTAGCTTGTGTGAACTGTGAACAATAAATACAGATCTCATATATGCACAAAGTTCGATGGTGTTGTAAAATATAAATTAAGAAAATCTAGACAAAATAGAATTACTATTGCTCGCAACGAAGAACTGTAGTGGATGTAAGTTCTTTAACTATTTGCCTCATGAATCCCATTACGAAAAATCCACACTGTAGATCATCCGGTTGTCGAGGAGTCTGTGTTTGAAACAACTTGTTAATAACAAATCCATATCTATATACAAAAATGTGTAAACAAATAAATAAATTTTTCCAACACGATTGTCAATAAAATACAAAAATCGTCCACTTTCGTCACCTTAAATGCTAAACAAACACAAACAATGCATCTAATTAAGCTATAACTATTCATCTAATTAACAACACCCAACAGTTGTCTGTAGTGCTAATAGAATACAGCATATATGTATGTGGTGATCTAGTGAATATTTTTCTTAATCCTTTTTGTATTCTATTTACTAAAAGTTTGTCGTACATACTTTTACTCAAATTTGAAATAATACTTGGTTTAAGATATATTTCATTTTTTTAAGTGTCCTAAACTAAGGTATTATTTCATAAATAAAACTTTTATTTTTGAAATTATATTAACTTAAAAATAATAATGTGATCCAGAAACTTCCTGGAATGGAGTAGTAGTATAGACACTTGACTCACAACATTCAATAAACGAACAAATTTGAGGGTTAAAAATTAGGTGACTCAACAACACACTAATTCTTTTGTTCATTTCCTACTTTGTACTTTTGCTCTGCTCACTGTCCAAACTCAATTTAGTAAACCACCTACGTTTACCAGCATCCCCCTCCCCCTTTGATTCCACACCAACCCACCCATCTTTACACACATTTAATTATAGCAATGGATTTGAAGATCCCAAATGTTAGTCTCACTTAAGAACTTCATCTTCATACTACTATGTAGTCTACTGTAGAAGAATAAATAGTATACAGTCCAAATCATGAATCTGGTAATCCCACGTATTTACCGATGAAAACTCAAAAATCTTGATACGTCGTGATACTCCAGCAGTCAGCAGTGGCAAACAATTCATCATCTCGGTCAAATTCTATACTGCACCAAGGATAGGACTTTCTTAAAACCAAATACAGGTAAAATTGCACACACCATTTATCCAAACATCCAAAAACATGAAAAGAGAGGGATATCATAACTTTAGACCAAGTATGAGACCATTATCAGAGAGACCAATAACTGAAAATTCATCTGAAAGTATAACTCAGTTAATTCAAGTTTTCAAAAATGAAAAAATGGGACGGCAATCATGTCAGACACCATTCTACGTGGCGGATAAGGAAAACACCACAAACTAAACAGAGTTTCATATCTTGAGCAATTTTACCCACTTCTTTGAGACTACTACTGATCAATGAAGAAAAACAGAATCAGAAATTCTATCTGAAATTGCACATAAGTGAACTCTTATTAGTACTGCACAAATGTCACTGATGAAACAGACCGGAAATACTAGCAACCACATACAAAATAATAAATGTAAATTACTTATTTTTCCATATACTAGTGTCTCGTTAACCTTAAACTGAACTTTAATAAAAAGAATGTGCAGAAACAATCTCCAAATCGTATGTTGTTGTTTATTACTCTAGCATCCCGATGGAATAATGTAACAGCAAAAGAATTATATTCGTGCAATATGCAGCACACCCACTAACCTTGATACAATATTAGCCGAGTGAAATGAACCTCCATTAGTAAGTGAGCGTGCATTTAAGTAGAGACACTAAGATATGTACATAGGATTATACCTATATTTTGTGAAGGTTGATAGGACAGACTGAAAGTCTTCTAGTCCTTGGCACTCATGCGGTCCTGGCCTGGCGGAATAGCTGTCCTAGACTCCTAATGACCGTGGCACTGGCACCACTATGTTTATCCATCAATGATGATTTCGAAGTGGGATCATCAACAAGCATTCTCATTTCATTTGGGAGAGTATCTGTCCCTTCTTCGATACAATTCCATTCATCGTAATGAGTATCTTCTTTTATGTACCGGAGGTTCGATTGAATCTTCAAGACAAACAGAAATTTTATTTAATACATATATATATGTGTGTGTATGTATGTCAACAGCATCATTTGCTTGCTTAAGTTCTACAAGAAAAAAGAGTAAATTCACCAACTGGGTACTTATAGAAACAACAAAGGAAGCATCAAGTTTTTTTTCCCCCCACTTTATATACTAACAAAAACAAACATGTATTAAAGAATATGAATGACAGCACATAAATAGCCATAAAATTGACACCTACTTTTCTATGCCAAAATAAATATGTACTTAAATTCTTTAGGCTGTGATTGGTTGTGCTTTCGTTTCGTCCACTTTCACTTTGTGAGTGAATAGTGGTGAAAAAATTTTGAAAGTGAAAGTTGAATGGATAGAAAAAAAATAATAATTATGTTGATGTGATGGAAAATCTTTTAGAGATATTGATTGTTTGTGGAATTGTTTGTGGAAATAATATTGTAAAACATAATGTAAGAAAATTGAACCAAAAATAAGCAATATGGACCTCATTTTATGCCTTTTGTTATCAAGATTAAGAGAAAAATAACAAAATTATAATAAATTAAAGAAATTACCGAAATTATTTATATGAATAGGAGAATGAGAGAGAAATAAATAGTATAGTTGGGTATTGGGAAGTGTGAAAATGAAAGAGAAAAATGAGTTAATTTTAAAAAGAAATTATATTTTCTTTTAAAAAAAACTCACTTTTTTCACAAACAAGCACACACTCCCTAAAAATTTTTCTCTCAAAAATGAAAATTTTGAAAAAAATTTCACAACCAATCATAACCTTAATCTTTTGGTAAATTTATTGTGTCAGCGTTCATCAAACAACACCAAATTAGTTGCTTGATTTGCACTAATTTTGGATACAATCACCTTCAGTTTCTTTATACAGCCATGTAAGTACACCAAGTTCTCAAATACCGCACATTTTGAGTATCAAGTTGCTAGTATTAAAACTAAACATGCACATTCCCAAATCCCACTCCATATTACTGCATGTCCTACAATTGTATTTCTTCCAAGTAGTTTCATAAGAGGTGTATTCAGTGCATAAGATGGAGAATGCTAAAATCTTAAAAGTAAAAATAATGAAAACAAATTGATGACTCATGACTCTACCGAGTCACCATTGATTAGTAGATATCGCGTCTAAGAGAACTGTCGCCAAGCAACATGTCTAAATTGGTCCAAAAAGCAAAATGAAGGAAGCTAATTACTGCTTTAAACATTTAGGCTAGAAAACCACATGACCAATATGTCATTTTACCAGATTCTAATATACTAACTTCAGTGTTTTTAGAGCACAATTTAAGATTTATCGAGAAGGAAAGGTCAAAGTACATGCCATCACCACACAAGAACTTTCCAGCTGACAAATGAAATCACAAGGAGTTCAACAAAGCGCAAAGTGAAATAAACCAGCAGTCCCAGAATGTGATCCAAATTATAAGAAACAAATGAAAAAAAGGAAAACTCAGAGTCTTAATGGCATATAGTAATCTTGTTCTTGCTAAATCATTATGCACATCAAGAAAAATAGAAAAGAGATGGTAGATAAATCATATAACTCTACAGATAATACAAAACCTGGTAGGCAAATGTGACTTGCAAATTCAGGGGATAAACATGAGAATTTCTCATGCTTATAACATCCGCAACCAAGTACAACAAATTTGAAAATACATACGACCATTAATCAATGAAATACAACAAACACCCACAGAACATCGTGCAGATTATTCTAAGTTCACGTAAAATTCATGTTCTAGATTAATGGAAGGACTTACTTTAAATAAGATGGAAAGGGTGGTGGCGGTGGAGGGGTGGAAAGGGTTTAGGGTTTTTTAATCGGGAGAGAGGTTTAGGGGCTGATATTCTTATTACTTTTTAAATTTAATTTATTAAAATTAATTTTTTTATCAATTAAAATTAATTTTTTTTCAATAATTAAAATTAACTTTCTAATACAACTATTTTGTTAGTTTTTCTTTTTTTCGAAATATTGTTATTAGTTTTTCTAAATATGTTGTAAATGTTTTCTTTTTAAACTGTATTTGGCACAAATAAGATGTTGTGGTAGACGTCCATTACAACATATGTAAAAATGAGTTGTCTTTTGACAAATAAAATTGTCAACAGACAACAGATTTCTGAATAACTGTTATGAATGCTTCAAATGACAACTACTTAGTGAAAAACTGTTGTCCTTTTAGTGTTGTTGTTTTGAATTTTTCTTGTAGTGTTTATTTAAAATGAGGTATTATTCTGGAACTATTCTTAGTCTCAAACTCTTCTTGGTCTTTTCCTGAAACAATATTAATTCAAAGTAGGTGATGAAAAGAAAGTAGATTTCCCTTTTTTCTAATATAACTAGTACAGAAAAAAAAAGGGGGAAACCTTTTAACTCACAAAGAAGTTTGATGACTGAAATTGACAGCAAGCTAGACTTCAAACTAAACACTTCATCTTATGATAAGCTGCAATTTCTCCCAAATTCACGTACCTTTTACAAAAACATCAACTGAAAACTTAAGATTAAATACCACATTCACACACAGTCCTGGAGATCTAATCAAAGAAAAAATTGAAAAAAATAATTAATAGTAAGAATATCCATTCCAAGCATGGAGAAATTATGTTACATATTCAATATAAACAATACATACAAAAGAGATGGTTCACATATTTAATTTGCAGAAAATGTTGTGACATGGGAAAACAATAGTTCAAACGTTTATCTGGATATAGAGCTATGAAGCATAAAAGCAATAGAAGATGTCTTCTTATACAAGCTTATACACAGGATGTCTCCACCATAATGTGTGTGTGTATATATTTCTTTGGCGAACGGTGGATAGAAAAGATAAAACATTAAATAAAGACATTGAGACCTGAGAATCTCACCAAATGAATCAAAGACAACTACAAGGCAAAAAAGGGTGAACCTATTAGGTAAAGCAGAGTGAAAAAGAGTTAGCTAAGTACCAAAGTTAACATCTCTAAACCACATAAATTTGAGAAGAATTGAATGAGCATGCACATGAATCAGAGATGCTAAGAAAGTGGCCAAGACACTTTATAGTCTATGTTTCCATTTGGTATCTGAATAGTTAATATGTTCATCTAAGCTCTACTTTTAAACCAGTATGTAGGTCTTGCATTCCCCATAAATGCGAACAGTATGCCAAGCGAGCCATCTAAATTATAGATGTCTTCTGGCTTTGCGGGACAAACTATTGTTCTGTCCAGGTCAAAAATACAAGTCTGAAGTATTCCAAACTTTCTCAACTAGTATTCCAACTTAAGATAAATAACTAGCAAATGGATAATGGGCTCTGCTTTGTATTTCCGAATCTGTTTACCAGGAATATTATCAGGCAATTCCAATTTTCTAGTACATGGTTCGTTATGCACACATATATTTATATGGCCATACAAATAAATTATAGAAATGAACATGACTGATTAATAACAAATTCTAGTCTTTATCAACAAGTTTTTGAAACCATCTATTCTTTAAATTACATCACTAGTATGTAGTCACTAAAAGATCAAGGATGAATCGATTCAAAGGGAGGCAATAGAGCCAAGTTAACTTTTTAGTCCATAAACAACAAAAACAACTTACCCCAAGTCCCCAACTTCCCACCCTCAAAATGAGTAAGCTGAGCCTCTGTCCCAACCCAAAAGAAGAACAAAGGATAGAAGTTCACATCTCAAATCTAATTTTCTTCTACTTTCATCAATTTTTGCTGACTGGGTATAAAATGACTATATTCCCAGACATACATGAATAATGTATATTCACTATAAAATAGAGCCACAACTTAGCATTCAAATTGCAATGATAAGAACTAAGTAAATGCCACTGAAAAGTTCTTATAAATGCATCATGATCTTCTACTACATTTCTTAACAATTCACTAGACTTCAAAACTCACTCGGTACTCACAAGAATCAGCAACATGCTCTAAGCTAACATGAACGAAGTTCTTCAGAAATTCTAAAAGTATACAGCTAAAGACAAATTAACACCACCAATAACCTTAACGCAACTGAAAAATTGCACTTCCAAGCTCGTACAGCTCAAGACAAATTATTCATCACATACTGTAAACAGCTAACCACAAAACTCGAAAGCCAACAAAATCACAACTAATAAATCGTAAATCGCAACAAACTCCATACATGTTCTTCTCACAGTTGGATTTGCAAAGGCCTGAAGTTCTTTTAGATTCTGTGGAGGCGGAGGAGGCGATGACGGAGGTGCGGTGGAGGGGGCGTTGACGGCGGCGCGGTGGAGGGGGTGGTGGCGGGGTGGATGATAGTGGCTTAGGGTTTTATTTTACCAAGCTATAAAGGGTTTTAAAGTTAACTTTATGCAAAAAATCATATGTTGGTATATACCTGATATTATTATTTATTTTTAAATTTAATTTATTAAAATTAACTTTTTTTGAGCAATTAAAATTAACTTTTATTTTGAATAATTAAAATTAACTTTCTATTACCACAATTAACTATTGTATTTTTTTTTTTTGTTTTTATTTTTTAGAAGACTATTACCTAATGTTATTAGATTTTCTAAATATGTTGTAAATGTTTTCTTTTTAAACTGTTGTATTTGATACAAATAAGATGTTGTGGTAGATATCCATTACAACATAAGTAAAAATGAGTTGTCTTTTGACAAATATCCATTTCTGAAAAACTGTTGTGAATGCTTCAAATGACAACTAATTAGTGAAAACTTGTTGTCCTTTTAGTGTTGTTGTTTTGAATTTTTCTTGTACTGAGCATATGTAACACTTATTTGTAACAGTTTCATATAAGTAATACTTTTAAGTATCATTTTTTTTGTTATTATTTTTGGTAACACAAATATGTATCTTTGTAATTAAATAATACTCCAGGTAACACTATATTAATTAATTATAACACTTTTTTGGCTATATTTTGCTAATTCAAAATTATGTGGCTTTAATTAAATAGTGCGAACGATTTATTTGGTTAATTGATATTCCAAAATTAGGTAAAGAGAAAAGCAATATTTTTTCTTAATTTTTATTTTCTTTTATTGTTTTAATAATATTAATCTATAATTATTAATAAATGCCGTTTTCATAGATTTTTACCCTTGATTTTGCCTCTTTATTTTATACGAGATTTTAGTTAGTTTACTTGTACCATTAACACAATTTCAGATTTCATAAATAAAATATATTGATTATGTATTTGTTAATTTTTAACTTATGGCTATTAATTTCATTATATGGAGTATATATAAGTGATACATAATCAATTGCTAAATGTTATATGACATTACAAGAAACTTATCGAATACCCACAGATTTTATTGATGGAAATCATTCGTAGGTATTACCAAAGGTTTTTTATTTTTTATTTAGCTTTTTAAAAAAATCACGAATGTAATTAATTCGGTCATAATATCCACGAACAAATCCCTAGGTAAATTTATTATTCTTATTTAATATTTTAATTTCACCGACAGAAACTGATTTCGTCGGCAATCTTTTTTTAAAAAAAGAATTACCAACAAAAATTGATGTCATCGGTAATTATATTTTTTCCGTTGGTAAATTATTTTTTTATTTCTATACTTCGTTTTATTTTTACCAATGGAAAATCAATTCGATATAAATTTCTTTTATTATGTTCTTTAATATATAATAATAATTTCTAATATAGATAATATATGATATAAATTTATATTTATAGTGTATAATATAATTTTAATACATAATATATATAATCATATATATGTGTATATATAAAAATCAAAGAAAAAAGTGCAATAAGAATCAATTTAGTCCAGTGACAAATTGCCACTTCCAAAACAATATAAGTCTTGGGTTCGATGCTTCTTGGGAGCAAAAACTCACTTGTTAGATGCCAGGAAAAGCACTAAAAGTGCTACAAATATGTGTTACATTTTGCCAAGAAAAATGGTGTTATATTTTGACCAAAAAGTGCTACATTAGACTCATATGTTATAATTATTTTTTTAAAGTGTTACAACAGATGAAAACTTAATGTAACACTTAGAGAAAGTATCATTAAAGCTATTAAAAGTACCGTATATTATATGTAACACTGCGGGGCAAATGCATCACCATAAAAAGTGCAACCTATTGTTTATAGTAACATTTTATGGCTATTATGTAACGTTTTTTAAGTATTACCGTATGTCACTTATGTTGTAGTGGGTTTTTCTGTCTTTTTATTAATATTCTTTAGTTTCTTTAATGAAACAGGTCAGCTCCCACACCCATTTGCTTAATGGTCTTCATATCGGCTCAAGACACCTCTTTCTTGAAACAGATCAACTCCCAACCCCATTTTTTTGAAGAGATTAATATGAGTGTTTCAACATCCGCATTTGTGTTGTGTGTGTGTATCTTCTACAGGTTCCTCCATCCTGCATTAATCACTTTGTTTGTCTTCTTGAACAATAATTTAAAGAAAATTGTGGGATATGTCTATTTTGCCCATGAATTTAAGAGTGTAAAGACGAAAAAACCTTAAGTAAAACGTACATGTGTCTTGCACATGTGAGAATCTCGATGGAATACTCCACCGCTGGCAAGCCGGAGGTTGCAAATTTCAAAACCCGTGTATTTTAAGTTGCAATTTATTAAAAAAAAATTGTTTAGGTTGCAAACCCTCAAAAGACCCAAAATTCAGGTTGGAAATAATATTTTTAAATAATATTTTTCTGTAATTATAATAGAAATTTCTGCATAGTTTTTAGGGAAATTACAAAAACACCCTTGAGGTTTGGGATAATTACAAAAAAACCAAGAGATGTTTTGTAAAAGCTCTCTCAGATTTGATTATGTTTTAAATTTAAGGGGCTATAACTATATTATTTTTATAAATATTAGGTGGGTTTAGAAATATTTTTTGCTTATCAAGATGGAAAATGTAAGAGAAATTCGAAACAAACCTTAAAGGGGTTTTTATAATTTTTTAAAACCTCAGGAGTTTTTTTTTAATTAGCCCTAACCTCGGGGAGTTTTTTAATTATCCCTATTTTTTATCTTCCCTAATATTAATTACTTGGACCATTCAAAAGAAAAGTGAGGCTGCAGAAGATTATTTTGGTTCATCATAAAGGATGTTTCAAGTTCAAGAACAAATTACAATTTGATTTACTTTTGAAATGCCTAATTTGCTTCAAAAAACTTAGCTCATCAATTCTGACTTCCTATTATTACTATTTTTGTTTCAATTTCACATTCACATCATCGTTTAGTTATTAGTTTCTTAACAAGTGCTTCGGTATTCCCAAACAAGGTCAGGGTTTGATGGATTTAGTATTTCAATCATTAACTTTGGACGTTATCTCAGTTGGTATTTAAGACATTGTTTTTTCTTTTTTGTTGATTTGTATTTGATATTCTAGAATTTTATGTTGAAAGTGCAATATTCTGGAATGAGTATGCATGTTAATTACTTCAAAGTCGATTGTAATCTTATTTTCTTCTCATTGTCTATTGTGGTATACTATTGTTGGAATTATCTCCATGTGTCTGTGAGCAATGAAATTGTATTAGCTGAAACATGTTCGGAAATAATATTATTGAAACACATTTCAAACAACTTTAGGAATTAATAAGATAAATAGTGAAATTGTATTAAATGAAACACATTTAAAACATGTTCAAACAACTTCAAAATAACTCAATCGGTTGAAATAACTCATGAGATAGATGGTTAAATTTGACACAATTCTCTCGCATATATGAAACTAAAACATTTTTGAACCATGTTTGAAGTAACTTTGAAACAATACTGAAACATGTTTGAAACACATTTGAAACAATTTTTAAGAGAAACAATAACAACACAACTAAAACACGTTCTAAACATGTTCAAAAATGCTTGAAGCAACTCGAAATAATTAATTGAAACAATCTGTTTATAGATAATTATGTTTGATACACCATTGCAAATATGAAGCATAACATTGTTGAAACAATTTTGCAACAACTTTGAAATAATTTTAAAATTATTGAATCTAGAAGCAATAGGTCAACTAATTCAAATGAATAAATTCTAGGAAGAAGCATCAATCAATTCAAGCAAAATATATAGGAAATAGTATTGTGCTAAATTGAAAAAAATAAAGAAAAACAATAAAAATAGTAGCGGAGAAACCACAATATATTTGAAGCAATGAATTTCAATGTATAAAGCCTCTGAGATTGATAGTTGTTGATTATATTGATTTTTTTTTCTATTTTTCTGGTTTCTGCTGTGATTTGTTATGATTTTATACGATTTGTTCGTTCTTTCTCTTGTAGTTTATTGTGATTTTGCTTCCTTCTTTCTCTTTGTTTTGTTCTTCTAGTTGTTGCTGCAATTTGTTTCTTCTTTTGGTTCTTCTTCCGTGATTTTCGGTTTGCGTCCGATGTTTTGAGATCTATGTTGCAGCTTGGATTTAAGTTGCAGTGTGAATTTGTGTTCAATACGCTGAAGCGTATTTGCAGAAAAGCAAAGAGGCACAGCGTATTGGTAGTCTAAGAAAAAGATGGGAGCGCTATAAAGTGGGGCAATTGTGTCATTATCCCCAAAATTAAATGTAATAATTTGTTAGTAACTAACAAGGAACAAGACGCAAAGCTTTAAGTGATTATGTAACCTACATTCTTGGTGGGGAGATTTTAATGCTTTTTTTTTTTTTATCTAAATCACAAAATAAATAAAAAAAGCTACACTAATCGAGGGGATTGGACGTAGGTATTTGAAGGTGCAAAGTTTTATGGTGGCAAGCATTAACCACAATGCTAGACTTATTCTTTGCTCAATAACTTATTCCTTTCGTATATGCACCAAATATAAAAGCTATACAAAAAATTGGGCCGTTAAATTTTGTAATTTTTGGGGCACGAGTGGACCGACTTGCTATTAAGAAGGCTGATACTCTTATTCCAATTATTCCTTAGATTGTGTCATTGGCTAAAGCAAATTTTTGTAACGTATCAATGCATCCCATTAGTAAGTCGACCCTCACAACTTGCGAATACTAACTTGTTAAAAATTAAGCGGGTTTAAGATATAGCGTGTCATCATTCGCGAAATCGAAATATCTGCAAGATCAGGGTCATAATTTGTATTGATTAAACATAAATTAAGATTTTGTTCTTCAATATCAAGAAATCTCTTTTTTCCGTAAGCCCAAAAAAAGAATTCTTTTTAACGCAAGGATTGGTTCATTCGAAATTAGGGGATAAGAAACTTTTGTATAAAATGAATCAATGGAAAAACTGGTTAAGAGGACATTATGAGACTAATATTAGGAGCATCCTTAGCTAGCCACCAAGCAAAGTGAGTCATCATCCACTAACTATTGTCGCACTCAAAAGCACCTCTGGTAGTACATCTTTGAGCACGCTTTCGCAGACTTGCAGTCCATCGTCGTCTATGGTCTATTTAGTCCCAAGGCAGCATCATACTCCCTACTCGTAGCTCACTATCGTCGATTCAAGGTTCAAGGTTAGGCGTGTAAAGCACTCCCTAACAACCTTGACTAGGAGTCTCTGCTTAAAACTAACAACCTTGACTAGGAGTCTCTGCTGATTTAAGCAGCATCGGTGACAAAAATTATTTCCAAGTTTGGGACACATGTCACAATCAAAAGAGAGTTGGGCACTACCCACTTGGGTAGCATCTAATTAGCCCATTGTTGTCAACTTGTAGTACATGTATAGCGACAACTTATTAACTAAAATAATTAGAGATAAATTCACTTTTGGTACCCAAAGTATTAGCGATTTTCACTTTTGGTACTTGCTTTTCTGGGCATCTCATTATTAGTACCCAATATTTTAAAATTCCATCATTTTTGGCACGTTCCGTCAGTCAACTGTTAAAGACTAACGGACGACCTACTATAGCAAGTGATTGGTGAATAGTGACCACGACAGGAAATTGTTTTGTTTTTCATCGAGCACTATTGAACGGGGGGATGGTGCATTCGACAAGAAATTTTATTCTCGAGCGACTTTGTCTTCTTGGCCAGAGGACAATTTGGCCGGCTACATGGAGAAACGGGCCTCCTAAAGTCAGAAAATCGATTTTAAGATATCATTTTATGCGTTTTTGGTTCGGGGAAAATCGAACTGATTGAGGAATGGCCTTTGTGCGCCTATGAGGAAGACGATGGTATGCCCAATTTCGGATTTGGAGACGTATCATGGATGAAATTTGGATTTGACTAAAACTTTGGGTTTTTGAATTATCTTCAATTGGAGTTGGAGACGAACTCAAAATCTGAAATTGACCATTGGGCATTGTAGGACTTGTGGATACGTTCATAATGAGTGGTTTCATGACACTTGGGTTCGTCGGAGTCGACGCCGGAGATGCCGTGAAGCTTGCACAACTAACGTACATCAATTTCAACCTGGAAATTAAGTTTTTTTTACCTGAAAACCTGTTATTCCAGGTTCAGCCGTTAGTGTTTAACGGATAACTAACGGAACATGGCAAAAATGAGTGAATTTAGACACATTAGATACTAATAATGATATGCACAAAAAAGCGGGTACCAAAAGTGAAAACCGCTAATATGTTGGATACCAAAAGTGCAATTAATCCAAAATAATTATAACCACTTAGTTATTCTGGCGATTTTTAATAGCAACGATGAAAAGTGCATAAGGTTTAAATACAGACGGTTTTTAAATAATTCTTGTCGCCATTAAACTTACGAAATTCACTATCATGACAAACAAAATCCTTATCTTAATATATAATAAATAATTTAACAATTTTAACATTTGACTTTTTACATATATTCATTTTTCTTATAGTGGCAGCTTTACCAAAATCATAATTCTCGTAATTTCTTTTTTGATTAGCTCATGATGAAGACTCGACTTCTTTTTAATTAAGAGCTGCTCAGATTCAACTAATTAATTAATTCATAATTAATTCAATTGAAAATAATAGATAGCATTAATACTGGTGCCAAAAATTGATTAGTACTTAATCGGTACATTATAATATTCGGCCATGTGCATGGTGCTAGCAGAATATATGCTTTTTTATTTAGCTGAAATCTGACCAAATCAATTATTTTATAATTAATCAGACTCAAATTAGTCATATGCATTTGCTAACCCTGATTAGACTCCTATTTACACGGAACATTAAATGGTGCTTGAAGTTTTCTATTATTATATTTCATTATTTGTATTAACTGCATGATTTTTTTTTTTTTTTTGAATCATATATATTTATGATTTACATTAGAGCTAGCTAGTGTTCATTAGAGCTTTCAAACGGACCGGGCTAGATCAAATAGTGATCGGACAACTATTTTTGGAGCCCGGACCCGCCCAACCCATGAAAAGACCGATAAAATGTCCAGCCAATGGGGTTGGGCCGCTGTTTCGGGCCAAATAGGTCCGGTACATTTCGGGTCTCTAAAAATGAAGCCCTGCACGATATTTTTACCAGGTCGGACTAATTTTGACAGCTCTAGTGTTAATTTCAATTTTCCTTGTTCAAAGTACAATATTGTTTAAATATCTCATAAATTTATAATATACTCCTTCTATTCCAAGTTTATTGCATCAATTCTTCAAATAATTCTTTTTCTTCTTATGAATCTATAATGATAAAGGAACGAGCTAATTTAAATCGAGATTTTTCAAGGGAAAAATATTGTGAAACAAATATTAAACCTCATCAACTTACATATCTTAAATTTCGTATGTGGTCAATGTGAGTAAATATTCCAGATAACAGAAACAACAATCCATAAGATAAAAAACTATAATAGGATGTCAAAAGTTGAGTAAAAAATAATTGAAGTTCTATTTTTTTTATCTTTTGAATAAATATTTCAAATGACTTATTTGTTATAGAAACAATTATAAGGAACAATTATAACATATATTTTTTTGTGAAGACTTTATTGTGAAGTCCTGGGTTCGAGTGCGGGGGAGTACATGAAACCCATTTTTAAGGGTGAGAAGTCCATAAGTGCAACATGGATGAAAACAAGAGTAGCCCTTGGGAAAGCCCACATAACTAGCAAAATGGAATGGAAAATAATGAAGTTACTCCACAATCCCCATATAATCTCAAAGGCCAAAAACAATCGCAGGGTGTTACTCAAGGCAACAAATAAGGGTAACAACGGGGAACTTTCAAAGTCTCGGACTCGGACTCGCCCTCTTTGAAGCGGGTTTTTAAAGTTAGGACTTAGGTGTGGTCCTTGTTCAATTTTTGTTATTTTATATTTTCTCATATATGCATAAATATATTATTATATTTTAGTATGTGTTAATTTTGATTTTTTTTTTGGTATCATTTACTATCTATAGATTTCTAGAAGATTGTCAAGAAAAAAAAAAGATGGTCATGACACCTAGATTTATAACCAAATACCTAACTAATCGATGGACACCACCAAAAAGACACCGGTTTTAAGATTTTACTGGTGTCGTTTCCCATATAACAGCGGTTATGTCAGAAACCGGTGTCTAATTAGTGCTATCGTTTGATAAACAACCGGTGTCTAAAAACATTTCCCAAATAGACACCGGTTTTGGCATCGGATTTTGAAACCGGTGTTTAATTATATAAATTATTTTAGATTAGACACCAGATCTTTCAACACCGCTTATAGAACTGGTGTTTTTATTTTTTAACACCAGATCTTTAGACACCGGTTCTACAACCGGTGTAGTTAGGGCACAGCCTGAAATTTACAAACCATGAAGTAAATTCAACCTGACAATTTTTTTTTCTTGCTTACAAAAATTAATCCCAATTTCACAAACCCTAAACCTAAAAAAAAAACAAGAAGACTAATTGGCATAACTAAATCCCATATCAACATAATCCCCATTATTTAATTTCCAAAAAGCAAAAAATATCAGTTGATAGCCTTTTCGCAATCTTCAAACTCTTTCAGCAATTTCGAATCCCTAATCCCAACCAAGAATTGGGCCACCGCCTCAAAAAACAGCGCCGCCTGATAAACCATCGTCACGCTCAAAACATCAGCCAAGATGCTCCTCCTCGGCCTGTTCGCGTCCACCACCACCCCAACCAGCTCCTCCATCGCCTCCCCCACCGCCTCCTTCACCCCCTCCCTGCTCCCCCACTCCGCCCCCACGCTCTTAACCAGCTTCGCCTGCGCGTGCCGCGCGCGCGCCGCCAGGGCAGGCGCCATCAGCCTCAGCCCGCACTCGATCTGGTCGGCCCGTGTCGTCAGGGCCCTCGACATGCTCCGCCACGCCGTCTCCACGTGCCACGGCCGGTGGTGGAACTCCCTTACGGCGGGGGCGGCATACTCTAGGAAGCCGTCGCCGTCTTCTTCTTGGGACGAGTCTTGCTCATCGAGAAACGATCGGAGGAGGTCGGTGAAGAGGTAGGGGTGGAGGTCGCCGAGCCAGAGGAAGGGTTTCTCGACGGCATTGCGCCACTCGGGGTAGAGGCACTGGCCAGAGAAAAACACCGCAAAACCCTTCATCGATTTCTACAATAACTGGATCAACACCCTGTCAACCACCCTCCTCCCCCAGCTCCGCCGCGTCCTCTCCTCCTTCTCCGTCTCCCCCGCCCTCATCTCCGCCCACGTCGACGGAATGCACCACCACTTCCACTCCTACTACCTCGCCCTCGAACATCTTTGCTCTGGAAATGTTCATTTCAGTGAATTTTTCCACTATCAGCTTCATCTTATTAACTGAACAACCCAAAGTATGAGGCCAGTTTTTGATTGCTTTGTTAATTTGGAATATCCTAATGTTTGTAGCAGTACCATGGAACTCAGACTACAATTGATCATTTTTCTCATATCATTTTTGATTCTTTAATGCCATATTTTGGCAACTTTACTCGCAAATTGGTGTATTTGGTCATAGACCTTCAGTGCTAACGGATATGCTTGCTGGTAAAAGAGCTGAAATAGGCACAAGCCTTGGAGCATATATGCGAAGCTTTTCTGGCGATTGTTCGCCTTCAGACTGGAAACCGCATTGCAGGTTTGTTTAATTTCATGAAATACTTATAGTTAACTTTTCTCTTTGTCATTTTTCAAGAAGTTGATGGAAGTGATTGTACGTGTACGTGTTAACTTCGAATTCCCTGTTTTCTGTAAGACTATTGCCAACTTCTGGATTTCATGGGGGCCAATTTTAGAAATGAGATGATAATGTCTGCCTCATATTCTTAATTCACTGGCTCACTTGCTTTCTGTAGTTAGTCATTTTTGGAACAAGTCTGCTCTAGCTCTCTATCCTCCCTAACTGACCTCATAAGGCAGAGTTTCATTGAAGGATGATCGGTGTGAGTATTGCAGGTACTTTATGAAGAGTCTCCTGTAGATTGTATACCAAAGGATGAGAAGAAAAGTGTTATTTTCACAACCTATTTATTGGCTAAATGTTATATCAGGCGACACTAATTTGGATAGCAGTGCTTCTAGGAACCTCATTCATGTTCATCAATCCTTCTTCTGTTACCTATTAATTGCATGCATATTCAACGTATTTTCACTTTCTTTATCTGTTCTTTCACCCCAGTTGGTCTATCAATTTTTCTGTTTTGGAAGTAGCAGTTGAAATAAAACAACATTTCCGATTCTTTCACATTTTTGTTGTTTGATACTTGCCCTTAGATTCGATAGAAGAGAACGCAAAATATCCGCAGACTGAGAAGGCGTCCTGAAGCAGCCCAAGGTGTTCCTTTGGTAAGATTTAAATTTTTTTTTTTTTTTTTACGTCGAGGTAAATCCATGAATTTTGTGCCTAACTAAAACAATTTGGTAGATTGGTTTTACTCATGTTATTCTGATGGAAATGGAGAGAGAACTTCTTAATTTCTCTAATAATGTGTGGTATCTGATTGATAATATACATGCTAAATATGGTTTGTCATGGAGCAGAACGAAAGAAGGATATCTTTTGAGTGGTTCAAATGATTGCAAAAATTTGTTGCTCTAGGGCCACGAGAATGTGGTTGAGAATGCATTATGAATCATTTGTATTATGTTCATTCGGCCTTAAAACATGCAAAGCAGGCTTGAAATGTTGTTAGCTCAATGCTCTTTGTTTTCTGTATGTTTTACAATTTTTGTTTACAAATAATTCTTGCTTTCTGGCTTTTTTTCTCCCTCTGACTTTTCTTGCCTGTTGGTATTTGTAATTTGCATGGATGTGCTTAAACTCTGCATCATATTTATATTTTGTATCTCTTTTAGATAAGAATATTAGGATCTTGATGAATAACAAAACTTTAGAGACCAATGAGTCTAAGCCTGCATGGTCTCTTTTAAGTGAATTTGGGATGATACTTGTGAATGTCATTAAGTTTGTATACTGTGTTGTCTAAATCCAAATACAGCTTAGTCTCAGTAATTCTGTTTTTTTGTTTTTACCTTTAAGCTTATATACTCTAATCTTTACAGGAATTAAATGACTAATGGTTGCCTCTACCTTTTAGTGAGTCTGCAAAATTAAATACCACCAAATGATTTCACTAATCATATTTGAGAAACTATATATCATCAACTTTTATGAAATCTTATTCAGGCAGCCTTGTTATAGACCTCGAGATTTTATCATAGTGATGACTACGTGGTCATTCTTTATGAATTTTATAGTCTGACACGGTGGGGTAGTTTGGTAAAAACTACTCATGTTCCGATCACTAATATTTTTAGATAACTGATACTGAATAGAAAAGAAACATTGGTGGTGTTTTTGGGCTCAAATTAATCACAGTTGGTTTTCTGAATTTTTCTCCCTGTAAAGAATGCTTCTACCAGTTTTGGGATTTGATATGAAGTTTTAACTCATGGGGGTTTCTTATTTGTAGATGTTATTATTGTGTGCTTAGTCATCGAATTATCATTCTCTGGGCGAATTTGCTAATTTTTAATATTTGTTTCTTGGAGTAATTTCCCACTTGCTTGACATGGAGTACTGCACTTCTTTTGTATTGTCGACATCTTATTTTGTTTCCTTTTCATTTTTGCTACCCCTTTTGATTGTTATATGTAATATTGTGCAGGGAAGTTGTTGGAAATAGCATGTACGATGCTTGGGGCAGTTGGAAAATCGTAGGATTTATAATCTAGTACAGGATCTAAAGTGTATAATTATTGTTTCTTATTCTTGTTGTAATGATAGGAGCTGGAATGACATGACCAATATTGATCATGCCTTTAGTTGAATGTATATAGCCTTTTTGTTGGCTGATAGAATTGGATTATGAATTCGTAGTTGCTTTATTGAAAGGAAACTTTGCTACTTTTTGTTGGATTATGGATCTTTGTGATTTTAGTATTAATGCATTTTTTGTTGATTGGTGGAATTGGATTTAATCATGAATTGCTTATTAATATTTATTTTTTGCAGCTTTAATTTGTATTATATCTAGAACTTATAAATTTTATTCCATACAAAAGACACCGGTTTAAAACTGGCGTGTAAAACCGATGTGTAGTCTTTTAAGGAAAGCGGATATTTTATCTCTACGATACCGGTTTAAAACCGGGGTCTTTTAAGGAAACGACACCGGTTCTCAACCGCTGTTAAAAAGTTCAGACTTTTAACACCAGTGGCTTTAACACCGGTTGTTTTACTAATAGACACCGGTTTAAAACCGATGTCTGTAAAGGAAACGACACCGGTTTAAAACTGCTGTTAAAAAGTTCAGAGTTTTAACACCAGTGGCTTTAACACCGGTTGATTTACTAATAGACACCGGTTTAAAACCGGTGTCTATCAGCATTTTTGTTGTAGTTAATACATTTCGCATTCATTTTTGTGCAAATGTTGAAACTCTTTATCTACGTTATTTCTGCGTAATAAATCGAAATAGTTTGGATGTAAATAAGTACTTCGGAAATTATATATGGAAAGTGTATATGAACAATGAATAACTCGTCACTTATATATAATAATAACCTACTTTTAGTAGAACTGATCAAGTTTAAGCATTGTCTGGTCAACCCCTCTCCCACTACACCCCATCTTCATTTTTGGGGATAAATTAACTCTCATAATTATTAGCCCACCTCTTGTTAATTACCAGTTCGGTTACATGCGCTCGTTTTCATCTCATATGTTTAATTGATTAATGATGATGGCGGCTTGGGTGATGCATGATGGTGGGAAGGCATTGACTTTATCACCAAACAATTTATTTCCGTTGTTTCATCTACATTCCATATCTCGTGTAGCTAGATATGCCAAATATACATTATATGAAACCAAACGGAGTGTTTGCAAAGTAAAAAAAAAAAAAAAAAAAAAAGTGATTCTCAGTCTCTTCGTCGGAACTTTGGCCTTTTCTCCATAGGAAGAAAAAAATTTAGCGATATTTCTCGAGAACGTTGTTCATAAACTCTTCCCATATTTAAATTTCTAAGTTTATTTACATCCAAAATTACTCAATTTATTACGCTGAAATGTAGCATAAAGAATTTCACCATTTCCCCTTTTTTCGTTTCTACCGCATCAATTGTTTGAAGAATAACCAAATACCTCATATCACCTTCAATTTTTTGTCAAATGGCTAAAACCCATATTTTTGAAAAACATACTATTTTCATTTTCACAAACCATAAATAGCCAATTTGGCCTATTATCACATTAACTTGGACTCCAATAGATTTAACATCTTTCGTTTTGCTAATATTCTTTGTTACTTGAGCTTGCGTCCAATTTCCTACTGAACTTCTATCATTCACTATATTGATTTTTGATAGGTATTAATATAAAAAAAATATTAATCATAATTTTTATTGTATTATTTTGTAGTATAGATCAAAATTTAGAAATTATTTCCATATTGGAAATAAATAGTAGTTAAATTGATTGATCATCACCAGTGCCAATTATGGATTTATAACTGTGGTACGAGAGCATGTGCTAGTTTTAATTGGTTTGTTTATTCATTTAATATATACATATAGGGATTGGTTCAAATGAGACCAATCCCTTTAGGTTAGTCCACAAGAACACTTATGTACTCTTGATTTAAAATTTTGGATGGTGTAGGGTATAATTGTACTTTTATATTTAATCAGTTTTGTTAATTGGACGGTTATTAGCTATTTTTAAGGAAACATAATCCTACCTTTTCAGTTACCCGATTTTTAGGGAGGAAAAATCATCAACTTCAATCGTTTTTTTCAAAATTAATACTTCTTTCCCCCATATTTGTGAACAGTCGGTTTATTGTATACTTAGTTCGGTGGACTTGTATACTTAGTCATGTTTTATTGTATATTTAGTTCAGTGGATTTGTATACTTGGTTCAATGGAATCGTATTCTTAGTTATATAAGTAGTTTAGTGAATTTGTATACTTAGTTCTGTGGATTTGTATACTTAGTTCAATTGAATTGTATACTTAGTTATATAAGTAATTCAGTGGAATTGTGTATTTAGTTCAGTGTAATTGTATACTTAGTTAAATGTTTCTTTATACTTAGTAATATTTTAATGTATAGTTAGTTCAATGTAATTGTATACTTAGTTAAATATTTCTGTATACTTAGTAATGTTTTAATGTACAGGTAGTTTAGTGTAATTGTATACTTAGTTAATTGTTTATGTATACTTAGTAATATTTTAATGTATAGTTAGTTTAGTGGAATTTTATACTTTTCATTAATTGTTGCATGATTCTGTTGCCATATTTGAATAATTTGCAGGTTCGAATAGGAAGGGAGAGAAATGAAAGGTGAATCGCTTGATTATGGGGACGTGATCAATACAAGATCACGTCTCTAATTTTTAGGAAGCGATTACTATATTTAATTTCTTGGATTCCTATTTTACCCCCTCTAATGTATAATCATATGAATTGATGTATAGATTTGTTTATATTTTAGCCATTGATTTATTTTTTTGATGGTGTAGATTTGGTCCTATGGTCTTGCCTAGGAGGGTGGTCTCACAGATCCCCTCCCTATATGGATTGGATCAAATGAGACCACATTATTAGAGTGAGACAGTGTGGACAAATCCTACCCACAAATTTAAAATTTTAGATGGTTGAGATTTACCCAATTTAATGGCCTTTTTAATTTATTTTAAATCAGTAAAGGGTAAGATTGTAATTGTATAATTAGACAGTTTTAATTCATTTGGTAACTGTTCCTAATTGATTCTTATCCCCCCCAATTCGCTCATCATCACCTTCATCATCACATGTCTCTCGTAATTTTCCTTTTCATGTATCTTCAAATGGCAGATCAAGAAGAACCTAGAGCAGAACCAACACACCACCACCCTGCGCCCTACAAAATGACCAAAGAAGACGAAAAGAAGCTCCGCAGAGAAAGAAGAAGCGCCGCCACAAGACGCTTACGGCTACCCGGTCGGCACCGACATCCAACCCTCTGCGATTCATCGTTGTCTACAAAGCCTTGGCCGGCATAACCGCCCTCATACTCTGGCTAGTGTTAAATAATTTTCGTTGATCTTGATTGGGACATTGATCCTGATTGCATTTCTATGTAAGTTTCTCGAAATTCATATTTTGCAAGATTTATTCATCGGGTTCAGGGGACAGCCGGTGGTTAAGCTTTTGTTAATGGAGGTTCTAGGTTTTTTTCTAGTCGAAGAAGACGGATTATGGTTTATATGTTTGATGTATACTTATATTTTAGTATAGGTTACTGTATTTATATGTTTTTCGATGTATACTTATATGTGTTTTGATGTATAAGTAGTTAAATTTTGATGTATGTATTTATGTTGTTGTATACTTATGTGTTTTGTTGTATACTTATATATGTTTTGTTGTATACCTATATTTTTTGAAGAAGATGGTTTATGGTTTTTGAAAAAATTAAGAGATTTTTGCTATATAAGTAGTTTATATGTGTTTTGATGCTTATTAAGTTAATTTTTACCGTATGTTTTTTTATATATTCTGCTCTGACACTTTATTTTTGGTTTTTTTGTGTCAGGACTGGTATTTTGTTAATCATGGCTAAAAGAGGTAGAAAAAGTGAACAGATTATTCGAGGGCGATCGTATACATAGTCGATATTAGTGTATTAGACATAGTTTATTGTATAGACATTTTGTTTATAGTTAGACATATAGTTTTCTTGTATAGGTAGTCGATTTTGTTGTATAGTTAGACATAGTTTACTGTATACCTAATATGATTTTATTATATAGTTAGACATAGTTTACTGTATAATAATTTAGTTAATTGATTCGTGTCTATTAGTTGTTGATTTTTTAATTATTGTTATTTGGTGTACCGTAATTATTGGTCTGCCCAGAATAATCTTGTTAATTGATTTCTTAATTCACGGTCCCCACATATTTTTGATTGACAATTGTAATATGCAATACAAATATGTTAAATATACAATATAATAATGTTAAATATACAGTAAATATATGTTAAATATATTGTACAATAATGAGCGTGATTTTCTCTCTCTATATAACTGATTTACTTAATTCACGGTCCCCACATGTTAATGAATGTGATTCTCTCTGTCTCTATAACTGATTCCTTAATTCACGATTCCCACATATTTTTGTTTTGACCATTTTAATATGCAGTAAATTAGTGTTAAGTATACATTAAATATATGATAAATGTACAACATACTGCATGACAAAGCACATACGCGATTTTCTCTCTCCCCAGTGCGATTTTCTCTCTCCCCACGTGATTCTATATATCCCAATAACTGATTCCATATTTGAACGGTCCCCACATATTTGTTTTGACAATTTTACCCTTTCTGGGATTTAATTAAATGGTTAATGTATTATTATCCCAAATTATTCCTAGCCTTTGATGTAAATGGGGGAGGGTTGAGATTAGTCCACACCGTCTCACCATAAAATGTGGTCTCATTGGATCCTCCCCCTATATATATGTCTTTATTTCTTGAACATGATACATTATGACACCTAAATTAACCTCTCTTTTTTAGTACAATGGAGATAGTATCATAGTAGGAGAGGGAACATATGTACTCGTATGATATTAACATTGTGCTCCAGTACTGGTAGAGACTTGTATTAACCTAATAACAAACTAATAATTCATTTCACATTCATTTTCGCACAACTATATATTCTCTTTCAAATATTTCGACGCAACAAGTTCAGTTTTATTGGATGTATCCTGAATAAACTTTGGAAATATATTTGGGGAAGAGTATGGACAATTAACAATTCGTCGGTTATTATTAAACTACATAAACCCTATTTGAAGTAGAAACAAGCTCAAAACCCAATTTTTAATTATAATCTCAATGTTACGACGTACTTGAATATCACTGTTTAACCGCTAAATACCTATTAAAGTCTAATGATCCTCGCAAGAGAACGAGATCAATCGTAAGGTGGCAAATTAACCATAAGTCATCTTTCAAGGAAGACTTAACCGGCAAATAAATATTGTGTGTAACAATAAACAAAAAGTAAATCATACACTCTAACCAAATCTATTATTTTTATTATTTAAGGAAAAACAGATAAGAAACCAATTAAAAATCAACTTAATTTAAACCCTAGGAAAAAATATATAGAGAAAACGTCTAGGATTTCGGAATCATCTGATCAAATTCGCAAGGAGAATATCAATCAATTGATCATGCAATTAACAATTAAAGTAAATAGATATAAACTAGGCCTAGATCCGATTACTCTCATATTGACAGATTAAGTCTATCCATAACCAATCTGTCCAATTAATTAACCAAATTAGATAATACATTTCTGATTCATATCTAACCCCCTAATTAAATTTAGTCCCACAATAATATTATCTCTCGATCTCAGTTATTCCGGATGTAGAAAACGTCTAGGATTTCAGATTCATCTGATCAAATTCGGAAGAAGAATACTAATCAATTGATCATGTGATTAACAATTAAAGTAAACAGATATAAACTAGGCTTAAATCTGATAACTTCCGTATTCAAAGATTAAGTATATCCATAACCAATTTGCCCAATTAATTAACCAAGTTATATAATACATTTCTGATTCATATCTAATCCCCTAATTGAATTTAGTCCGACAATAATATCATTTTTCGATCTCAGTCATTCCCTTAAAATATTCAAAAATTAATCAGGCAATCAATTATAAAATAAAGCAATTCCATCAGGAAAGGCAAATCAAACAATCCATATTCATGCTTGCTTAAATCAAATTATCATAATTCTAGAACAAAGAGTTTAGTTCATGCTTAGGGATGAAATCATAATTTCAATTGAAAGACAGAAAACAATCATAAATATAATCATTCAATAACAATAATCACCAAATAATTGAAATCAGATAAAAAAAGATGAAAAATATTACTCTTATATTAAGCCGCAAAATAACTTCGATAGAAAAAACAAGCAATCTCCATTGATGGATGCGAGAGAAATAAGGAAAACTAGAGTTTAAATGTGCCAAGAAGTAAAAGTGTACGAAATATGGGATCTCCAAGTCTTAGTTATAAGCCTAGAGTTCTATACAAAGTGGAAGAGCTAAAAAATGAAAATTTCATGTTCACAAAGTCACTGTGCGCGACCGCGCACATGTACGCCGCAGTTTGACGAACTGTCTACCGCATGCCTATTTTGCGCAACCGCATGACCTCAAAACTTCAGAATTTGGCCTTGATGTCTTCTTACAAACTTTATATATATATCTCTTAGCTTTCTATAACCACTTGAATGACCTCAATTACAATTTTGTAGAGAGAGTTATGGCCAAAATACTAAGACGTGTCATTTAAGAAATTTCATCACATTACTTCCATTTTTACATGGTTTTAACCCCTCCAAACGTCTTTATTTGCAACTCGTAGCAAAATAGACCTTGTAGAACTTTGTCTCACCTTTCCAATGGTGTAAGAATCATGTCAATTGAACTTCATATGAAAATGTTATGTCCAAAAAATGACGACTGCCACAAGTGCGCTTGTGAGAAACGAATTTTTAACGTTTCTTGCTCAAAAACTTGTGTTTTCCACCAAAACCTAGAAAATCAATAAAATAACACAACATAACACTAAAACATGCACCATGCAAATAAATACGTCAAAAATATGAATAAATCATCACATAAAATAGACACAAAAATATGTGAAACAATCGCCACAGAAATCCCCCCCTCCACCCCCACATTTTTTTTTGGGGGGGGGGGAATAAAACCTCATTAGTGTAATATCTTGAGTATTTTTTTGAAATTATATTTTTAAATAATAAATTCAAAACAACCAGGATACAATATCCTGAAGTCAAAGCAAACAAAAATCTAACCTAAACAAATACAATAGATCATAAAGAATCGGATTGTGGACTTTGATTCTTGGTTGGATGAGCGAGTGCTGCACTTTGAAATATGATTTGAACGATACACACTATATTCCTTTATGATCTGCAGATCTACCAGAAAATGATTAAGAATTTCGAATGAGAACCCAGAAAAATATATTTACTTATATCTGTAAAGATCTAAAAAGGAAAAAAAAGGGAACAACAAAAAAAATGAAAAAGCAAAACAAACTCCAACAGAGGAGAGAAATCTACTCCCACACAGAAAAGAGAAACATGCTACCACCAAGAGGAGAAATTGAAAAAACAAAACCGGGGGAAAAAAAAAAAAGAAGAAAAACAACAAATGAAACTACTTTGAGAAAACGTTAGTTTTGTAGAGAGCAAGAAGAGGAGGGAGGGGACAGCTATAAGGGTTTGATTGCTTCATTTTTCATTTCCATAATATTCATCTTTGAGAGAAAAATTTTGAGATCTCTGATTCTTTGTGGAAAAAATGACTTTTTTAAAAAGAAAATCTAATTTTCAATTTATCATCATTTTTTTTACTTTTCTTTTAATCTTGATAAAAAAAAATAAAATTAGACCCATATTGCCTATTATTGAATTAGTTTTTCATTTTTTTATTCAATTTTCTTTCATTATATTTTACACTATTATTTCCATAAAAAAAATTCACAAACAATCAATATCTTTAAAAGATTCCCCATCACATAAACATAATTATTACTTTTTTATCTACTTATCCAATTTTTACTTTTAAAAATATTTCATCACCATTCACTCAAAAAATAAAAAATAAAACCGAATGAAAGCACAAGTAATCATAGCCTAAGGTTCCAATTCTAATGATGGTTGTCCAGATTTTCGCTAACAAAAATATGGATTCATATCATCTACATTTATCTTGTGTAAATTTCTTGTATAATTGCATAGAGAAAGACATAAATGCATCTATACATACACTTGTATATACAATATGTATGTATAGATATATGTATAGATATATTACTTTTTCTCTATCCAATTTCACGAGAAATTCACATAAACCAATTGGAGAGAGTATCCATTATTCCATTTCCCAAAAAATATTGTTAAGTTGTCTTCTAGTTAATTATGTTCAGTGGCGTTGGCTTTCATCTCATATATTTAATAAATTGATGATGCATGAATGCTAGGACAGCATTGACTCTTCCATTAACAATTTTTTTTTTTCCTTTTTTCTATATTCTTAATCTTATGTAGTTATAGAATGCCGAATACATATTTATATCAAACTAGACAAGATAATAGTAAACATAAGGGAAAATTGTGAAATTGGTCCAGCAAGTGGTGTAAAATTGGTGTGATTCATTAAAAAAAAATTAATTTGGTAAATTTTATAATTTCTCAGTTGGAGTCATATTGTCGCTGGAATTTTACAAAAACCACGAGAAATTGACACATGACTCAGACGTGTTCCTCAAAAATTGGGAATTCCTTTTCATTTTCGACTACTTTTGAATAACATTACAAATATTAATCCCATTAAAATTTTAACAGTTGATAATATGGATGATGTTACCCAAAAATAATTGAAAAAAAAAGTCTCCAATTTTAGTGGATGATGTGCGAGTGTAGGTTTGTAATTATCCATAAATAAATACATTCTAAATGTCATTAACTTGTTCACAATATTAAAGTAACACCATAGAGAAGTAAAGAGAGCCAAATCAAGACTCCAATGGATTTAACACCATCTTTCGTTCTACTAACATTCTTCATCACTTTGTTTTCCATCTATCTCCTAAACTCCATAACCAGACCCCGACGGAGATCAGAAAACCTTCCTCCGGGGCCTTACCCTTTTCCGATCATCGGAAACCTTCTCCAACTCGGCCAAAACCCCCACCAAACACTCGCTAAACTTTCCAAAACCTACGGCCCACTTATGCGTCTCAAATTCGGCAGCATAAACACGATCGTCGTCTCGTCCCCAGAAATCGCCCAAAAAATACTACAAAAACACGACAACGCTTTTCCGGGCCGGTTGAAAACCGCCGCCACCCAAGTCCTTAGCCGCCACGACATCGCCGTCTCCTGTTTGCCCGTCGGCGGCAAGTGGCGGATCTTGCGCAAAATATGCAGAGAACAAATGTTTTCGGCTCAACGGCTCGATTCGAGCCGAGTCCTGCGCCGAGAGAAGGTGGAGAAATTACTTGACTATGTTAATGAGTGTTGTGTTAATGGTCGAGTTGTGGATATTGGAGAAGCTGCTTTTGTGACGTCCTTGAATTTGATATCGAATACTCTTTTTTCGGTTGATTTTGCTGAGTATAAAACGGGGTCGTCTCAAGAACTCAAAGGGATAATTCATGGATTGATGAGCGTTATCGGGAGATTTAATCTGGCGGATTATATTCCGATTCTTGGGGTTTTTGATCCACAGGGGATTAAGAGGGAATCTGAGTTTTATATGAGGAAATTGATTGAGATCTTTGATGGGATTATTGATGAAAGAGAGAAATCGACGGATAAGAAAAATGATTTGCTGGAAGCTTTAATGGAGATCAGTGATGGAAATCAATCGGATCAGTTCAGCCGCAATGACATGAAGCATTTACTTCTGGTTAGTACATTTACTCTTATTCGTCCATATGGTTATTCTTTTTCTTTTTCTTATTCAAGAGATAGGCATAATATTGGAATTTTTAATATGTAAAAGTTTTTCTTTTTTGGGAAAGAAATCATATAACAACTAGTTCATTCAAAAATTGCTTGAAACTGGGATTTGATCGGACGTAGGCCGTGTGGTTAAAAGGCATGCATGTTACCGGGCGATGGAGACGCAAAATATAGTTTTAACCCCCCCTCTATTTTGTGTTACTTCATCTCTATTTTAGAAGAAGATGAAGAGATGTAAATGAAAATGGACAATGGAGGTTGGAGGTGAAAGGGAAGTTCCGATGGAACAATAGGTAATTACACTGAATTATCAATGTTTGACTTTGCAATAAACTTAAAAAAAAGGTGGTGTGACTGCATTAGTTTGGCTAAAGTAGATGCAACTAACTTATATAATTAAGAGATACACTTTCTGCAATAGCTTAGTCAGGAGACCCTAACAAGTTGGACCGGATAGAAAATCCGAAAAAAATAAGACAAATTATAACTATATTTTTTCAACTAACTTATATAATTAAGAGATACACTTTCTGCACACATGATCAATAGCTTAGCCAGGAGACCCTAACAGGTTGGACCGGATAGAAAATCCAAAAAAAATAAGACAAATTATAACTATAATTTTTTTAAAAAACAATTCTCACTAATATTTTTTTTTAAAAAATAGAGGGCTGGGCCAGGGCCAGGATCCACCAGTGCACATGATTCCAATTTTTTTTTCCAAAAATGCAGACAATATATGTTGTTCGCTTGTTGTTACATCGTAGACTCATAATATATATATATGTATGTGTACACAATCTTTTTGCCATGACTTATTTATATATCATAGAAAGCTTTTTATCCCCCAAAGTATAAATTTCTAATTCAGTTTAGACAAACAACCTCTAATTGAGAGTTTATCAAATATTTTTTTGTCAAACTAACACAAATGTTTATGAAATCTTAAGTTCCTAATTTCTTTCAAATTTTCCTAAGATTTTTATATTGGGTCTCCTTGTATATGCTTGCACCCAAACTTATAAGAAATCTAATAAGGCAAACTCGAGTGTTTTCTTTTCTTTTTACTATTTCTTTTTTTCTTTCTTTTTGTCTTGGTGCGAAATCAGCTACCAAGGCCTTGTGCTCATAGACGCTAAGGACCCTTGTGCATTCTTGATATAATAAAAATACAAAATATTCTAAACAAAATTACTGACTTATTCCAAATGAAAATTTTGGTGTTAGGATTTATTTGTTGCAGGGACAGATACAACATCAGGCACGGTGGAATGGGTAATGACAGAATTATTGCGCAATCCTAGGATAATGTCCAAAGCCAAAAAGGAGATCCAAACTATTATAGGAAAAAATAAACAAGTCGATGAATCAGACATATCAAAACTCCCATACTTACAAGCCGTGATCAAAGAAACCTTTAGATACCATCCTCCTGGTCCTTTTTTGTTACGCCAAAAGGACGAAGACGAACTAGAAATCAACAACTACACGATATCCAAAAATTCTGTAATCCTCATCAACATATGGGCAACGGGTAGAGATTCCAGGACATGGCCAAATCCAAATTCATTTGAGCCTGAAAGATTTTTGAATGGAGAAATTGATGTCAAAGGACATAATTTTGAACTAATCCCTTTTGGAGCAGGAAAGAGAATATGTCCAGGATTACCACTAGCTCACAGAATGGTACACCTTATGGTCGCATCTTTGATACAGGAATTTGATTGGGAACTTGAACCGGGATTGAAATCAAAAGAAATGGACATGAATGAGAAGTTTGGTCTTTCACTACAGAAGGCCGTGCCTCTCAGGGCAGTTCCTAACAAACAATGACCATTAATGCAATTGTCGAATGTGTAATAATATGTATCAATTATATGTTAATTTATGATTTTACTATTTTCCTAATGATCATTTTAAGCATTTAAAATGTATTCGTGTTAGTTTGCCCAATAATATATTGATAAACTCCAGTAAAACATGTACTAAGATTATCTTTGATATACTTTTATCGCTTTTTGTGTTTGTGTGTGTTTTACGTCTACCTATTTCAAATGTCAGATGCAAAGCCGCGCATCTCATTAAGATCATATTGGCATACTCTCCCCCCCCAAAAAAGGCCATTTCTGTCTACCGCCCTTCTCACATAGCTGTACGTGCATGTTACCGCTCATACAACTCCCAGCCAGCAAGCAGTTACCTTCCTCCAACAGCACAAACCCTCGCCGTACAGGCCCCATAATCACTACTAAAAATGATGTTTCTAACATCGGTTCTTGGAGGCTTTCTACATTGATTTTACAACCGATGTAGAATGAGACGATGTAGAAAATAAGACTTTTCTACATCAATCATGGAACCGATGTAGAAAATGCAATTCTACATCGATTGCATTTGTACCAATGTAGAATGTTATCCAGCGGGTGATGTGAAATAGAAACTTTACATCGGTTGCTTAGAGAACCAATGTAGAATATAACATGTTACATTGGTTCATTAAGCAATCGATATAAAAGCCCGGATGTTACATCGGTTATTTAAGCAACCAATGCAAAAAGATGGGATGTTATATCGATTGCCTTGAATAACTTATGTAAAAAGCTAAGATTTTTACAATGGTTGTTGAGTTAACTTATGTAAAACTTGGTTTTTTAAATTATACATCAGTTAATGCAACAACCAATGTTAACATTGTTTTTTTTTTAAATTCACAAAACAGTACGTCCTACACATGTACAATTATAAAACAATTCACCCTCCTAGCGCAACAACAACAATACAACGTCAATCACCTAAAAGTACTATATACCAATAATACAACAACAATCGCCTAAATACCATATACCAACAAATTATAATACTAAATCGATAATTTAACAACAAAATGGATCATCATGTTCTATAATACAATAGGGAAGATAGTTTCAACACAAAAGCGTGAATTATGGATTTCCACAAGTATAATCTTCTAGATTGTTGTTGTTTTTTGGTGAATATCATGTTACACATTGTTTCTGGCAAATACATGTTTATTTTGAACTGAATTTAATTCCAATTGTATGTCTTCGATTAGAATAACGAGTTTGATGATGGTTGTAGAACATATGTTTACTTAACAACATTCTCAAATGAAGAAAAATATGTTGTTACCGCAATTAATTTCAAGAACACAAAGCTTTTCCCGATTCAGATAATGCTCCACTGATCTGAGAGCTACACTTCAATAAATTATTCTGCATTAAGATAATATGTTGACAACGTAAAAGGATAACAAAATCAGAAGATCATATTGTTCATTTATGTACTTTTGGCTAGTTGTTCGTAAGACAAAGTTAGGTCTTTCAAATTTAAGGTATGTCACTGGGTAAATGGAATATAAATTTTATCCATTTGGAAAAATCGAGAAGCTCACATTTCAAAAAGTTGGGTTATGGGACTTAGACATTTTTCTTTTCAAACTATGTAGGTTCCAGTAGCTTTTGAACTGGTTTTCACAATAGTCAAAAGCAATCCCATTTCACCATTAACAGAAGACACATTAACTTTATTATTATATTTGAATTTGCTCTCTAAACGTAAAAATATTAACAATTAATTATTTCACTCGTATATATTGCCTATGACATCAAAATCACATAGAACCCAAGTGTGGGCCAGACAAAAAAAATCTATCGAAACAGATTCTGAGAACTCAGTATGCTAAACAGAGTCATATAGGAAACAAACCACTGCATGTTAGAGGAGAGTATATGAAATTCCCTGCATTTAAGCTCTAGGTGACTTAGAATACATGAATCCTGTCTAATGAGGCTTTATGTCCCTAATTATCCTAGATCTCAATCAATCATACTCTGTTAATACAAGTAGTACAAAAATATCTTTAATTTTGTTTTTTGAGAAAGTCGGAAATTTCATTTAACTATGCTGGAAAACGTCCAGTGGCGATTGAATAATACAGGCAGCGCTCCAAGAGCGACTGTCATACGGCATATTCTTAGCAAAAAAAGCGAAGTTATGAGCTAATACATTGGAGGATCTACGCATCCAGAAGACACCCGCAATGTTAACGGATTGCTTGAGTGCTAGAATGTCCGAAAAAATGTAAAGGCGGGTGGTGGGGCAGTCTGCGTCTTCGAGCATGGCTAGGATCACAGATAAAGCGTCGCCGCAAAGAGAGAAATGTTGGATTTTGAGGTTCCTAGCTGTGATCAGAGCTTCGCGGATGGCCAGAAACTCTGCTTCTTCGGAATTAGTAATGCCTGCAAATTTCTTAGAAAAACCAAAGGTGAAAGTGCCTTACTCGTCGAGAAGAGCCACTCCAGCACCTGCGCAATTACGAGCCAAAGAGATCGCCCCGTCGAAAAAGATTTTAGGCCCAGGGGGCTGGGTGTTGAGTAGAGGGTGATGGGCAAGTGATGGGGATTGACGTTCAGGCCAAAGATGTGCAAACTGATAGTCCCTGAGGAGGTAGCAGGCCGAGAGGGAGGTGGAAAGTGGGTCCGGGGTGACGCCTTCGTGTTTGAGCCGGTTTCTATGGTACCAAATCAGGGAGAAGGTGGTCGCGATGAGCTCAATGGGCATGGAAGAGCGATTGATGATGAGTTCTTGCAGCCAAAGGCTCCAGGAAGGTTGTTTAAACTTGTTTAAAATGTTGAGCAGGCCAGATATTTTCCAAACTTTTTGGGCAAAAGGGCAATGAAAGAAGGCATCATATGCAGTGTTGTTCGAGGATGCACATACCTGGCATGGATTCTGAGAGTCGAGGCTGTGATGAGCGAGGTTGTCCTTGGTAGCAACAGATCCCTTACAGCAGCGCCATAAGAAGTGTTGGATGCGTGGGGGAATCTTCAGGTTCCAAATATATTTCCAAGTGGGATTCATTCCTGAGCTGGATTGAGCAAAAAGATGATGCTTGTCTTTGATAGGGAGATATCTCGCATCGAGGTACGCATGGTAGGCAGAATGGACCGTATGTTTACCATTTTTGGTGAAATGCCAATACCAAAGGTCGCATGCCGGGTAGATCGTGTGGCTGGGGCGGACGTCGACTTCGATGAGAAGGGAATGGTGGTCCGAGGCAATCATCGGTATATGGGTGACCTGTTTCCAGCTGAAGAGGCATCCAAGAGGATCATTGTAGAAACATCGACCAAGGCATGCGCGCTGGGTGTATGGGTGAACTGTTCCCCTTTGCCGGGTAAATGGATAACCTTTGAAACCCATATCTGATAATGAGCAAGATGATAAAGCATCTCTGAAAATCTGTAGCTGCCAATTAGCTCGAAGGCCCGAGCCTTGAAATTCAACTTGTGATAAGACCTCATTGAAGTCACCGAAACATAACCATGGTATGTTAGGGGCGGAATTGATGTTAACAAACTGTCTCCAGAATTGACGGCGAAAAGAGACGTTGGGCTTGCCATAAACTCTAGTCACACGAACGCAATAATCAGAGAGCCATAAATCAACATCTAACAAATTTCTAGAGAAGGAGCGAAGAGACGCTTGGATATTTTTACTCCAAAGAAGAGCTAAACCCCCGGACCTGCCGCTCGAGGCAACTGCGACTCCAAAGAAACCGAGTTCCAGCTTGAGTTTTTCGATGACGGCGAAATTACTCTTCATTTCACATAAAAATATCAAGTGGGGTGACTTTTTGCGAACAAGTTCGCGGAGTTCCTGGATTGTATGAGGGTTTCCAAGCCCTCGACAATTCCAACTAATGATATTCATAGAGCTTGGCGGGGTTGGTTTTGCAAACCAACCTCCACTATCGAGCTGTCGGGTGCCGAGGAGCTGGGGTTATCATGGTTAGGAATAGGGGAGTCTTGTGTTTGAAGCTTAGGGGATTTTGAGTGTCGACCAACGACTTCAACATCAATATGTTCCAAAAATTCAGTTTCAATACCCGAGAGATGGAGTTTACGTTTGGAGGTTGAGGGAGTGGACACGGGCGAGGAGGTGTTGAGGGCTTCGGTTTTGTTTCTAATGCGTTGAAATGTTTTGGCAATCTTTCAGGCTGGTGTATCGAGGAGCATAGGGACTGGGATGAGAAATGGGCTTGATGGGCTTTTAGATAGGGGAGGCTTTGTTATGGAGGCTTGAGGGGGGAGTCATGTGTAGAGGTGGGTTTGGTTGGGGGCAGGATAGGGACTGAGGAGGTGTTTATAGTCGTGAGGGGAGTAGTTTCAGAGGTGCTCGGTTTATGGGGGGGTCGGTAGGGGTAGTGGGATGGTTGTGAGTTTATAGTGCTGAGTTTGGAGGGGGAGAGAGGGAAGACAGGGTGTGGGAAGGGGAGGGCTCTGTGGCGTGGGGGGTTGTGTGATTCTTGAGGCTTGTTTAGAGTATGTGGGTGGGGGGCGTCGGGGTGGTTCGAGTTGCGTGTGGTCTTTGGGAGTAACAAGCGGTTCATGGGTGTTGTGATTCGTGGATTGTGGCGGGGGTGAGGGGCGAGGCAGGGGCGATTTGTGGAGAAAGGATTGGTAGTGTTAGTGGCTTGGATCCATGTACCGAATTCGAATTGGCTTTTCTGGTGGGGGGATTGGAGAATGTGGTCATCGCAATCTTTCACAAGGTGACCGATTTTGTCGCAGTAAAAACTGAAGGATTCGCCTGAGGGGTTTAGAGATATCAATTTCAGCACGAACTTGCAAAAATTTTCCAATGACAGATCCGGACGAGTCGCAGTCAACATCGAGAAAGGTACCCAGAGAATTCCCAGCAATTTCAGCAAAAGATCTAGACATTAAGCCGAGGGAGAGGTCGTGCGGTTGGACCCAAAAGAGGGATTTCTTGAATTCGAAGTTGGAGATTATCATGTCTGGTTGAGCTTCTTCCAGTAGCATTAAGTATTTGTCAAGTAACCAAGGAGACCCGGTCTGGACTTTTTTCATGTCAACGGCTTTTTCAAAGGAGAAAAGGACGGTGTTGCCGTGTAGGGGTTTGCAGGAGAGGTTGCCTTTGGGATTCCAAAGTTTTTTGAAGAGGGATGAGATCTGGTCCAAGGAGATGATGCGTGGAGCTAGGATTTTTCCGACTAGGGAGAGCGAGCTGTCGAAGGTGTCGAGGGGGATGTTGTTGCCATCGATACTTGTTTTTTCTTAATCTGCAAGAGAGAGACGGGCATATAGGGAGTCGAGGGATTCCTCCATATGAGCAGGTAGCTATAAAAGAGCGAGAGGAGGTCTGTGCGGCCGTGCAGTTCCAATCTGGGACACAACCCTTCTATTCAATGACGATGCCTGCAAAAACACAAAAACAGATAAGGAAAAATAGGAAAAGACAAGAAAGGAGGGGAAGACAAGTGAGTAAATGAGACAGAGACAAAAAATCGCAAGAGAGAATGGGGGGTTGAGAGACAAATTCAATCAAGGATGAGGGATCCGTGAAGGACAAAAACAGGGGATGTTCCCTGACGACTCAGGGTGAGAGTAACCCTAGGACAATTTTATGGTTGTAGTAAAAGAAAAAAATCTTAATAAAGAAAAAATCTTTATTAGATTGCTTATCTGAAAAAAATAAAACATAGAGTATGAAATACCCTTACATATCTTAATAAATGAATTTCTTATTGTTTTTCTAAATTCATGAGGGCAAAATCAAGAATAAAACTGTTGAAGATAAGAAAAGCAATGTGTACTATATAGGTTAAAATGAAACAAAACTAAGAAGACACACATACACACACTCATCTTGTCTATCAGTCTCTACAAGTGACTTATTGGAACCCAATAGCTGCCCCATCATATGCAATGCCATATATCACATTCACAAAATTAAAGAAAAAAAAATTAGTCAGCCTCTTAGAACTTTTCGAATTTTATTTAACATAATATGTATGAGTGAGAATCTAACCAGGCATCTGCATGAGCTGTATCAAATCCACATATAGATACCATAATTTATAGGAAACAAGATCCATTTGACCAATCAGATAATTAAATCACAAACCAAAGGATTTCAAGAAAATTCCTCCAATTTTCCTAACACTTATTAATTAGCCTGCCATGGAAAATCAAAAATTTGCACTTAAACGAATCGAGAATTTGGTTTCCCACTCGAACCGACTCCAAGAACTCAGTGTTACTCCAAACATCAGGAGGAGGAGAAACCATCCACAACAAAGAAACAGACATGCTGAAAAACTATCAACTTTTGATGGTCTAAATAATTTATGATATTATGTCCTATCAGTTATCTTCTCGGTTGTAAATATCCCCACCTAGCCCCGATTAGTCACCGCTTAGGCGCTAGGCTCCCCTTGTCCGCCTACATTTTTTTTTGATTAGGCGCCCCACCTAACCCCTAGGTCCCGCTTAACCCCAACAAGCAGGGATGGACGCATAAATTTGTTCTTGGGGGGGCGAAATCTAGGGGCAGCTTTGGGGCGGCGCAGATGGTGCCACCGAACAGGAGGCCCTCCGGTGAGGACTCCCGAATGTTTTTTTATATATTTATATATACAATCAATGGCGGAGATAGGGGCCAACTCGGACCCCCTCCTTTTCTTTTTTTTTTTAAAAAAAATTTACTAGGTAAAATTTTTCAAAAATAATTTTTAGTTAATATTTATTTGCATTTTTTTATTTTTTTATTCGGTCACCCCAATTTCTTGAATCGACCCACACCGTAATAATCCCTAGCTACGCTATTGTATATAATGATGTAGCTAGGAATTATTACGGGTAGGCCGATACACGAAATTGGGGTGGGCCAGATAAAACAAACTAAAACAATACACATAAATATTAACTATTTTTTTTTAAAAATTACTTTAATTTTTTTTTTAAAAAAAAAAGGGTGCCAGGGCACGAGTTGGCCTCCCCTTATCTCCGCGATTGTATATATATTATTTATTGCTCTAGGTCCCTCGAAACCTTGGACCGGCTCTGGCAAAATCAAATCTAATATAAATAAAAACAAAACATAGAAGCATTTAAAACAAAATTACATGGAAATTGGGGGGAGGGGGGCAAGATATGTTGGTTTATATTTTTATATAATATATTAATTTATTAAATAATATATTATAGGGGTTCAATCGCAAGACGAGGGGGGCGGTTGCCGCCACCAGGCCCCCTTTGTGTCCGTTCCTGCCAACAAAGCTCCGCCTAGGCACTAGCATAGCCCTTAATATGCCGTCTGACTAGCGCCTAGCGCTTTAATTTTACAACATTGGTTATCTTTCATATGTGTGTATATATATGATGACTACCCACTAACGGCTATCAACTTTAAACACTGTCAAAACCTTTTTTTGGGAAAAAAATAATTTAAGGAAAACCTACTTTGGATTCAAGCAGAGCCTCAATTCTTGCGCAACAACAAAACTTCTTGATGGGGTTTCTGCAAAACAAATAAATTACATCATAAAAAAAGTGCGAGCATTCTGTTTTGATGATCAGGGCATATAACAACCTTTTATTTCGATTATTGGCTAATCTCCAACCTTATGTTTTGATTATTTGGGCATGTAACAACTTTAGGTCCCAAGGGGTGTCAGGTAAAGTCTAAAAGGGGGGGTTGAATAGACTTTATAATTTTTTTATTTTTCAAATAAGAGTTTTAAGAAACAACTCAGTCCTTTAGACAAATGGTTAAGATTCAGCAGGAGAGTTAACCACTCAACAGTTCTCGTGGAAGAGCTGTTGATAGAGTAACTCAGCTGAAGAAAGTCAACTACTTAAAAAATCAGTTATCTTTTTAAGTCAGTAGAAGATTTGCACCCTTTTATGTTTTGGTTATCAATACTTAGTATATTAAAGAGTTATGCAATTGATTGGATAACAAATAAACAACAGAATATTAAATATGAAAATTTAAGTGCAATAAAGTAAAGACAAAATAATTCTAGTGGTCGAGGATGGGATAATTCCTCTACTCCACTCATCTCCTACTCTAGGTGGAACCCACTAATGTCACAGTTCACTTTAGTTACAAAAGGTACAACCTAAATAGCCTTGTTCATACAACCAGCTACTCTTAGGACTCAACTCTTCACTAGACAGTTGTCTAGCTACTTCAGCTCTCTGAATCTTCAGTATTTGTTGACACAACTCTCCTATAACTCAGAACTTGGTTCGATCTTAACTCACCTCACTCTTTCAATCCTTGGCAGTGTAGACCCAAAATATATTTTCATAACATTTTTCTCTTCAACTGATCAACAACTTTAATCTTTCACAGTGTGTGTTAGGGGAAGTGTCTTTGAATAAGATTGAGGATATGCAGTTTAAGCTAGAGAGAGTTTTTGGATTTTCTTTCTTGTTCACTTGTATCTCTTGTGTCATGTCTTAGCATTTATGTATTTCTCTCTGAAAAGTCATCAACCTTTTATAGTAAGGATTTTAATTTTGTCCATTGAAGAGATAGACAAATTCAAATCCGCCATTTGGATATTTGGCATGTCCTTTCTTCTAGCTTTGATATTGATCTTTCCTTATATTCTTTCAAACTCTATAGCTTTCTGAACGTGGCAGTCTGCAGGTGCTTTTTACAGGCTGGTCCTCCTTGCCTTCATAAATGCCTTGTATATTTATGGTCAAACATCGTACTACTTTTGATGTTCAAATATATCTTCGTTGGGCTAAATGGAACGAATATCTTCCAGTTAACTTTCATCCTTCAGCTGCGTTATCCCTTTGCGACTGATACTTGAGTCTTCTTAGAGAGTCTTTTGATGTTCTCTGTTGTCAGTCTTCTGAACAACTTGGTTGGTAAATTCTGCTGAGAATCTTCTAATCACTTACTCAGTTATAATCAGCTGACTTCGCAAATCAGATGTTTGTCTTCTGATTCCTTCTTCAAATTGATCTTTCTTCAATTTCACTTGGGTCTCTTGAGTCATCCTAATTCATGTATGCATAAATTACATTGAAATGGGAGTGCCAACTTTTTAATACAAAATTCTAAGTATCATCAAAATCTATACAATAACTTTCCTAAAAATTACTCCCTTTTTTATGTTGCCAAAACTCATTACAACACATGTGCATTGAATTTAAAAATTTGCAATGAATAAGTCAAATTTATTCATTTAATTTTTAGACACCACTTACATGTACAGTGTGTATTTACAAATGAGTGTAAATATATGACATCTATACAGATTCAGCTTCCCCTATCTCCTATCTCCTATCCCTCTCTTTCTTCTTTTAGCTTCTTCAAGCCCAAGCCAGTAGGTAACTGTTCTTTTCATAGGGTTGGCTAAATATATACTTCATTTTACTGGTGGGGGGCTTCTTCTTTGTTGACTCTGAGCTCTGACCCTTCCACTGGAAGTAAAATCACTTCTTCCTGTTCCTCTTTCACTACCTCCTTCTCTCGTTTCAACTTGGCTGCCACCATTCTTCTGTTAGCTTGTGGAAGTACTATGTTGACCTTTACTGTGGTGACTCTTAGTTTATCGACCCTTAGTCAACAACCCTTAGTCTGCTGAATGTCTTCCAAGCCTTTTCCCAATACAAATCTCAGGTTTCTAAGAGAGTCATCCCTTTGTAATACCCTTCTTAGAGAAGAGTTTCAAATTCTTCTTTAGTTCTCTCCTTGGGGATCAAGTCTGCTGGTGGCAGGGACATAGCCAGGATCTTCATTCAGTGCGGTCAAAAAAAAATTCGTTTCTGTGAGGCATTTATCAGCTATAATTATTAAAAAAAAATGCTTAACTCCTAAATTAGTTATAAAAACAATGCAAAATGCTTATGTTCTTGCAAACTGTCATAAGTAGTTGAAATATATATAAATTCCTAAATTAATAATTTGAATCTATATTCTGAAAAATTAATTAATTCTGCTAAAAAAATGTAAAAAAAATAATTATTTACTATTCTTCTGGATTTCTATTAGGAATGCAAATAAAACTGGACAAGTCAAATTCAATAGTATAAGTTGCATAAACATTAAAAAAAACACCTGATGTTAGATAATCAAATCGAAAATTGACATTGATGATAAATAACCAAAATCATGCTAAATTATTGAATAATATAAATTGACCACAAAAGCCTATACCTGGTTTCTTGAATCTTGAACAATACAAAATTAACCAAAAAACACCTTTCTGATTTGTGAATTTTGTTCGGCCAGGAAGACTCCAAGAAGAGCGCTCGACTGAGAGAGTGAAATGATGAGAGACTGTGGCTGCCAAAAGTTGACTGAGAGAGGGTAAGGATGAGAGATGAAATGGGCTGTGAAAGTTTGAGTGTGGGCTTTTTTGGACTATCAATTTAGAGTAAGTGATTTTTTTTATATGGATGGGTGTTTTCCAGCCCACTTCAGTGCGGTCCACAGACCGCACTGGGCTTACATTAGCTACGTCCCTAGCTGGTGGCCCACCATATCTTTTCCTTAGCAGATCTATCATGTCTTCTAGCCTCTGACCAAGAGCAGCGAACTCCCCTCTAGATTTCTTCATCGCAAGCTCAACCTTTTCATCAACTGATCGAGAAGGTGGAATTTGAGACAGAATAGAAGTCCTCGAGGTGCATTTGCCTTTGCCAAATGTTGTTCCAGAGGGTCTTTCTTCCCCCTTTTTGGCATCAACACTGGATGGAGTTTGAATAGTTTGCAGAATGAAGTCCAACTTCATCTGTGTCGAGGAATCATCAGCATAGTGACTTGACACTACAAGAAAACTGCTGATAGACATCACCAAAAAGACACCGGTTTTAAGACTTTTCTGGTGTCTTTTCCCATATAACAGAGGTTTTGTAAGAAACCGGTGTGTAATTGGTGCTGTCTTTTGATAAACAACAGCGGTTTCCCAAAACCGATGTCTATTGTAAAATGTTTTTAATGGACACCGGTTTTGGCATCGGATTTCCAAACCGGTGTCTATTTATATAAATTATTTTAGATTAGACACCAGTTGTTTTGACATCGTTCCAAAACCGGTGTCTATAATATTTTAGAAACTAGATTTTCGACACTGGTTATAAAACCGGTGTCTTTATTTTTTAACACTAGGGCCCCTAATTAATTAGGTCACAGTGTCTATACACACACACAAACCTCCATTTTCAATTCACTGCTAGTTCTTGTCCAATGGAGAAAATGGGCGTTTTCTCGGCATCTTAACTGCATTTTCTCCATTTTCGCTTCTTCTGTTCTGTCCAGAACACTCCCATTCAGCTCAAAAACCACAGTCCTAGATGTTTCTTCCACGATTTCAAAAACCCAAGATTTGTTCTCACTGAATTTCCAAAACGTACTACCCTCAAAGCACGAGGTACACCACCAGCGCCCAACCGTTTCTCCCGAATCCGCCCAGTTTCCAGCTCCATTCTCGCTTGTCCGTGCGTGGGAATTCGGAGGAGGACTACAAAACCCTCACATTGCCCCGACTCGCTCGTGACTCGGCTCGAGTCAAGGCGATTCAGACCCGGCTAGATCTGGCGAGTCTAGGCATAAAAAAAGCAGATCTAATCCCTTTGGAGGCTGAACTCGAGGAGGAAAAGCTAGAAGGTCCCGTGATTTCCGGTACGAGTCAAGGGAGCGGCGAGTATTTCTGCCGAATCAGAATCGGCCACCCGCCGACTCAGGCTTAGATGGTGCTCGATACCGGGAGTGACGTCAACTGGGTGCAATGAGCACCCTGCGCAGATTGTTACCAGCAAGCCGACCCGATTTTCGACCCGGGTCTATCCTCTTCCTTTACTCCCCTCACGTGGGATTTTTACATGGAATTTTTCTTAATGTCAGTTTCATACGAGTCCCTAACCATCTCAAGGATCTATCATGAAGTGTTCAACTTACAACTGGGAAAGTCTCTAAACCTTTTCCTGAAAGACGGCCTCATAAATCCTAAGGTATATTTCATCATTGCAGGCCTTTTATCTTGGCATATTGGTGAGTAAGAAGTGTTCTGAATTGAGATTATTCTATTTTGTTTGTAATTTACCCTTGACATTAGTTGTTGATTTCGGATATTTGTTTTCTCTGATTTTCCTGAGGTTGAATAGGACGTTGGTTTTTGATAACCATCAACTTGTGTAGAATTGAATTGTTTCCTTTCATTTAGTTTGGCTGAATGCAGAAGCTTAAATTAATAATGTATTTTTCTGAAGAATAAGATGTAAGTAGAATAAAATGTAAAATTGTTTCGAGTTGATGACTTATTGGCTTCTATTTTCTCATTATTTACAAACTCGATTTGTTGCACTTTAAGACATTTTTTGTTTGTTGTTCGTCTTGTAGACAGCATGTGGGGTCGCTTCTTCAGAAATGCTGAACTTGAGAGGATGCTTGATCAAGATTTGACACGTTTGTACCCTGAACGAGGCAGCTATTTTCAGACAAGTGGGTGCCAAGGCATGTTACGAAGGATTTTATTTCTGTGGTGCCTTCGACACCCAGAGTATGGCTACAGACAAGGTTAGCTTAAATCTATTACTTTGTATTCAATTTTTACTATCACTTTCTCATCAGTTATTAGTTAATGGCAGACTCTTGCTCATATTTGGACGATCTTCAAAATAATCTGAATTTTATGTTCGTTTTTTATATAATTTCAACGTGTTCGTGGGAATTTTTCTTTCATTGCTATTTAAAAAGAGAAAAATAAAGGGGGTCGGGTGGATGTAATTGTGTCTAGCAACCCTTTTGCTCTTTAAGTTTCTTTTAAGTTTCAGTTGTATGTTTTTCTTTTCTTTTTCCCCAATTTTTGGGGGTCGGGTAGGGGCGGGGATGTGTGCCTTACATTCTTGTAAGATTTTATACAAGGGGTCTTTATACTGTTTACTTTGATTGCAGCAGCTCCTTGAGAATTGCGGGTGAATTTTTCTGCTATTACTTAGATGGGGAAGGACTCGAAGAGCGCGGCATGCAAATTTTTCTGGTAGATTGTACATCCATTTTGGGTAGAGTTGGTTATTGATAACCATGTGAAAACAGTCCCTAGATATTTGTTATCATTTACTAGTTCATAGGTTTGTGTTCCATTGAATCACCTGCCAGATATTTCATGGTAACCATTTTGTTAAATGTTACAATAGTAGAAGATCCATTTTGTTTCTGTTTTTCACATTTTCTAAATGTGTCGCCATAAGAATTTGTTTTCTGTTAAATCTGTGAGATTGATGTTGTTACTCTATGTAATCCATGCTGTCCTAGTATAAGCTAAAGAGTGCATAATTTTGGTTGAAAAGCGATGCTTTGATTCATGAAATAAAAAATTAGCCTCCAGTTCTGTTGCTTAGATGTTCATTTCTAGATTAGTGCATATACATTTATTCTTAAATCCTTGTAATTTTAAAACGATCAACACCATTAGACATATAGGTTCTATAAAGTTTTAGTCATTGTTTTTTACTTTATAACCTATGATAATTGACCTAGCAATCATCTTCTTATTGTGCAGTTGACTTTACGTAGGCTCATGGATAGTCACGAAATCTGGAGACTTGAATGAGTTCTCAATGGTCATGCTAAACAATAGCCTTTCACTGCCTCTAGGAATTTTTCTTATTTTTGTGTTCAATGAGGTCGATTATCTTTCAGAAACGTAAGTAAAGAAGGTTCACTATTATACACCGAAGCTTCTCTTGTCTGGTAGATAATATTAGTTTAATTAGTTGAGCATAATCCTATCTCGTATTTCATTTTGAGATATAGGTACTGAAATAATAAGTGTTGGACGTAAAGCATTTCATATCGAGTCTTGTTGAATCAGTTAAAGAAATAGCTGCTGAATGTTTTTGCTCTGACATAAATCTCTCTTTTCCAATAGGGCTTACTTCTACTGACTATTAGGATAACTTTGAACTATAACTAAATTTTCTGTGAATTTTTTTTGAGAAATTTATAATTATGATATCCATATTTGTTGTCTTTAGTGATAAGGTGAAAAGGTAAATAAATTGCAATGTGTTATATCAGAATCCGTTTGCTTATTTGCCTCAAGTTGTTTTTATATTTGTTTAAAAATGAGAAGTGCCAAAAAGATTGTGATCTTATATGCTTACCTTGTTTCTTTTGGGTCCTTCTGTAAATTGCAGACCACTTTTGAGATTGCCCACTTTTTGACTGGTGATGACATTTAGTGGGTTCTTGGGTTTAGCAATTAGCTTCACTTCCATGCGGTTTCTCCATCAAACAGGAGCTACTACATACAGGTGAAACTTCTGGTACTTTATGTTTCTCTTTTTTCTGAAGTAGCTGAAGAACCATTGTTTTTGGATATTTGATTTGCTAATATAAAAACCTTTTTTTGAGCTAAGAGAGGTATTTAGGGAGTGTTCACCAAAACTTCTGAAGGAAGTGATTAATTGTAGTAGAAGCGAAAAATAATTGAAAATCAGAAATTGAGTTTCAGAAAAATATTGGATCTGATTGTCAATTGAATTTTCTATTATCTTGTGAACTTTGTTTTTGTAGTCCTCTGTTATTAGCTGATGACAAACAGTTTTATAGAAAAACATGATTGAACAAAACCATCACAACTGATTTTTGTGTGAAGCTCATTTGTGTGTGTATATTGGAACCAATTTATATAAGTTTTGTGATCATAAAGCTTTGTTGAATTCTGCCTGTTTCGGTTTGGATATCGGATTTCCAACATTAAACAATCTGAATTTTCAGGCTTGCCTCCCCGTTACAGAGACTTTGTTCGTGCAATAACACCAGGATTACCTCTGTTCCTTTACAACTACTCAACCCATCAACTCCATGGAATCTTTGAGGTTTGTTTTGCATATTTTATATATGAATTTCATTTACTTCTTGAAATTATTACTGCTATAGTTCTGTACGTCTGCACCATTGTTAACCACATATTGAATTATATAGATTGGATAGGAATTGTTCTTAGTATTACAATAAAATCTGATATATTACTTGTTGTCTCAGGCTGCAAGTTTTGGTGGTACTAATATCAACCCATCAGCTTGGGAGGACAAGAAAAACCCTGGTGAAACACGTTTTCCTGCTCAGGTGCGTTGAATAATCTTGATTTTTATGAAAATTTTAAGTTAGTTTCATAGGTTGCTTTTGAGAGCTAACCAATATGTTAAATTAAGTGCAGTTTCGTGTAGTAACAAGGAAGATCTGTGAGCCTTTGGAGGAGGACTCTTTCAGGCCAATTCTTCACCACTACGACGGCCCCAAGTTCCGTCTCGAACTGAACATCCCTGAGGTAATTTCTTTTGTTTCACACTTGTCAATAATATCTTGCCCCCCAAATTTTCAGGCTTGCCTCCCCGTTTCATATAATAATAGTCGAAAGTAAGATTTGTTTGTTTTGTTGTAACTTATTCTTAAGAAATTTCTACTCAAGACTTCCATTCTTTTGTTCCAATTAAGCTTGCTGTTTCCCAATCTATGCTGGTATTCCTTATTTTCCAGAAAATACCACCTGATCAAGTGCCTTAACTATAGCATTTGAAGATGATATAGGTTGAGAGTTTTATGTATCTTGTTTGATGATTAACCAGTCAAATTTCTGCTTTGCAAGAGATTTTTTGTTGATTCAATCATCTTAGAATGTTCCATCAGCATTCTGGTTAAAATAAACTAAAGAAGTAAATCAACAATCCCCTTTTCCAAACACTTCCAGACAATTTTGCACTACTTCAATACAGGAAAAATTATCAAACAAACTAATGTTAATAATAATATGTTCTTTGTTTTTCAAATAATAATAACCGAAAGTAAGATTTGTTTGTTTCGTTGTAACTTGTCATTGTATGTATGTTTTGTGGAAAATTGATCTTGTTCCAGTAACTTGTCCTTTTTAAAGAAGTTAATATTTTGGATAAAATCACGAAAACATAGAAAACTCATGTTGAAAATTACAAATACCCCTTTAATCCTAATATTTGCTGTGTGCATAATTCACTATGATTAGTTGCTGAGAAGGGTTGGTTCATTAATGGATAAATCATTCAACTCTGTATGTATATTTGTAGGCTAAGAAGAATAAGCTTCGTGACGAGAAACAAAGGTTAAAGGGTGAGTAGGAGAAGCTTGAGCATTTTTGAAAGCTTGAATGACACGAGCTATGTTGATCATCTGGATTTTGTTGCCTTTATGTAGTCTTTTTGTTGGTTGATAGAATTGGACTATGAATTTATAGTTGTTTTATCGAAAGGAAACTTCGCTTGTACTTTTTGTTGGATTTTGGCTATTGGAGGTGACTTTAGTATTAATGGATTTCATGTTTAATTGGTAGTGAACTTATGATGGTTGCTAGAATTGGAGTTCATAATGAATTGTTTATTTATATGGTTTTTTTGCAACTTTGGACCGGTGTCTTTGCGTAAATAAACAACCCTTTTAAAACCGCTTCTAAAAATATTAAGACACCGGTTTTGATGCGGTGTCTATTCATCAAAAGACACCGGTTTAAAACCGGTGTCAAATAAATAAACTTTTAACATCAGGGCCATAGAAAACGGATATTTTTTCTCTAAGACACCGGTTTTAAATCGGTGTCTTTCAAGGAAAAGACACCGATTTTAAATCGGTGTCAAAAAGTTCAGACTTTTAACACCAGTGGCTCTAACACCGGTTGGTTTACTAATAGACACCGATTTAAAACCGGTGTCTTTCAAGGAAAAGACACCGGTTTTAAACACCGGTGTCGATCAGCTTTTTTGTAGTAGTGTGAGATGAGTTCAATCAGTTAATCTTGCAATGATGAAAATTTCTGATCCATAGATGATTTTATGTGCTCTAACTTCTTCTCAACCTTTGCAGCAAATAAGTCAATGTCACGCTCGTGGTTTTGGTTTATCATATTCATGTGGTCCCTTTGGCGGTTCTGAAAATCCACCTGATCAGCACCCCAAATTAACAACAAATTTTACATCTTCTTGAAATATACAACTTGTTCCCTTTGAAGTGCCTTTGTCTGAGATGTCCATTCCTTGATTCTCAATAGAACACCATGAATAACACTGGTAATTGTATCATAGGTCAGTGAACCCTCTTTTCATTGCATCCATTTCCCCAAACATGTATTTGAAAGCTCTTCTTAGCTCAGAGGTCAGCTGATTGTCAGTACCATGAGCAAAGTCATAATCAGGGATATGGCCACGGGGGTCGAACAGAATGAGTCCAAGTTCTGCTGGTGATTCTCGGTTCTTGAATGATCATGCAATCACCGGACCTGGAGATGTTCTCGCATTTACTTCTTCATCATAGGGAATTTCTTATTGTAATTCAAAATCAATGGGACCAAAATTGTCAATATAGAGTCGATGAAGGTCCTACTTCATCTCAAATGGGATTCCTTGCCTCTTCCTCCGGCTAGCAGCTCTTGGTGCCTCTTCCCTCTCTTGGTGCCTCAGCTGGATTTGCTTCATCGGCACAAGCAGCTGTGTGAGCCTGCTCAGCTGACTATGCCTCAGCTGTGTGAACAATTTCACTGGTAGTATTTGATTCTTCCATTTGAGAATCCTATGCATCAGTTGTCTCAACAACTTCATCTACATGTGTTCTAGCAGCTTGAGGGGCTGGGTCAATCAACAAAAAGCCAAACTTTGCAGTGTGGGACCCTGCTGCTTGATTGTCTTTATCCAGGTTGATTCAGATGTGTCATTGACATCCATCTCGAAAGTTGTTTCATCTTCAGCTAATTCACTGTAAGTCGCCTTTGATCATTTTCCTTCCAAATCAGCTTGATTCTGAATGTGCTCTTGTTCCATATGAGTTGTTTCATCTATATTTATAGGATAAACTGCTGGCTCAACTGACTCGATACCTGTATTGTGAACATTTTCCTCTTGAACTTATGTCTCCACAACAATCTCAACTACTGGGGCTTCAACTCATTTTTCTCTCACAACAGTCTCAACTACTGGAGCATCCACTGTAACTTCCTCATGTACCACAATTTCAATAGTCTCAACCACTGGAACATCATTGGTCTCCAATTCCACAACTTCTTCTCCAATTACCACGTCTCCTACAACTTCATTGGATTCATTCCTTTCTCGACTCGCTATCTCAACAATAGTCTTACTGGGTTGGCTCAATCGGATTCCCGATTCCCTATTTCTAGCTTCATCGCTAATTCTGGCCTCACCTAATTATCAACATTTTTCTTTTCGAGCTCCTTCTCCATAGTCTCAATTGTGGTCTCACATTGATTTGGAACGATGGCAGGTGAGTGAGAAGGAGCTGGTGATGAGAGAGTTGCAGTGTCTCTCATCACTTCTCCAATTATCTGGGTAGGGGATGAAGGTTCCCCTTAGCTAATCTGCTGACATTGCTCAACCATTTCTCTTTATTCCATCAAGGCTTGTTGCAACTTGGGAGCTTCAATTTCCTCCAACTCCTCATCCGCATCAGAGTGTTGGGCAGCTGAATGACCAATATACAGTTGTGCGAGCCAGTTGTGCCCTTGCCCTTTTCCAACCCCATTTCCTTTTCCTCCCTTTGCCTTTTATACAAAACATTTTATACATAGCGATGATCTATGGCCTGATGAAATGTAGTAGTCATTCAGGAATGTGAGGATCCACTCCTTCTCTTCAATCATTTGGGGCCGAGTGAACTTATATCTACTCTTGCTCTTCCACATGAACCGTTCAGATATCCTTTTCATCTCATGTGGATACAGAGGGGAGGGAGCTTCTTATGACGCATGGGTGGTTGACAAAGATCGAATGTTCAGTTTAGGTACGCCTTCTCGTTCAACTGGTCTTACGTCTCCAGCTGTTTCACCAACAACTTCCATAGATGCTATTCCTGATAATGGATCCGAGCCGAGATCAGTTGAAGAATTCAAGATGCTCGAATCCGAAGGCTATTTCCAAGGGATCTGTACTGGGAGAAAGGTCTTACATTGTATGAAGAAGCTGATAGGCAACAGACTACCAACAACCATTCAGCTGGTAAGCAGAAGACTCCCGTGAAGTACACATCCAGATGAGGAGGAAGAAGTAGTGGAGGAAGAGGTTCTCGACCTCATCCAAGACCCAAGAATATTGAATATGTAGATCCCGGAAAAAAGGGGAGGATCTACTGGGCTGGGTATGATGAAGTGGCAAATCAGGAAGTGGCAAGGAAGAATGGTGATGCCGTAAGAAGACAGGAAGAGGAGAACAGAAGGCAAATAGAGCTATGGCTAGAGAGAAAGCGAAAGGATGATGCTGCTAAAAGAGCGTATGAGAAGAAGCAGAAAGCTGCAGAAGAAGAAAGAAAAAGGAAAAGAGCTGATGACTTCGACAAAGCTGAAGAAGAAAGAAGGAGGCAGCGAATGCGTTGAAGTGTTGTCTTTGCTAACCCTTCATGTATATTACTCATGTAAATACATTCATGTAAGTCATCTCAGTATACTTAGTGAAGTGTTATGTAATTTTTCACTTTATATTTTCTAGTATCTCAGCATAGATGTATGTATTTTTTCTTTGATATAGAATGCTCTGATACCAAATATAAACAGCTGTGTAAAGGACAAGAATGCTATGATCAATAAAACGATCTATTCTACGCATACATTCTTTGTTACTGCATTGTCTGTATGTATCTTTGCAGTTTATATTTTGTTGAATGTTTTTAAATTTTGGCATCAACAAAAAAGGGGAAATTGTTGGGAAATTTATTTTATAGATTTTGATGAATGCCATGTAAAACTTAAACTAGAAAGTTGACACCCCATTTTCCTTGTAATTTGCATTGTAATAGAGAGGGCTGAAAAGCTGAGTCAAGTCAGCTACGCTGGAAATACAAGAAGTCAACTGAAGACTGAAGTGAAGACTTCGCTGCGAGACAACTGAGTATGGCTATGAAGGGAAGTCAAGAACGCGACTGAAGGTGTATCAGCTGGGATGCAGCTGTGTGAAGAGTTAGTCAAGTCAACTCAAGAAGCCAAGTCTCAAGTTGAAGTGACAGATGAGTCATCCAATGATTGGAGCAGACTCAAGTCACCTGGGAAAAAGGCAGCAGCCAAGAGGAGTTAACTGAGATAAATCCGTTGCACAGAAGTCAAGAACTTTACTTAATATAGTAATACCTCCATGCTGCCAGGTCTTAAAGTGCTCATCCAAAAAGCGTGCAAAAGGAATAAACCAATGGGAAGCACTGCACCTCGTGCTAGAACCTGAAAAGCTGCAAATTCATTTAATACGAGAATGGGTCTACATCTCAAGGTTGAGGACCAAGAAAAGACAAGCCAACGAACACAAGTGACTTTTGAAATCAGCCTATCTCTTCAACGGGCAGATTTTCGAAAGTTCACTATAAAAGGCTGAGGAAATTCATTGAGAAAAGGTTACCTTGCAAACCTAAACCACGAATAAGCAAGCAATATTCAAGCAATTAACCTGCAATATTCTCAAGTATATTCAAGCAAATCCTCAAGCCTGAAACTCAAAGGAAGATCCAACACAAGCTGTGAAGGAAAGACAACTTCCAATCTGTTGAAGAGAAAACTTTTGAAGAATCAAAAGGGGTCTACTTTCCAAGGAGTATTGTAGGAAGGTTCAAGGTCGAACCAGTATCAAGTTATTGGAGGGCTTCGTGATCAAATCCAAGAGCTTGAGAAAGTGAGCTGAAGAAGTTGAGTTGGAAGAGAAGCCAACTGTGTGACCAAGGTTGTCTCTAGACTGTTGACCATTTTGTAAACAGATCTTTTACATAGTTGATTCCTCCAGGAGTTGGACAAGAGAGGATTAGAAGAATTACCCCATCTTCGAACCTCTATAAAAATCAACTGTGTCATTTATTTTTCAGCACATTTACATTTCTGCATACTTACATTATATCTGCTGACAAACTTATATTTGTTATCCAACTGATTAATAACCAAGTGCTAAAATCAAGTGTTAAAACAAGTTTAAAACAATTCAAAGGGTGTTAAGTCTTCCGCTGATAAAACCAACACATCCAAGTTAAAGTTCAGGTTAAACAGCTGAGCTATTCTATCAACAGCTCTATCGAGTCTGTTGATGTTAGGAATTTTATTGTTTAGATTTTGATGAATGCCATGTAAAACTTAGAATAGAAAGTTGGCACCCCAATTCTTGTCAGAAATGCATTGTAACAATTAGAGCCGCCAAGCCGAGTTAAGTCGCCTACGCCCAACATGCAAGAAGACAATCAAGACGGAAGGAAGACTCTGCTGTGAGACAAACAGTATGGCAAAGAAGAGTAGACGAACTCTATCAAGAAGCAATGTGATGCACTAAGTGGAGTATCGGTCAAGTCAACTCGAGAAAAGCCAAGTCTCAAGTTGAAGTGACAAGAGTCATCCAATGATTGGAAGTCGACTCTAAGTCACCTGGGGAAAGCAAGGAAATGCAATCAAGTCGAGATAATCGAAAAGATCCATTGCACGAAAATCAAGAGATTTACTTAAACAAGTAATATCTCCATACCACCTTTCTCGAGTGCTCACCCTTAAGCGTGCAAAAGGAATGAACCAATGGGAAGCACTAAACCGTGTCGAACTCGAAAAGGTGAAAGAACAATTCATACGAGGAAATGGCAATTCCAAGGATCGCAACAAGACAAGCCAACGATCGCAAGTGACTTTCAAAAATAAGCCTATCTCTTCAACGGGCAAATTTTTGAAAGATCACTATAAAAAGGCCGAGGAATGACTTCGAGAGAAGATTACCCAACCACGAACATTCAAGAAATCAATCAAAGTATAACCGTAAATACTCTCAAATCATTCAAGATTAATCCTCAAGCCTACATTACGAAGTATATCAATCCAACACTCACCGTGAAGGAAAGAGAACTTCAATCGCTTGAAGAGGAAACTTTTGAAGAAAAGGGGTCTACATTCCACGAAGGATTGTAGGAAGGTTCAAGGTCGAACCAAGTCTTAAGCTTTTGGAGGGCTTCGTGATCAAATCCAAAGAGCTTGAGCAAGTGAGTCAGAGTAGCAAGGCAAATGCCTGTGAAGAAGCCGAGTCGTAAGAGAAGCCACCGAGTGATCAAGGCGTCTCCGATCGAGTCCCAAAGGATCAAGTCACCGTGTGATCAAGACTTGTATCCGGACATGTTACCACTTTGTAAACCGATCATTACCTAGTGGATTCCTCCGGAGTTGGAGAAGAGAGGAGTAGAAGAATTACCCCATCTTCGAACCTCTATAAAAATTTCATTGTGTCATTTACATTTCAAAGACTTTAATTCCTCGCATTTTTAATCGCTTATATCTCACGATAAATTTGCTATCCACTTGATAATACTAGTACTAAACCTAGCACTAAACTCTTGCTTAATCAAACTTAAGGGTGTTAAGTCTTCCACAAAACAAAACCACAAAGCTTGAGTTAATTTAGAATCAACAAAATTGAGTTATTCCATCAACGGCTCGAGTTGAGTCTCGTTGAGAGACTAACTCTACCGATTGACTAAATCGACTTCATCAAGGACACACAATTGTGTGTAAATCAACTCAGTATATTTAAAAGGACTAAATCGAAAATTTGGTAAGGTTTATTCAACCCCCCCTTCTAAACCTTACACTTACACCCTTTGGGACCTACAGTTGAGTTGCTAACTCTGCTGAATAACCAACTTAGCTGTCCCTCAAGGACACAGCTATTTGAGTTAACTCTGTAAAATTCTTAAAAGGACTAAAATCGAAAAGTTGGTAAGGTTTATTCAACCCCCCTTCTAAACCTTACTCACACCCCTTGGGACCTACAATACTTCAACCAGATGACTTTTTGCAAGCTTGTTGAATGTCTTTAAATTCAGATGACTCAACTTCTTGTGCCACAATCAACTTGCTTCAGCTATGCTCTTGGCTAGAAGACATGTACTTGGTGTGGCAGTTGACCAATCTACCACATGCATATTCTTCTTTCTGATCCCAGAAAGCACAATTTAGTCGGTTTCTGCATCTTTGATTTGACATAATCCCATGTTGAATCCAACATTATATCCTTTGTCATAGAGTTGGCTGATACTCAACAGATTAAAGTTTAAACCTTCATCATATGCTACATCTGTGATTTCTCAGCCGTTCTTCCTTATTGACCCAGTGCCTCTGATTTCCCCTGGACATTAATTTCTTCCAAATATGACTTTATCTCCTATTTCTTCCTTGAATTTTGTTAGATTACTTTTATTTCTAGTCATGTGTCTGGAACAACGACTATCTATGTACCAGTTCCTCAAGGCCACTGCTCCCCGAACCCACAATCAAGGTAATCAAACTTTAGTTACCCATACCTGCGCGGGTCCTGAGGGGTTAGCACTATAAGATGATCCAACCAAATTATAGCCAAATGGTCTGACTCTAAGGGGTTGCCACCTTTATGTTCCATAATTATAATGAATTTTGGGAAACTATTTAGGTGTTTTTTCTACATATAACTGTCTCTTTTGTCTGTATGTTACAGTATGCATGTGTGCATTTTCATTGTTGTGATAATATGGAAAGTATTGTGCTCAATATGCATAATATCTTGGTGCATGAGTGTGCTGCTTTGTATGCCTAAGGAAAAACTTATAATGGTTCTTAGGCCTTTGTCTTTGTGTCTTGATTCCCTTAGGAATATGCTGATATTTCATGGGTGGATCCCAATCAACTTGTGTTTGGTATTTTTTGCCATTCCCATCATTTGGTTTTCTTCTATGAAAATTCTGGGGTTTTTAGTAGTTCTGTTCTGATTTAAAAGATTAATTCCTGTTAGGAGTCTTCTGATGGTGTTGGGAAAATTTAGTTATAAATTTTGATGATACCATGTAAAACTTAGATTAGGAAGTTGGTACCCAAATTTAAATGTAATTCAACTTGTAATAGATAGGGTTCTATGAGCTGAGTCGAAGGCAGCCAAGTTGAAGATTACAAGTTTCGACTGAAGATCGAAGAGAAGGTCCAACTATGTGGCAACTGAGTAAAGTGAAGTGAAGGTTCAGTCAAGTGATAGAAAATCTGTCTGAGTCAGCTGACTGACAGCAAAGTCATTCCAGAATGATTGGAATCGATTGTCAAAGGGGTATGCCGCAGACAAGACTCAAGAAAGCTGAAAGAGATCCATTGTCAAACAAAGTTAGGGATGACAGTGGGGCGGGGAATCCCCGTTCCCCGTGGGGGGATTCCCCGAAAATTTTCCCCGTGGGGACGGGGACGGGGAATGTTTTTCCCCATTGGCGGGGATGGGATGGGGATGGGGATCGTGTTCCCCACCTCGCGGGGATCCCCGCCCCGTTCCCCGTGGAGACCCGAGATGTATATTTACAATAATACCCTTAATATTATTTAATATATTACAAGTATATCACATTATATCTACTCAAGTTCAAACCCTAGACTTTTTTATCTCCTCTTGGACTCTCATTCTCGCCCCCTTACAACTCTCATCCATTCTTGTTGTAGTGTTCTCCAAGACTCCAAGTTTCTTCAGTTTTATTTTGCAAGACTGATTCAAGCGAGTATCCAAGTTCTTCAAATCTCAGTTATATAGTATATACTTAGGAGTGTATGATTTGTTAGTTTCTCTTGAGTCACATTAAGCAGTTTCCAGATATATTTTGCTAAACAACTTTAGTTTATTTTTGTTAGCTTATTGGTGTCTTATATTTTTATCAGTTAGCTTATGAGGTGTTTTCGTTTATCAGTATTCAGTTGTTTAGTTGGCTTAGGACTTTTCTTTTCTGTGTTGTTTAGTTAGCTTAGAACATGAAGTTTTCTTTTATCAATTGTTTATTTAACCTAGGAATCTTAGTACAACTCTAGGTTCTCTGTAATTATAGTTTGTTATTTAAAGAAGAGAAGATCAATATTTTTTTATTGGAGAATTAATGAAAAAATGTCTTTGTTCTCGTCTTTTTTTTTTGTACCAAAATATTTGGTATACTTATACCGATAATTTGCTTTTTTTTGTTGTTATTGTATTTGTATGCAAATTTTTTAGTATGGATATTTGTATCAGGCTTTGCTATTTTTTTTAATAATTGATTTGTTTTTAAAATATTTATAATGGTTGAAAATGTTAAAAAATAGATGTTAATTTTTATTCTTAAAAAAAGTTAAATCATGGACGAGGATCCCCGTGGGGACGAAGATCCCCACGGGGGCGGGGATGGGGGGCTTTTTCTCCCCGTTTAACTTGCGGGGACGGGGACAGGGGATTCCCATGACCGCGGACGGGATTGCCCCGCCCCCCCGCCTCACCATCCCTAAGCAAAGTCAAGGTTTTGCTGGAAATAGATATGTGTCAGACTGCCAACAATAAAGTTGTTTTGCTAAAAGAGTGAAAAAGGCAAGGAACCAATGGGATGTACCTAAAATTCTGCAGAGGCTAAGGAAAGGCTGCAGCACATTAAATTCAAGGTACGGTCTCCATCAAGACAAGCCAACAATCTACGAAGTGTAGTTTGAATAATGTGTCTACATCTTCAATGGACATATTTTCAAATGTGCACTGTAGGTCCCAAGCGGTGTGAAGTAAGGTTTAGAAGGGGGGGTTGAATAAACCTTACCAAATTTTCGATTTAGTCCTTTTAAAATAATTCAACAGAGTTGACTCAAACAACTGTGTCCTTGATGGACAACTAAATTGGCTTTTCAGCTAAGTTACCCACTCAACATACTCAATAGAGCTGTTGATAGTATAACTCGGCTGATTGGTTTTTAACAGCGGAAGACTTAACACCCTTAGATGAGATTTTAGCTTGTTTTCAACACTTGATTTTAGCACTTAGGTATTTATCAGTTGGATAGCAAATATGATTCTAACAACATATATAATGTAAATATGCAGGAAAGTAAATTTGCTGAAAGTAAATGACACAAATATTTTATAGAGGTTCGAAGATGTGATAATTCTTCTAATCCTCTCTTCTCCAACTCCTGGAGGAATCCACTATGTAACAGATCAGTTTACAAACCAGTGAACAGTCTAGAGACAACCTTCATCACACAGCTGGCTTCTCTTGCGACTCAGCCTCTTCACAGCGCAGCTGCCTTGCTACTTCAGCTCACTTCTCAAGTTCTTGGATTTGATCACGAAGCCCTCCAACAAACTTGATAATGGTTCGACCTGGAACCTTTCTACAATCCTAGCTTGGATAGTAGACACCTTTGATTTCTTCAAAAGTTTCGTCTTCAACAGATTTGAAGTTGTCTTTCATTCACTACTTGTGTTGGATCGATTTTCTTCGAGTTTCAAGCTTGAGGAATTGCTTGCTTGTTTATGAGAAAATTGCAGGTTAAACGCTTGAATATTGCTTGCTTGTTCGTGGTTCAGGTAACCTCTTCTCAATAACTTCCTCAGCTTTTTATAGTGCACATTTGAAATTTTGCCCGTTGAAGAGATAGGCTAATTTCAAACATCACTTTTGTTCATTGGCTTGTCTTGTTGCAGTCCTTGACGTTGACATTTCCTTGTATTAAATGTCTTCACAGCATTGCAGGTGCCTAACACAAGGTGCGGTGTTTCCCATTGGTTCATTCCTTTTGAACAATTCTGGGATTAACACTTTATACCTAACAGCTTTGACATACTACTATATTGAGTAATATTCTTGATTTTAATCAATGGATCTAAGTCAGTTGTCTTAACTAGATCATTGTCTTTACCCCCGTGACTTAGTCACTCACGGTCATTGATAACTCAATTGTCACTTCAACTTTGAGACTTGGCTCCTTGAGTTGACTTGACTGACACTTCTTACAGCTGTTCCTCAGCTGACACTCCTTCAGTCAAGTCCTTGTCTTCCTTCTTGGCCATACTCAGCTGACACACAACAGAGTCTTCAATCCAGTCCACAGTTGACTTCTTGTATTTCTTGGTATAGCTGACTTGACTCAACTTTTCCAGCCCTATCTATTACAATACAAATTACAAGGAAAATGGGGTGCCAACTTCCTAGTTTAAGTTTTACATGGTATCATCAAAATCTACTCAATAAATTTTCTCAAAATTTCCCCCTTTTTGATTATGCCAAAACTTAAAAAAAAATTCAAAGAAAGTAAACAACAAAGATACATACAGACAATGTAGTAACAAAGAATGTATGCTTAAAATAAATCTTTTTATCGATCATAGCATTCTTGTCCTTTACACACCGCTTACACCTCGATCAAACAATAAAAATGTATACATGTCAAAACATGGTATATCTAAGCTAAGACACATAAAGAGTGAAAATTACAGGAAAATTCACTAAGCTTATTACAAAAGACTTACATAGAAGTATTTACACAAAAATACATGAAGGGGTTTGCAACAACACTTCAACGTTTTTGCTGCTTCCTTCCTCTTTCTTCTTCAGCTCTTCTTCTGTCAGCTTCAACTCTCTTCCTCTTTCTTTCCTCTTCTTCTCTTTTCTTCTTTTCGTAGGCCCGTTTGGCAGCAGGGACATCCCTTTGCTTCCTTTCGAGCAATGGTTTGCCTTTGATTTTCTTGTTCTTGCCTCCTTGCAGCTTTAGCGTTCTTTCTTTCAACCTCCCAATTGGCAAGGTGATCATATCCAGCCCAGTAGATAATGCCTTTCTTCTAAGGATCCACATACGATACATCCTTTGGTTTTGGTCGAGGCTGGGAGCCTTTTCCTCCACCACTTGTTCCTCTTCCTGACTCAGCTCTTCCACCTTTGGGCGTGTACTGTACTGGAGTCTTCTGCTTTCCAGCCGAGTGACTGCTGGAAGTCTGCTGGTTATCAGCTTTTTTGCACAAGGCTAATCCTTTCTCCCAGTATAAATCCCAGGCTTGAGACAGAATCATTCCTTGGAAGTAGCCTTCTGATTCAAGAGTTTTAAACTCTTAAATTGATCTAGGCTCAGATCCATCATCAGGTATCGCATCCTGGTCCTTTCCGGCTGGTAGACCACCAAATTGTTTCATGATTTCTTGAACGCGAGCATCCTGCTTTTCAGCCAACTTCTCAAATCATGCTTCAATGATTTTTCTTTTGTCTGCCATTGACACATCAACTTTCTCAATTGGTAAGGTCGTAGGAAGTTTGCTGAGGATAGAGGCAGTGACTTGACCTTGCTGAGGGGTTTTAGCGAACATCACTTCTAACTTCTTTGAACTTCCTTCCCCCTCAGTTGCATCACTTTTCTTCAGCTTTTCTTCTTTCAAACTCTTGAGCGATTCGTCTTCCCCCTTTTTGGCATCATCAAAGGAGAGAGGTATCCCAGGGAACACACCACCAAGGATAAAGTCCAGTCGGCTGATAGTGGAGTTGTGCTTGAGTCGTCTGCATCATACGTTATACGATATTCTGAGCGTGTTATGTTAGGCTCGGCTGAGACTATCTTCATTTTAGCCACGAGAAGGCTGAATTTGTCATTCATGGCATTCTCGAGTCTGACAATTTCATTCTTGTGGAAATTTTGCAGCAACTCCATCTCCGACTTATGGGACTGATATATCTTTTCGATGTACTCCTTCATTCTCTTCTAATATGCTGAATTATCCGCACTCCACAATAGCATTTTCGCAAACAATGCTTTAAAAAAGCGAACTTGCTCAAATCTCATAGCGTTCTGCTGCGCAACCCATTCCCTGATGCGCACAATAATCCCTCTTAAATCGGTTGTGAGGGTCGCATCACGATTGTCCAGGCGGAGGTCCAAAGATGCTTGATGGCGTTCCATTTTCTCAATCTCTTCACAGATAGTCTTGAAAGCTTTCCAGAACTTAGCTGCAGAGGCGACTCACGCCGCCATTCTGCATCAAAGTCAAAGTTCATTGGAACAATCGTATCCGTGGGGATGACTAGCTCTTCGTGCACTGGATATTTCCTTAATTCACTAGCAGATTCACCTTCTAAGTCTGGCAATTCAATGTTGAAAGGAAAATCTTCCTCAAAAACATCATCGTGAACAAAGGGGATCTCAGAGTCTCTTGCTTGCGTCGCCTCTCTTGTTCTCGATGAGTGGATCCAGCTCTCGACACCTCACAAGGCAGCCATTGGCGATGTTTCACAATCTCGGGGAGCCCGTGACGAAGCCGAGAGAGTCGTTATCGCTGCAGCTATGGGAGCCTCACGTAGATGACTTGGTTCCAACCGGGGCATTTCGAGATGTTTTGCCCACTGACGAGCCTCACTGCCTCAACAAATTTTCCTCGGTCTCAGTGGTTTGTCCATTTTAGTAAACGTGTCCTCACCAGATTATCAAGATTATCATCGGAGGATGATGAGACTTTGGGAGTTGGCTCATCATCAAAATTGAATCTCATGGGAGCCGTCTTTTCACCGACTTTGCTCGAGATTTGTGAACATCCTCACCGTGTTCTTCAAGGATCATCATGTTGAAAGCAAACTCACCTTCATCTTCCGATCCCAAAAATGATGTGTCAATGTTTTCTTGGGAGTCTTGAAGGGCACCAATGACTTCTTCTGTGGTAGCACCTTCAATTTGAAGGATTTTCTCAGTTTCAACACTTTTACCAAGGGAAGTCTCAACATCCCGTTGGCCTTCAATACCCCAAAGAATCTCCACTCGCCGTAGGGCCTTTCAAGAATCCCTTCTCGATCGACAGATATCAATCGCCTTAGGGTCTTCTATTCTTCCTTCGGCTGAATCAATCGTCTTAGGGTCTTGGGAAAGGCATCCAAAGGAGTCTCAACCCTTGATTGCACTTTCGGGCCCCAGAGTATTAACTCCCGGGGCTTCACCATCATTTGCCTCAACTGTGATAACAGCATCATTGGCCTGCAAAGCAGTCAACATTTCAGCTGAGATAGACTCAACTTTCCGAGCTTTGTCAATGTCACTCTGTTGTTTTTCAAGTTATTTCTCTCCTTCGCCTCCTAACACCATTGGCGTGTCTCCCACAATGACCTCCAACCCGACTGTGGTGGAGAGAGTTTCCCCCTCAGCTGGCGCACCAGCTGAGTGACTGATAGAGGGGTCACTCTTCTCCTGAGACGCAGCTTTGTCCTTTGAGTGTGCAGCTGCTGGGGCAGGTGTGAGAACACCTTCTTCAAAAGTAGGCTTAGCTTGGGTGCCCAATTTTCCAGCTTCATCGCCAACTCCCTTGGATCTATCCTCTAATTGCACAGGGGATGTGGCTGCAACAATGTCCGACGCACTGGGCCGTGCCACTCCCGAGGATCACCGTCACGTAAGAGTTTGGGATGACTCTCCTGCACCTTCCAACAAACGTTGCTCGTGCATGGCTTTTGATTCCCTCAAAGCCTCGCCGTGATATCGGATCGCTTCGGCCGCAGCTAGCAATGGGATCCATATCCTCATCACTGTATGTGTACTCATGAAGATATTCATGGGTGTGCTCGTGAGTACTAGTGAACATGCACATCTTGGACTTTTCTAGGGCACGGGCTTGCTCCTCAGCTTTCTCCTTTTCATCCTCTTTCAAGATGCAGAGGATATCCATGCAGTTGTCTTCATCAAGGGCGGATCTGACATCTGCAACACCAAGAAATCGAAGAAGTTCTTATTCTTCCTTAATGAACTCAGGGCGAGTGAATTGCACCCTGGAGTGATCCAATTTCTACGCTCTCCATTCTCTTAAGCGTCGTTGAATGTCTGGATAGATTGGAGAACACATGATTACATCATCATCATCATCATCTTCACCTCCAGTTTCCGGAATGGGAGGCAAGAGACCTTGCTCTTCCTCAGATATGACATCATCAGTTATAGGAGGGGAGACAACTCTTTCAACATCTGGTACAGTTGTCTCCTCTTTTTTGCTTTCCTCACCGTCTTTCTCACAATCGAAGTCTTCAACATATCTCTCACGATCATCATTACCACACTGCATCACATCATCAACAATTTCCAGCAACTGCTCTTCCTGAGCATCATCAGTCTTAGTTTCTTTGTCCGACTGAGTACCAGATTCGACTGTCTTTTCAAGCTCAGATTGCCTGAACAACCTTCTCTTCTTGGGACAAACCAGTGGAACTTCTGGTTCAATTTCAGCAGATTATTCAGATGTGGGGGCTTGGGCACTCTTCTTAGAGGTAGCTACCTTCCTCGACTTGGCAGTCCTCCTCTTGTTTATGACTGTAGAAGGGAGTTGGGGTTCCTTCTCGCCTCCCGCAAGGGCAGAGATCTCGCCACGCGGCAGTGACTCGGCTGCAGGGGCAAGAGCTTTCTTTGGCTTGGCTGCGGGGGCAGCTTTCTTCTTTGGGGGAGGGTCTCAGCAGATTTCTCCTCACTTGTATCAGCTTTCTTAGCATGAACTCTCTTCTGGGAACCAGAGAGGTTGGCCTGAAACATCTTCTTGTTTACGTGGAAGGTCTTGCCATGTCAAAGAGCAATGCCATTCAACTCCATGAGATGGCCAATCACAAGACCATAGCCCAAAGAGCATCCAAAGGACTCGTCCTCCTTAAAGGTCATATTCAGCACATTCTAGCAGAGTCTGTTGTAGACAAACTTAGCCCAGTTAACTTTCTTTACTTAAATGATCACAGCCATATCGATCAGCTTAGAGTTGGACAGCTGATTGAAGCTTCCAAATTTCATGTCAACACATTTTGAGATGACGTCCATCAGCTTGTGATAGTCGTCCTTCAACAGCTCTTTCTTGGCCGTATAAACCACTTTCGCAGCATACTTATGCTTGGTAACTTCCTTCCAAGCAGCAGCTAAGTAGACAAACAGTGCTTAGCAAGATCCTTTGCATTGAGTTTTATGACCTTGCTGTGGACGAAAGATTTTATTTCGTCGTCCTGCACTTCTGCGTTTACATAGAACATAGCTACCTCCTCGAGGTACATATGAGAGTATTCCATCGACAAAATGTCCTTTAGCCTGGACTTTTCCAACATCGCAGCAATCTTGTTGACAAGGGTCTCATCGATACCCTGCTTGATCATCCCATCAAAATCCACTGAGGAACCGGTGTGGATTTGCTTTGAGATCTTCACAAAATCATACTTTGGGGCCATTTTCAGATGTTACTACCGATCGAAAATCTTGCTTGAGAAAGACTAGGGTTTGCACTCGGTTTCAGAGAGAAAATGCTTCCTATGCTTGAAGATGAACAATTTACATGAGGCGAGAGAAGTGCAAAGTTCCGTATATAAAGGTCGTGAAAGGACATATTTCAGATTTTGAAATTTTTGATCAAAATCAATGGCTAAGATTAAAACGACAACACCGCATTTATTCCTCGCATTAAATGCAAAGCAAAGATTATATCCAATCATATGGTTTATCAGTGCAAATTTTATCGCGGATCATTTGTCATTATTATTACCGACGTCATCCTTAAAAACATTCCCGCTCAATTAAATGATTCAGCTTATATTCAAAGTGACTTAACTCTGCTTCTCTCTTCATATGAAGTAACTCAGCTGTCAGCTAACTTGATACAGCTGACTTCCCGATAAGTCTGTTTCACTTGGTTGAACTGTGAAACTTGTTCTTCTTTCATTTTCTCATCTTCTTTCTCTGCTGATTGAATCTTCTGAGTTTTAGCTCAGGTCAATTAACCCTAACTCATTCTTGAGCTCTTCAAATCTTGATTCACATAGAGGCTTTGTGAATATATCAGCTAACTGTTTATCAGTTGAGATGTATTCCAAGGTGATGTCTTTCTTTTCAAGATGATCTCTTATAAAATGATATCTGACATCAATGTGATTTGTTCTTGAATGCAAAATAGGATTCCGAGTGATTGCAATAGCACTAGTGTTATCACAAATAATTGGAATTTCTCTTTCTTTAATATCATAATCTCTTAGCTGTTGTCTCATCCATAAGACTTGGCACAACAACTGCCCGCAACTATGTACTCTACTTCAGCTGTGGATGTGGCAATTGAATTTTGTTTCTTACTGAACCAAGAAACCAATCTATTTCCAAGAATTTGACATGTACCTGAGGTACTCTTCCTGTCAACTCTACATCCAGCATAGTCTGAGTCTGAGTAACCAATTAGCTTGAATCCACCTTCATTTGGATACAATAAGCCAACTTCCTGGCATCCCTTCAGATATCTTAGGATTCTCTTAGCTGCAGTCATGTGGCTCTCCTTTGGTGCAGATTGAAATCTTTCACATACACCTACTGCAAAGGTGATGTCTGGCCTGCTTGCTGTTAGATAGAGCAATGATCTAATGAGTGCTCTATATCTGGTTTGATCAACAGCTTTGCCATCTGCATCCATGTCCATTTGACAGATGTATTCATTGGAATTTTCACAGAAGACTTCTTTTCCATACCAAATTTCTTCATCAAATATCTGGTATATTTTGTTTGACTTATAAAGGTTTCATCCTTCATTTGCTTGACTTGAAGTCCTAGGAAGAAAGTCAGCTCACCCATCATGCTGATCTCAAATTTGCCTTGCATGAGGTTTGAGAACTTGTCACACAACTCTTTATTTGTGGAACCAAAAATGATGTCATCCACATATATTTGAACAAGTAGTATACTATCTCCATCTTGAATTCTGAAGAGTGTTCTATCAACTTTACCTTTGGTGAATCCATTGTCAGTTAGAAATTGAGACAATGTATCATACCACGCTCTTGGTGCTTGTTTCAATCCATATAATGCTTTCTTGAGATTGTATACCTTATCTCCAATAGTTTTCTACTCAAAACCTGGAGGTTGTTCAACATAAAATTCTTCCTCTAACAATCCATTCATAAATGCACTCTTCACATCCATTTGATACACAGTGAAGTTCTTATGTGCAACATAGGTAAGAAACATCCTTATTGCTTTGCTTCCAATCTTGCAACGGGAGCAAAGCTTTCATCAATATCTATACCCTCTTCTCGGCAATACCCTTTGTCTACCAATCTAACTTTGTTTCTTACAACAGATCCTTCCTCATTCATCTTGTTTCTGAAAACCCATTTTGTGCCAATAACATTTTGATGGGTTGGCCTATGCACCAATTCCCATACTTTGTTTCTTGCAAACTGATTCAGCTTTTCTTGCATGGCTTGAATCCAATGTGTGTCATCCAATGCTTGAGACACATCTTTAGGCTCTATCTGGGAAATAAAACAGGTGAACATAGCTTCATGTTGTGCTCTGGATCTAGTTCTTATGCCTTCTCTAACATCTCCAATAACTAACTCTGGTGGCTGGTCTCTCACCCATCTCACATCAGTTTGGAGTAAGTCTGCTGGATTCAGCCGTCTCGCAACTGAGTTATCTTGAATAGCTCTTTCATCTTCATTTAGCTGTAGACTTTCCAGCTGTCTTTGAGATTCAGCTATCTCATCTTCATCTGGATTGAGTGCTCTTACTTCGGCTTCAACATAAGGACTCTTCTGCATAGTTGGCTGCTTCAGCTTATCAGCTAACTCTTCAATGTCTTGTTCATTTACATTAGATTCATCAAAGACCACATGGATAGACTCTTCTGTAACCATAGTCCTCTTGTTCAGCACTCTATAGGCTTTACTCTCAGCTATTTTGAGTGTAACATGCTGTGTTAATAGTTTCAACCTAAAATCTCTTAGGCAATCCAGCTTCAGCTAACATGGTCCTTGCAGCATCCTTGAGAGTTCTATTCCTTCTTTCAGCCACTCCATTCTCGTTGTGGAGTTCTTGCACCGATAACTCATGAGCAATTCCATTTTCAACTCAATACTAAGTTATTATCCCATTGACAAACTCGCAGTTCCTCCGATCTTATTTTTATAATGGTTTGACTCTTTTCATTTTGAACTCTTTTCATCACCGAGGTAACTTCTGCAACGTTTCCTTCTTTTTGCACATGAAGATCGTCCATGTACATCTTGTGTAGTCATCTACTACCACTAAGGTGTATTTCTTCCCACTTATGTTGGGTGGCTTAATCGGACCAAATAAATCCATATGCAAATGATGATGTAATATCCTTGTTGAAGAAGGACTTGGCTTATCCTTGAATGAAGACTTTATTTGGTTTCCCACCTGGCATGCATCACATACAATTTCCTCCTTGTACACTGAATCTGACAATCCTTCTACAAGATGAGTTCTTGCAAGCTTGTTGATTGTCTTGAAATTCAGATGACTCAACTTCTTGTGCCACAACCAACTTGATTCAGCTATACTCTTTGCGAGCAGACAAGTGCTTGGTGTAGCAGTGGACCAATCTACCACATACATATTCTTCTGTCTTGATCCTTGCAGCACTATTTCATGTGATTCAACATCTTTAATATGGCACATTCCCATGTTGAGTCCAACATTATAGCCTTTATCACAGAGTTGGATGATGCTTAACAAGTTGAAGTTGAGGCCTTCAACATAAGCAACATCTGTGATTTCCAATCCATTCTTCTTGATAGATCATGTGCCTTTGATTTCCCCTGGAGCTTCATTTCCTCCAAATATAACTTTTGCACCTCTAATTTCCTTGAATCTTGAAAGGTTTTACTTGTTTCCTGTCATATATCTGGAACATCCACTGTCCATGTACCTGGTTCCTTGGCACTCAGCTGTTCCTTGAACCTGCAATCAAGGAAATAAGTTTTTAGGTACCCATACTTGTCTAGGAAATCAGCCAAAAGACTTGACTTTAAGAGGTTGCCATCTATCAGTGCCATAATCACAGTGCACATTAGCAAATTGCTTAGGAGTTTAAGGTTCATACAACTGTCTCTTTTGTCTGTATGCCTGTATTTGTGTTTTAGCAATTGCTTTCTTGGGATAATTGTGATATATCTGAGTGTAGTGCTTGGGTGCGTGTGTGTGTGCTGATAGTAGCTCTTTTGCCTTTAGAATGACCTTTGCTGAATTTTAGGTCTTTGCCATATTGGCTTGTATTCCATAGGTCTTTGCTGATGTTTCACATTATTCCAATCAACATAGTCTGGATAGTTTCTACCATTCCCATCATGTGTGTTTCTTTGATGAAATTTCTAGGGTTTCTGGTAGCTCTGTTTGCCTTTTACAAAGTATTTTCTGTTTGGAGTTTGCTGAGGAACTCGGCTGGATTTCTTCTCAGCTGTCCTCTCAGCATACTCAACTGGCTGTTTTCTTTTTCCTTTGTATCCAAGGCCAGTTTGTTTATGGTTGTGCTTTGAGTGAATGTGGGTGCAACATTTGGTGTTTTGGATTTTTGAGATGCTTCATTACTTGAAGATCCTTTTTCCAAAATCACTCCTGGAGTTTGACTGTGCACAAAGGAATTAAATCCTATGCCTGTCTTATCTCCACATTCTTTTTGACTCATGATAAGATCATCCAATGATTTGGATGCCTTTGTAAATGAGGCAATCACATTTTTGAGATCTTTTTCCCTCTTTTCTATAGCAGCTAACTCTGCTTTGATCTTTGCATTTTCAGCCTTTAGCTTAGTGTTCTCATCAGCTATGTAACTCAGAGTACTCAACTCTTTAGTCAGCTGTTAGTTTTGGCTTTTAAGCTGGCTATTTTCCTCATTTAGAATTGTGTGTGAAGATTTTATGTGTTCAAAATCTTTCATCATTTTTCCTAATGAATCATAAAGATCAGTGGGTGATGAAGAGTGTGTATCACAATCACTATCACTTGAATCTGAATGACATGAGTTAGAGTGTACCTTATCTTCTTGATCTGGTTGATCTTGTTCTTTTTCCATAAGACAAATCATAGTCTCTTCTTCAGAGTCACTCGAGTAGTCGGCTTCACTACTCTCTCGAGTCTCTTTGCTTTTTAGACTTGACTGTCTCGGGTCTCAAAGAAATAACATGGCTTTCTTCTTTTCCTGTCTTCTTTATCTAAAGACCTTTCTAGCTTCCCCATTCCTATATTTGTTGACTGGTGGATAGGAACAGTCAACTGCAAAATGTCCTGGTTGTCTGCAGTTCCAACACAGGTTCTCAGCTCTTTGATCAACTCTTTCTATTCATGGATTCTCAGCTCTCTGATATTCAACCCTTTGATGTTCAGCTCTTTTGGATGGCCTGTCTTCTCTTGATTTGGAAGGAGCTGAATGTCTCCTAGAGGTTTAACCCTTGTTTCTTTTATAGTTTTATTGAAGAACTTGTTGAATCTTTTAACCATTAGGGAAATTTCCTCCTGGTCTATGGCTTCCCTTGGTTCAACTCTCTTTCCATCATTAGCCATAAGTGCAACTATCTTGGGTACAACTGTCTTCTCTTGCTCTTTTCTTCTCAGCTCAAACTCATAGGCTTTGAGATCTGAGAATAACTCATGGTTAGATGTTCTTGAGTGGTCCATTGAATGTCTCAGGGCCATAGTCTTCATTTCCCATTCAGCTGGGAGACTTCTTAAGATCTCATACACATTTCCTTTTGTGTATATTCCTTCCCAAGAGCTGAAAGCTCATTTTTGATTTTAGTGAATCTAGCATCCAACTGATCCATGGTTTCACCTGCAAGCATTTTGAAATTTTCAAATTTTTGAACAGCAACAGACAAATTATTTTCTTTAATTTGTTCTGATCCTTCACAAATTAAAGTCAGTTTATTCCAGATTTCTTTTGCAGATTTGCAAGATTTGAATTTATTGAACATGACTTTGTCCAATGTCTTGTAGAGTATGTCCTTGGCCACATTGTCCAAGTTATATCTCTTCCTATCTTCATTAGTCCACTCAGTCCTTGGTTTTTCAACCATGGCTGGTGTTGCTTCAGCATCAACTTCTTCTCCTTCAGTTGTGGCTGCTCTTCTTACAGCCGTGTTCACTTTTTGTATTTGCAGTGGTCCATCCTCTATCACAAGCCACATTTCATCATGTAATGCATATAGATGATCCTGCACACGAATTTTCCAATCATCAAATTCTTCAACAATGAACATATGAATGCGTGTCAGATTTGCTTCCATGATGATAACTTTGCTTAAAATGAAAAACTTTGAAAATACAAGTGTTTAAAAAACTTTTTGAAAAGATAGAGATCTAGTTCAGTAACCAGTGTGGAAGGCTCAATGAACCAACCGTTCTGATACCACTTGTAGGTCCCAATGGGTGTGAAGTAAGGTTTAGAAGGGGGGGGTTGAATAAACCTTACTAAATTTTCGATTTAGTCCTTTTAAAATAATTCAATAGAGTTGACTCAAACAGCTATGTCCTTGATGGACATCTAAGTTGGCTTTTCAGCTAAGTTACCCACTCAACAGACTCGATAGTGCTATTGATAGTATAACTCGGCTGCTAAAGCCAAATACTTAACTTGGATGATTGGTTTTTAACAGTGGAAGACTTAACACCCTTAGATGAGATTTTAGCTTGTTTTCGACACTTGATTTTATCACTTAGTTATTTATCAGTTGGATAGTAAATATGATTCTAACAACAGTATAATGTAAATATGCAGGAAAGTAAATTTGCTGAAAGTAAATGACACTAATATTTTATAGAGGTTCGAAGATGGGGTAATTCTTCTAATCTTCTCTTCTCCAACTCCTGGAGGAATCCACAGGGCAACTGCCTTGATCACACAGCTGGCTTCTCTTGCGACTCAGCCTCTTCACAGGGCAGCTGCCTTGCTACTTCAGCTCACTTCTCAAGTTCTTAGATTTGATCACGAAGCCCTCCAAAAAAATTGATAATGGTTCGACTTGAAACCTTTGTACAATCCTATCTTGGATAGTAGACCCCTTTGATTTCTTCAAAAATTTCCTCTTCAACGGATTTGAAGTTGTCTTTCCTTCACTACTTGTATTGGATCGATTTCCTTCGAGTTTCAGGCTTGATGAATTGCTTGCTTGTTTAGGAGAAAATTACAGGTTAAACGCTTGAATATTACTTTCTTGTTCGTGGTTCAGGTAACCTATTCTCAATAACTTCCTCAACCTTTTATAGTGCACATTTGAAATTTTGCCCGTTGAAGAGATAGGCTAATTTCAAATGTCACTTTTGTTCGTTGCTTGTCCTGTTGTAGTCCTTGATGTTGACATTTCCTCGTATGAAATGTCTTTGCAGAATTGCAGGTGCCTGACACAAGGTGCAGTGTTTCCCATTGGTTCATTCATTTTGCACAATTCTGGGATTAACACTTTAGACCGGACAACTTGGACATATTACTATATTGAGTAATATTCTTGACTTTAATCAACATATCTAAGTCAATTGTCTTGACTAGACTGTTGTCTTTATCCCAGGTGACTTGAGTCAGCTCAGTCATTGGATAATTCAACTGTCACTTCAACTTTGAGACTTGGCTCCTTGAGTTGACTTGATTGACACTTCTTACAGCTGTTCCTCAGTTGACACTCCTTCAGATGAGTCCATGTCTTCCTTCTTGGCCATACTCAGCTGACACACAACAGAGTCTTCAATCCAGTCCGCAGTTGACTTCTTGTATTTCTTGGCATAGCTGACTTGACTCAGCTTTTCCAGCCCTATCTATTACAATACAAATTACAAGGAAAATGGGGTGCCAACTTCTTAGTTTAAGTTTTACATGGTATCATCAAAATCTACTCAATAAATTTCCTAACATACACTATAAAAGGCTGAGGATTCATTTGAGAGAAGAAAACGAGACATTACAAGCATTCAAGCAAATAGCCTGCAAAATAGCTCTCAAGTATTTAAAGAAAATCTTCAAGCCTAAACTCGAAAGAGATCGATCCAACACACTCAGTGAAGGAAAGACAACTTCATCAGTTGAAGTGGAAAAATTATTTTCAAGAACAAGGGGTCTACTCTCTAAGGTTGAAGGAGGTGTAGTAAGGTTCCATCGAACTAGAGCTTTGAACCTGTTGGAGGGCTAAGTGATCAAGTCCAAAGGTTTGAAGGAAGCTGAAGTAGTAGGGCAACCGTCTTGTGAAAACGCTGAGTCCTAGGAGAAGCTAGCTATGTGATCAAAGCTGGCTCGAACTGATAACCATTTTGTAACCAAGTCAAGTTACATAGCGGATTCCTCCAGGGGTTGGAGAAGAGTGTATTAGAAGAATTACCCCATCATCTAATCCCTATAACTGCTTGTGTCCATTTATTTTCAGCACACTTACTTTCTTGCATTATATTTATATCTGTTGATAGTTAAATTGCTTACGTTCACTGATAATAACCCTGCTAAAACAAGTGTTGAAAAATGTACTCTAAACTCAAAGGGTGAAAGTCTTCCGCTGTTAAAAACAAAGTCAACTGCTACTTTAAAGTGTTAGCTGAAAATAGCTAAGTTATACTATCAACAACTCAGTCGAATCTGTTGAGTGGGTAACTTTGTTGTGTAAGCCAACTTAGCTGTCCATCAAGGACTTAGCTGACTTGAGTCAACTCTGAAAATCTTAAAAGGACTAAAATCAAAAAGTTGGTAATTTTATTCAACCCCCCTATAAACTTTACTTATCACCCATTGGAACATACAAGTGGTATCAGAGCGGTTGGTTCATTGAGCCTTCCGCACTGGTTATTGAACTAGATCTCATTCTTTTTCAAAGGATCAACACTTGCAATTTTTAAAACTTTTATTTCAAAAGCAAAGTTATTATATTGGAAGCAAATCTAACTCGCATTCTAATGTTTACGGTTGAAGAGTTTGATGATTGGAAAATATGTATGCAGGTTCATCTTTCAGCCCTACATGATGAGATGTGGTTCGCATTGAGGATGGGCCACTACAAATCCTAAAAGTCATTACAACTATAAGAAGGGCTGCTTCCATTGAAGGAAAAGATGATGCACCTGCAGAGCCTAGACATGCAACGGTGGAAAAGCCACATTGCGAGTGGACAAATGATCAGAAAGAGATATAACTTAGACAATGTTCCCAATGATATTTTACATAAAGCTCTTGATAAGGCCATGTTTAATAAAGTCAAATCTTGTAAAACGGCCAAAGAGTTTTGGGAAAACTAACCTTAATTTGTGAAGGATCTGACAAAATTAAGGGAAAACAAGTTAACTATTGCAATTCAAAAATTTGAAAATTTCAAAATGCTTGTGGTGAGAGTCTGGATCACCCGGATGCCAGATTCACCGAGATAACCAATAAGCTCTCAGCTCTAGAAAAAGAATATAAATAGAAGGAAATGTGCATGAGGATTCTAAGATCTCTCCCATCTGAGTGGGAAATGAAGGTTAAGGATTTGAGACACTCTATGGACCTTACAAGAACAACCAACCATGAGCTGTTCTATGATCTTAAAGCATATGAGTTTGAGCTAAGAAGAAAAGAACAAGAAGAGACAGTTGTACCCAAGACAGCAGCGCTCATGGCTGGTGAATCAAAGAGAGTTGAATCTAAAGAAGGAGGAGATTGCCCTTGTGGTGAAAAGATTCAACAAGTTCTTCAATAAGAACTACAAGAGAAACAATGGTGAATCGTCAAGGAGACACTCAACACCTTCCAAAAGAAAGGGAGGATAGACCACCAAAGAGAGCTGATCGTCAAAGGACTGAGTATCAGAGAGCTGAAAGAGCAGACTTCCAGAAAGCTGAAAACCTGTATTGGAATTGCAGATAACCAGGGCACATTGCTGTTGACTATCCATATCCACCAATCAACAAGTATAGAAATAAAGAAGAAAGAAAAGCCTTCAGAGAGAGAAGACAAGAAAAGAAGAAAGTCATGTTGGCTGCGAAGACTGCTGACATAACCAAGTCTAAAGAACCAACATAGTCAGATAGCAGTGAAGCTGAATACTCCAGTGACACAGAAGAAGAGGCTTTGATATGCCTCATGGCCAAAGAACAAGACTCCAAAGACCAAGAAGATGAGGTACACTCTAACTCATCTCATTCTGATTCAAGTGATAGTGATAGTGACACAAACACTTCATCACCCACTGATCTCTATGATTCTATTGGCAAAATGATGAAATAATTTGAGCACATAAAATCCTCACACACACTTTTAAATGAGGAAAATAGCCAGCTCAAATGCCAAAACTCACAGCTGACTAAGGAGCTAAGCACTCTAAGTCACATAGCTGATGAGAATACAAAGCTGAAGGCTGAAATAACTAAGATTCAAACAGACTTAGCTGCGACAGAAAAGAGGGAAAAAGATTTGAAATTTGTGATTGCATCATTCACTAAGGAATCTAAATCATTGAATGAACTTATAATGATTCAAAAAGAAAGTGGAGACAAGATAGACATTGAATTTAATTCCTCTATGCATGCTCAAGTCCCAAGAGGGGTTATGGAAAAATGATCCTCAAGCAATGAGGCAATCCAAAAATCCAAAGCACCATATATTGCACCAACACTCACTCAAAAACACAATCACAACCATACTGGCCTTGGATACAATGAAAAAGGCAAAAAGCTAGCAGAGTATGCTGAGAGGACGACTGAAACAAAATTCAGAAAAGTCCACCAACAGACTCCAAACAGGAAATTCTCTGTAAAATCCAAACAGAGCTACCAAAAGCCCCAGAGGATTCAGCAAAGAAAATCATATGATGTGAATGATAGAATTTATCCCAGCCAGGCTGATTGGAACAATCAAATGAGATATCAGCCAAGACCAATGGGATACAAGCCTAAGTGGCAAAGACCTCAGACTCAAAAAATGGTCATTCCCAAGGCAAAGAAACTATAATCAACACACATATCCACCCAAGCACAAAGCCCATAATGCACAAAAGTTTCATTACTATCCCAAGAAAGCAAATGCACAAGCTCACACACAGGCATACAGACAAAAGAGACAGTTGTATGAGCCTAACGCCCCTAAGCAGTTTGCTAATGTGCATTATGATTATAGAACAAATAGGTGGCAACCTCTTAGAGTCAGACCATTTGGCTATAGGTTGGTTGGATCACCTTATAGTGTTAACCCCTCAGGACCCAGGCAAGTATGGGTACCTAAAAACTAATTTCTTTGATTGCAGGTTCAAGGAATAACTGAGTGCCAAGGAACCTGGTACATGGACAATTGTTGTTCCAGATATATGACAGGCAATAAGAATATTCTTTCAAATTTCAAGGAAATAAAAAGGAGTTAAAGTCATATTAGGAGGAAAAAAAGCTCCAGGGGAGATTAGAGGCACAAGATCCATCAAGAAAATGGACTAGAGATCACAGATGTAGCATATGTTGAAGGTCTCAACTTCAATCTGCTGAGCATCAGCCAACTCTGTGACCAGGGCTACAACATAGGATTAGCCAACTCTGTGCCAAATCAAAGATGCTGAATCAAATGAAGTTGTGCTACAATGATCAAGGCAGAAAAACATGTAAGTAGTGGATTGGCCAACTGCTACACCAGCACATGTTTGACACCAAAGAGTACAACCGAATCAAGTTGGCTGTAGCACAAGAAGCTGAGTCACAAAAATATCAAGACAATAAACAAGCTTGCAAGGAGTCATCTTGTGGAAGGATTGCCTGACTCAGTGTACAAGAAAGAAAGCATTTGTGATGCATGCCAGATGGGAAATCAAATAAAGTCTTCTTTTAAGGACAACTCAAGTCCTTCTTCAACAAGGATACTGCACTTATTGCATATGGATTATTGCATATGGATTTGTTTGGTCCTATTTAACGAGCTAGAATAAGTGGAAAGAAATACACCTTAGTGGTGGTGGATGATTATTAAAGATACACATTAACTATTTTTATGTGTAAAAAGAAGGAAACCTTACAGAAGCTCCCTCAGCTGATGAGAATAGTTTAAAACGAGAAGAGTCAAACCATTATAAAGGTAAGATCTGATAGAGGAACTGAGTTTGTCAACGTAAATAGAACTCAATATGCATATAAAATGGTATTGCTCATGAATTATCAGCTGCAAGAACTCCACAACAGAATGGAGTAGCTGAAAGAAGGAACAAAACCCTCATGGAAGCTGCGAGGACCATGTTAGTTGAAGCTGGATTGTCTAGGAGATTTTGGGCTGAAGCCATTAATACTACTTGCTACACTTAGAATAGGTGTACGATCAATAGGCAGTTCTCTATAACCCCTTATGAAATTTGGACAGGGAGGAAGCCAAATGTTGGATATTTTCATATTGTTGGATGTAAGTGCTTCATCCACAACAATGGCAAGGACAACTTGAAAGCTTTTGATGCTAAATATGATGAAGGTATCTTCTTAGGATACTCAGCTGAAAGTAAAGCTTTTAGAGTGCTGAACAAGAAGACTATGGTCATAGAAGAGTCTATCCATGTGGTTTTTGATGAACCTAATGTAAATGGAGAAGACATAGATGAGTTAGGTGATAAGATGAATCAACCAACTATTCAGAAGAGTCCTTATGTTGAGGCAAATATAAGAAGACTCAACCCTGATGAAGATGAGATAGATGGAAAGTCTGCAGCTAAATGATGATGAGGAAGCTGATCAAGACAACTTAGCTGCGAGATGACTGAATTCAACAAACTTACTCCAACCAGATGTGAGATGGCTGAGAGACCGTCCTCCAGAGCTTATCATCGGGGATGTAAGTGAAGGAGTAAGAACCAGATCTAGGACTCAACATGAAGCTATGTTCACCTGTTTCATTTCCCAAATAGAGCCTAAAGATGTGTTACAAGCATTGGATGACAAACATTGGATTCTAGCTATGCAGGAAATGCTGAATCAGTTTGAAAGAAACAAGGTTTGGGAATTAGTTTAAAGGCCTACCCACCAAAATGTTACTGGTACTAAGTGGGTACTTAGAAACAAGATGATTTAAGAAGGATATGTAGCGAGAAACAAAGCAAGATTGGTAGCCAAAAGGTATTCCCAAGAGGAGGACATAGGTTTTGATGAAACCTTTGCACCTGTTGCTGGATTGGAAGAAATTAGGATGTTTCTTACTTATGTTGCACACAAGAACTTTACTGTTTATCAAATGGATATGGAGAGTGCATTTTTGAATGGACTTTTGGAAGAAGAAGTCTATTTGGAGCAACCTCCAGGTTTTGAGCAGAAAACTATTGGAGATAAAGTCTACAAGCTCAAGAAAGCATTGTATGGATTGAAACAAGCACCAAAAGGCTCGTATGATACATTGTCCCAATTTCTTATTGACAATGGATTCACCAAAGGCAAGGTTGATAGGACACTCTTCAGAATTCAAGATTGGGAGAGTATATTGATTGTTCAAATTTATGTGGATGACATCTTCTTTGGATCCACAAACAAAGAGCTGTGTGACAAATTCTCAACATGTAAAGAAAATTTGAGATGAGTATAATGGGAGAGCTGACTTTCTTCCTAGGTCTTCAAGTCAAGCAAATGAAGGATGGAACCGTCATAAGCCAAACCAAATATACCAGAGATTTAATTAAAAAAATTGATATAGAAGAGAAGTCATATGTGAAGATTCTCATGAATACATCGACCAAGATGGATATGGATGCAATGGAAGAGTCATGATCAAACCAGATATAAAGCCCTTATTGGATCTTTGCTCTATCTAACAACAAGAGGCGGACATCACCTTTGTTGTAGGTGTATGTGCCAGATTTCAATCTGCACCAAATGAAAGTCGCATGACTGCAGCCAAAAGAATCCTAAGGTATTTGATGGGATGCTAGGAAGTTGGCTTATGGTATCCAAAGGATGGAGGATTCAAGCTAGTTGGCTACTCAGACTCAAACTATGCTGGATGTAGAGTTGACAGGAAAAGTACATCAGGTACTTGTTAAATGCTTGGAAATAGATTGGTTTCTTGGTTCAACAAGAAACAAAATTCAATACTATATCTACAATCGAAGGCAGTACATAGTCAGAAAGCGACTATTGTGCCCAGGTCTTATGGATGAAGCAACAACTGAGAGACTACGATATAGAAGAGAAAAATATTACAATTATGTGTGATAACACAAGTTCCATTGCAATTACTCAAAATCCAGTATTGCATTCAAGAACCAAGCACATTGATGTCATATATCATTTCATAAGAGACCATGTTTAAAAGAAAGATATCACTTTGGAATACATATCAACTGATAAGCAATTAGCTGATATATTCACTAAGCCATTATGTGAATCAAGATTTGAAGAGCTTAAAAATAACTTGAATTGATTGAGCTGAGTTAGGAGGCTCAGAAGACTCAATAAGCAGAGTCAAGGAAGAAAGTATTGGAAACCAGCCAAATTTCATTTCTCAGCAAATAGAAACAACCAAGACGCCTAGTCAGCTGTATTAAGTTAGTTGGACAACCGAGTGCTTATTAAGTGAACAGAGAAGCAGAGTTAAGTCACTTATGAAGATAGCTGAGTTATTTATGAGCTAAGTGACAAAACGCAGTCATTTTCTGCGAGCGGGAATGTTTTGGGCTTGACGTCAATAGTAATTATGGTGTCAGTAAAAAGCCTGTACCCGTTTTACCTATGATTGGATATAAATATTGTTGCATTTAATACGGGGAAATTAATGCGGTTTCAAGACACGATCTCAACCGTTTATCAAATTTGATCCTTTTTTAATTCCAAAAACTGTCCTCTCACATCCCATATATAGAGGAATTTCTTTTCTCTCTCCTCACACTACTCTCATTCTCTCAAGCAAGAAGGAAGAACTTTTCTCTGCAAATAGAAGGAAAACCCTAGTTCATCATCCGTTCAAATCTCTTGTTCAGAACTCAGAAATGGTGATAAGTGTCATTTTGTACATATTTTATATTATTAATTCAATAGTTTTTGAATTGTTTTGTTAGAAAAATCATAGTTTCTCAAGTATTTCTGTAGCATTTCATAGTGTGATGTGTTTAACATTATAGGTGGAGCAATTTGGAGCAATGTGAAGCCAATATTACTTGAAAAAAGGCAAGAAAATCACTCAACATGACTTGGGGTGTCAAGTAACATGGCCATGTTCAAAAAAGAAGGAAATAAATTGGATAAAAATTGGAAAAAGGGTCCAAAACGGCCAAGCCGTGTCACCAAACACGGCCATGTTGAAGGGGATCAAAAGAGGAGGAAAAACCGCACAAAACAGGCCCGAACACGGCCTGGCCGTGTTGTACAACACGGCCGTGTCGCACAACACGGCCTGGCCGTGTCACACGACACGGCCGTGTCAGGCAATTTTCCAGAAAAATTTGTGCAAAGACGGCCTGGCCGTCTTTGCCGACACTGGCGTGTCCGGACCCCTTTTTTGCAACTTTCCCATGTGAAAATTATGGAAGACTCACCTACCAAGCCTTTTGGCCACTTTTATACACCTTTAACACCCAATTTTGCTGCAACATGTCCCCATATTCCCTCAATCATCATGTGTATACAATGATTCAACCAACTCAACCATGAATGTGCATACAATGATTCAACTAACAAGCATGGAAATGGGGCATTTGTTAATATGGTATTTCACAAGATGGTGCTTATAAAAGCCAAGAGTTTGAGTTGGAAAATCATTCATTAGAGATTCATGTAATATTCACTCATAGAGAGATTCATAGTGTTTAACATTTTGAGTGGAATTGGGATCAAGAGGTCTTGGAGGAGTAAGCTTGAGGCAACATTGGGGAAGAAGGCTTGGAGCAACATCATCAAGTCAATTGAGATTTTGATAAAGATAAGTACACCATGTCTACAATGTTTACATCTTCTTGTGTAATTTATTCTTTGGTCAAAATCATGTGTAGCTAAACTCCTAGTGTTTGAATGTAATGAACTCTAGTATGGATTTGTGATTAAGGTGTGTATGTTTTTAATAAAATCTTCATGTCTTGTGTGATTCACTTATATTATGCTTCGTTCATTCGAATTGATATATGCGCAATATTGATTTGAAGTTTATTTTTCATCCGGAAATCGAGAGATTCATGGTGAAATAGAACCTATATAAGTGAAAAGAGTTGCATGCAATCCTAGATATAGGGCGACATAAATCTTCCGGATTAGGGTCAAACCTAATATGGGAATTCATAAATCGTTATAATGCAATCTTGGGGTTTTAACTAGAAAGAGATTTCAGTTAATCAACTTGAGATTAGGAGTTTTTCGCCTTGAGAAAGGGATTAACTTAAATCGGGAATTTCTACGGTCCACATAGCATGAGATTTTATTAAAAGAGGTTGGTTTTTGCTTAAGGGCTTATGGTTGAATCTTTTAACTTGTCAAATCACAAAAACATTCTAGAGGGATTTACATTCAAACACACTTCTATCTCTTGATTTCTTATTCTACAAATTTTACTTCATTTTTACACTTCGATAATTTAGATTCTTTATCAAACAAAAACTCTGAAAATTGTTAGATTAAATAACAAAAAGACGGTAATTATTAGTACTTATAATCCTCGTGGGAATGACACTCGGTACTCAATAATCTATACTATAAAACGATAGGTGCACTTGCCTACGGTTTTAAAGGTAGCTTTTGAGCCATCAAGTTTTTGGCGCCGTTGCCGGGGATTGTAATATTAAGAACACCTTATTTTTGTTAATTTAATCATTTTTTTATTTTCATCAATTGTCTTTCTAGGTATATATCTTTGTAAGTCTTGGATTATACTTATCCTCCTTGTTTACTACAGTGCATGCCTACTCGTCGCCGAATCTGGAAGCGCGAGACCGCCGGTAGCAACACAGAGGAAAGTATTAGTACAGACCACGAAGAGGATACTAACGAAAGCAAGGATCCCAATATGGCGGATGAACAACAAAGAACCATGTACGACTACGCCAAGCCATCTATGGACGGTACGTCGTCTAGCATCGTAAGGCCCGCTGTTGCAGCCAATAATTTCGAAATCAAACCGAATGTCATTCAAATGGTGCAACAATTTGTCCAATTCGACGGCTTACCAGATGAAGATCCAAATAATCATATCGCGAATTTCCTCGAAATTTGCGATACTTTCAAAATAAATGGAGTCTCCGACGATGCCATCCGTTTACGCTTATTCCCTTTTACTCTTCGGGGACGGGCTAAACAATGGTTAAACACTTTGCCGAAGGGAACAATCACAACATGGAGCATTATGGCGGAAAAATTCCTTTTAAAGTATTTTCCACCCGCTAAAACCGCACGATTGAGGAATGAGATCTCTTCATTCACTCAAGAGGACGATGAAACCTTGTACGACACTTGGGAGAGATTCAAAGAATTGCTGCGAAAATGCCCACATCATGGTCTTCCCATTTGGATGCAAGTCCAAACATTTTACAATGGGTTGCTCTCATCGACAAGGCAAATGATTGATGCGGCGGCGGGGGGAACATTGAACAATAAGACACCCGAAGCCGCCCAAGATCTCATAGAAGGAATGGCCATGAATGGCTATCAATGGCAATCCGTGACGGGAAAAACCAACAGGTCGGTGGGAGTATATAATGCGGACGCGGTGGTGACACTAGCCGCACAGTCGAAGCTCTAACTCGGAAAATCGACGGATTGGAGCGGCTCCAAAACCACCGACACAACAAGCCTTCTCATGCGAGACTTGTGGAGGATCGCACAACCACCAAGATTGCCCTCACGCGATACCGCCACATGAACAAGTGGATTATTTAGGTAATCAATCTCGACCCTTTCAAAATAATCCTTTCAAAGAACACTTATAATCCAGGTTGGCGTCAACACCCGAACTTTAGTTGGGGAAACCAAGGTCAATGGCTTTAATCCAAACGCACTCCCCAATTAAACACCTCCCGGTTTCCAACCGCGAAACCAAGTTTGGAGGACTTACTGTCCAAATTCGTCCAAACAACGGAAACCCGTTTCACGGCCACCGAAACATCCTTAAGGAATCAAGAAGCATCCATCCGCAACTTGGAAAATCAAATTGGTCAAATTGCCAAAATGATCTCCGAAAGGCCACAAGGGAGCTTACCTAGCAACACCGAGCCAAATCCAAGAGAACAGGTAAAAGCAATCACTCTAAGGAGTGGAACAAAACTAGACGAAGTACGGATGCCGGAGGACGAATCCACGCCCACACAACAAAAAGACGAACAGGTATCCAAGGAAACAAAGAAAATGGTACCGGAATTCCAACCACCTATCCCGTATCCAAGTCGATTGCACAAGGACAAACATGACGACCAATTTGGTAAGTTCTTGGATTTATTTAAACAATTGCACATCAATATTCCTTTTGTTGAAGCCCTTTCACAGATGCCAAAATATGCCAAGTTCCTAAAAGATCTTCTTTCAAATAAGAAGAAGCTTGAAGAAATATCCATGGTGCAATTAAATGAGGAATGCTCGGCAATTTTGCAAAACAAGTTACCTCAAAAAATCAAAGATCCAGGAGTTTCACTATTCCTTGTCATGTCGGTAATTTGACTGTTGATCGGGCATTGGCCGATCTAGGGGCTAGCATTAATTTGATGCCTTATGATTTATTCAAACAAATGGGTCTAGGGGAGCCAAAACCAACTAGGATGAGCCTGCAATTAGCTGACAGATCTATTAAATATCCTAGAGGCATTGTTGAAGATGTTTTGGTCAAAGTCGATAAGTTTATATTTCCTGTCGATTTTGTAATTCTTGATATGCATACGGTGTCGAAGTCCCTTTGATCCTAGGGCGTCCATTTTTAGCTACTGCTAAGGCAATCATTGACGTGCATGATGGCAAACTGATTTTAAGAGTCGAAGATGAACAAGTCATTTTTAAAATTGCTACATCAATGAAAAATACGATAGATAAAGATGACTCATGTTTTGCTATTGATCTTATCGATATGGAGATAACCAACTCTCTACCAAGCATGATTTCTAACGAATTTTTGGAGACTTGTATTGTTCAAAGTGCAGGTATATCGGATGAAAACCCCTTTCTTAGGGAATCCGTACTCGCATTGGAGGAAAACAAACCAACAGAACGACCGAAAGAGTTCGAAAAGATTGAAAACTCACAGAGGAGCATATCAAACCATCCATTGAGGATCCACCACTTTGTTGAGCCAAGGAGTTACCCGAACACTTGGAATATGCATTTCTAGCCGAGAACGCCAAACTTCCCGTAATTATTTCCTCCAATTTATCTTCTCATCAAAAGGATAGATTGTTGGCAATATTACGGAACATAAAAAGGCCATCGCTTGGAAAATCTCCGACATTCGAGGATCAATCCTTCCTTTTGCACTCACAAGATTCTCGATGGAGGAAAACTTCAAGCCGGTTGTTCTACCTCAGCGTCGCTTAAATCCAAACATGAAAGAGGTAGTTAAAGCGAGGTAATCAAACTACTAGATGTTTGGGCTAATCTATCCAATCTCTCGACAAGAATTGGGTAAGTCCAGTTCAAGTGGTCCCAAAGAAAGGTGGGATGACGGTGGTACCAAATGAAAAGAATGAACTTATTCCGATGCGAACGGTAATAAAGTTGGCGAGTTTGCATCGATTACGACGACGACTTAACGATGCTACTCGCAAGGACCACTTTCCTTACCTTTTATTGATCAAATGCTTGAACGCTTATCCGGTCACCTCTATTATTGCTTCCTTGATGGCATGTCGTTACTTTCAGATCCGATAGCACCGAGGATCAAGAGAAAACCACTTTCACTTGTCCCTACGGTACTTTCGCCATAGACGCATGCCTTTTGGGTTGTGCAACGCACCAAAGAACTTTTCAACGCTGCATGCTTGCCATCTTCGACGAGCTTGTAGAAGAAATCATGGAAGTCTTCATGGATGACTTCTCGGTTTTTGGGGATTCATTTGATCTTTGTCTTGCAAATCTTAAAAAAGTCCTTGTTCGTTGCGAAGAGACTAACCTGGTACTTAACTGGGAAAAATGCCACTTCATGGTACAAGAAGGCATTGTTTTGGGGCATAAAATTTCTTGCAGGGGAATTGAAGTTGACAAAGCGAAAGTTGATACAATTTCCAAATTGCCACCGCCCGCCTCGGTGAAGGCTATCCGAAGCTTTTTGGGGCACGCCGGGTTCTATAGGCGCTTTATCAAAGATTTTTCAAAAATCGCCCGGCCACTTACTCGCCTTTTAGAAAAGGATGCAGTTTTTGATATCAACGATGAATGTCTCCAAGCATTCAACACTTTGAAAGAAAAACTCACCACTTCTCCCATCATGGTGGCTCCGGATTGGTCTCAACCGTTCGAACTCATGTGTGATGCTAGTGACTATGCGGTAGGAGCGGTACTTGGGCAACGAAAAGATAAACACTTCCGGCCAATTTACTATGCAAGTAAGACTTTGAATCCTGCTCAATCCCACTATACAACTACCGAAAAGGAACTACTTGCAGTGGTTTTCGCCTTTGACAAATTTCGGTCATACTTGATTCTATCCAAAGTCATTGTTTATACGGATCACTCGCTTTACGCTATTTGCTCGACAAAAATGACGCAAAACCACGACCGATTCGATGGGTTCTCTTACTCCAAGAATTCGATGTGGAAATCAAAGATAAACGGGTGCCGGAAATCTTGCCACCGACCACCTATCTCGGCTTGAGCACTCCGGACCGATGAGCAACACAATGGACATATCAACGATTCTTTCCCGGATGAGCAACTCTTTGCCCTTAACTCAATTTCAATTGATATTCCTTGGTTTGCGATTTCGCTAATTATCTTGCAGAAAAATTCTCCCGAAAGGGATGACCCATCAACAAAAGAAGAAATTCTTTTCGGACCTCAAGTATTATATTTGGGACGATCCCCACCTCTTCCGAGTTTGTGCGGATCAAATCATACGAAGGTGTGTTGCACTTCCCGAAACAATCTCCATCTTGAATCATTGTCACAAAGGACCCACTGGTGGACATTATCAAGCAAATACTACGGCACGCAAGGTCCTTGAGTCGGGTTTCTATTGGCCTACACTTTTCAAAGACGCAAAACGGTATGTTGAAACTTGTGATAGTTGTCAACGAACAGAAATATTTCTCGAAGAAATGAGATGCCCCAAAACGGTATACTTGTTTGTGAAATTTTTGATGTTTGGGGTATTGATTTTATGGGACCTTTTCCGCGTCGTTTGGCAATAAATATATTTTGGTAGCCGTTGACTACGTGTCTAAGTGGGTAGAGGCTCAAGCTTTACCTAAAAATGATGCTCGAGTGGTGGTGCATTTTCTCAAAAAACTTTTTACCCGGTTTGGTACACCACGAGCCATCATTAGCGATAGAGGCACCCACTTTTGTAATAATCAATTTGATAAGGTTTTGAAGCGTTATGGTGTCACACACCGAGTCGCGACCGCTTATCATCCCCAAACTAGCGGTCAAGTCGAAGTGTCCAACCGCGAATTAAAACGAATTTTGGAAAAAACGGTTGGGCACTCTCGCAAGGATTGGTCCCTCAAACTCGATGATGCCCTTTGGGCTTATAGAACGGCTTTCAAAACGCCAATAGGGACTACCCCATACCGACTCGTCTATGGTAAAGCATGTCATTTGCCTAGGTTGAGCTTGAACATAAAGCCTTTTGGGCTATTAAAATGCTTAATTATGACTTGTCAAGTGCGAGGAAATAACCGTTTATTGCAGACTAACGAACTCGAAGAATGGCGAAATTCGGCATACGAGAATTCGAAAATTTACAAGGAACGAACGAAACAATGGCATGACAAGCACATTAAGCACACGAAGGAATTCCAACCGGGTGATCAGGTGTTACTATTCAATTCCCGACTTCGCTATTTCCGGTAAGTTAAAATCCGGTGGTCCGGGCCATTCATCATTACTCAAGTGTTTCCTTACGGAACTATCGAAATTACACACAAGGAAATGGGCACCTTTAAGGTAAACGGACACCGTCTGAAGCTTTATTTTGGGGGCACCATCGATGATAAGTATAGAGATTCCCTCAAGCTTGAGGATCTCCCAAATACATCACACAATTAGAGGTGAATCAGTCCAGCTACACGACATTAAAGAAGCGCTACCCGGGAGGCAACCCGATGATTTTTGTGTCAATTGGTTTCAAATTTTTACTTAGGATTCATTTTTTTTTACTCGGGATGATATTTAAAAAAAAAAAAAAAAAAAAAAAAAAAAAAATCAGCTCGGAACACGGCGGCGTGTCACCCGACACGCCTGTGTTTTGCCCAAATTTTTTTCGTAACAAATAAATCCGGAACACGGCCAGGCCGTGTCGCCCGACACTGGCCAAACCAAAAAAAAAATTTTCCCATTTTTCCTTAAAAAAAAAAAAAAAAAAAAAAAAAATGAAAATTGGCCCGAACACGGCCGGGCCGTGTCGCCTCGACACGCCCGTGTTCGGGCCAAATTTTTGTTCAACAAACAGCCGAACACGGCCAGTAGTGTCGCCGACACTGCCGTGTCCGGCCGTTAAAAACAGGGGAAGGGGTCGATTTCATCAGTTTTTTCGATTCTTTTCATTTCAAAACCCTAAAAACCCCTCTTCTTCACCAAAATTTCCCCCAAATTCACCTCACTCTTCCATCTAAACTCAAATTCTTCCATAAAACATCATCTTTTCTCCATTACCAACACTTCTACCGATTGATTGTTGGGAATTTTGTGGGTTTTTGGAGATTTCTCTTGTGGGTGTCTATTTCAAGGTATGATTTTCTATGTTACTTTTTGTGTTTAATTTCATCATTTTTGTTTTTATGCTTTCAATTTGTTCATAATTGTTTGAAATTTCTATCATTTAGGGCTTTTTGATTTAACTTAAATTTTTGGAATTTTTTATGCCTAATTATTTGTGTTGAAGATGAGGGTATTTTTGGATTTTTATGGTGATAATGTTGGCCCCATATGCTATTGAAATTTGTTGTGGGTATTGTATGTGAAGATTGGTGTGGCTATTGAAATTTGTATGGGTAAAATCATGTGAAGTCAATTGTTGGAATTATCTTGCTTAATTTCACCAACAAAATTGGTCCTAAACGAATGAAAGGGTTTATTGTTGCCTAAATATAACGATATGAGCGTTTGTTGATTGATTGATTGTTAGAATCATGCGATTGATCATGCGTGGAAACCGTGCTTTGTTGTAACTTACTTGCTATTTTGATGAGAACTTGAAGGTGATGGGATGATGTTGTTGTTGGGAATTTAATTGAGGCATGGTTTTTATAGGATAGTTGGTTTTCAAAGAAATATTAATAGTAACTATCCTTGTATTGCATGTTGCTATCAAAAATTCCTTTTTCAGACTACCATGTCAAAACGGCCGAAGTTACCGCTCCTTCCGGTCCTGGGGACCCTCGGCTCTCGCCGCCCCTCCCGGGCTAATCCACCAAGTAATCGTCATGGCATTCTATTCCGGGATGACGAACAAGCAACCCGATATCAACAATTGTTGAGTAAACCATTGCACAACACCAGGTATCCGGACGCCATGACATTAGAGACCCTTGGGCTACAAGAAGATATTGATTGGATGTTTGAACAAGTTGGGTGGGGACAATTCATGGGTGCGAAAGCACCAACTTATGAGCGCGTCACACCGAATTCCTTAGCTCATTTAACGCCGAAATCCTCACGGGAACTCATGCTAGGGACGGCCTCATTTCTTTTCGCTTGTTCAATCAAGAGTATACATTGACTCTTGCCGACTTCAATCAAATATATGGTCTTCCAATTGATGGTAACAGACGCTTTCCTAGCGACTTTAATGCACAGCGGTTTTGGAATGAAATAGCTCCTTCATATGACTATGTTGCTTCTCGTGCTAAAGTATCACGCGTAATAAACCCTTGTTTTCGTTATATGCATCGTGTGATGGCTAGCACACTTTTCGGTAGGGGAAAGTGACGGAATTTGAGGAAGGACGAGCTATTATTTTTATGGGCTATGGTCTATGGCAAACACCTTGACACCGGTCTCACTTAGCACGCCATTTTCGTAAAAGTCGGGCGGGGCGATTGTAGTAAAATCCTTGTTGGAGGCCTAATTACTCCAATTGCTCTTCACTTCGAGCATGACTTAACGGATTTACAACAAGCGCGAGGAAGCAATCGTATTGATCTCGAGGTATGTACTGCTATAAAATTAATTGAAAGAATCAATGATCAATTTTGCTTGCTTTTTTCGACATACATCCCAACGACTATTACTTCCCGACCCGGCACGAACTACAATTAAAATCGTGACAATTGGTTGATGGGTATGCGACACAATCCGGAGGATGACAGACGCCTCGAACTACCTCCCATAGAGGATGATGCTCCCGAATCCCCATCTCCTCCAAGGGTTCACCATCCCATACTATTTCATCTCACCCACCACCACCACCGCCACCACATGAACAAGTCAATCTTCAAGCTATTCTCACAGAGCAACAACACCAAAGAGACATGCTATCATATCAACAAACGATGCTCGAACGCCAGAGAATATGCTTGACCGTCAACAACAAATGATGGAGCAGCAATTTGGCGTCATTAGGGATATTCGAGAGGACCAACGACAACAAAATGCCCTTTTATCTCAACTCCATCAATGGCATCTCTCTCAAGGACACTTCCCACCACCGTCATAAGGTCGTATTTGTCTTTGTCTTAGTTTTTGTTTCCTTTGCTCCATTTTGTATCCCATCTCCTCTTCACATTGGGGACAATGTGACCCTTGAAGTTGGGGGTGGCGAGATTTGTTAGAACGCTTGATTTGAACTATTTTCTTTAGCTTTGCGTGTTTTAGCTTTCTTTGTGGATATTTTGTTTTCTTTTTTTACGCACCTTATCAATACCTTGCAAACAAACATGAGGTGATTTTTTTTTTTTTTACAATTAGATAGGTTAGTTGTGGATTGGTTATGACCATTTTTATCCCGAAAAAGTCATCTTTTTGAAAACTCAAATTGCCAAAATGTTTTTAAACTGCGTGACTCTAGTAAAAGGATGAATTTGGCCAAAAGAGTTTAATGTCATGAAGTTAGCTTGGACTTTGCTTAAATCTAGATACTTTGTGTCATGATCACTAGAGAAACCATAACTCGGGTTTGAAAAAAAAAAAAAAAAAAAAAAAAAAAATTGTGCTAATACTATTATATAAAGGGACAATTCGAGGTTATATTCCTCTGTTTGTTGTTGCTTAGTAACTAGGAGCATTCATGAGCCCCATGTTTGTCTCTTACGTAAAACGGCGACTCAAATATGAATATGGGACACCACCCTAGGAGTTTTTGAAAAGACATTCAAAATTTAAACCTAGTGGAAGTTTGCCTCAAAAATGTCCTGATTTTATAATTATATTTGCAATATAAAAAAAAAAAAAAAAAAAAAAAAAAAAAAAAAATAAAATAAAATAAAAAAAAATTGAAAAGACCCGAGTTTTGAACTTCTCCTTTTATCATTGCATTTTTGTATTTAATCTAAGCATATGAACGACAAATTTTTCGTGATATGACAACTGTGATGTTTTGAAAGATTCCAATTATTGAAGTCACTCTCTTTTTAACAAATTGGTTGATTTGAAAAACGGATGGATTGACTTAATTGGGAAGGAAAAGGTTAGCAGTTCACTTCAATCATGTCGAAATTGTGAAAATAGATATCTCTTTTTGTTTTCAACCCATCTCTCTGTTTTAAAAATTGCTTGAGGACAAGCAAAATTTCCAAGTTGGAGGCGGTTTGATAAGTGTCATTTTGTACATATTTTATATTATTAATTCAATAGTTTTTGAATTGTTTTGTTAGAAAAATCATAGTTTCTCAAGTATTTCTGTAGCATTTCATAGTGTGATGTGTTTAACATTATATTTGGAGCAATGTGAAGCCAATATTACTTGAAAAAAGGCAAGAAAATCACTCAACATGACTTGGGGTGTCAAGTAACATGGCCATGTTCAAAAAAGAAGGAAATAAATTGGATAAAAATTGGAAAAAGGGTCCAAAACGGCCAAGCCGTGTCACCAAACACGGCCATGTTGAAGGGGATCAAAAGAGGAGGAAAAACCGCACAAAACAGGCCCGAACACGGCCTGGCCGTGTTGTACAACACGGCCGTGAAACGCCAACACGGCCTGGCCGTGTCACACGACACTACGTGTCGTGTCAATTTTCCGAAAAATTTGTGCAAAGACGGCCGGCCGGCGTCTTTGCGACACGGGCGTGTCCGGGACCCCTTTTTGCAACTTTCCCATGTGAAAATTATGGAAGACTCACCTACCAAGCCTTTTGGCCACTTTTATACACCTTTAACACCCAATTTTGCTGCAACATGTCCCCATATTCCCTCAATCATCATGTGTATACAATGATTCAACCAACTCAACCATGAATGTGCACACAATGATTCAACTAACAAGCATGGAAATGGGGCATTTGTTAATATGGTATTTCACAAGATGGTGCTTATAAAAGCCAAGAGTTTGAGTTGGAAAATCATTCATTAGAGATTCATGTAATATTCACTCATAGAGAGATTCATAGTGTTTAACATTTTGAGTGGAATTGGGATCAAGAGGTCTTGGAGGAGTAAGCTTGAGGCAACATTGGGGAAGAAGGCTTGGAGCAACATCATCAAGTCAATTGAGATTTTGATAAAGATAAGTACACCATGTCTACAATGTTTACATCTTCTTGTGTAATTTATTCTTTGGTCAAAATCATGTGTAGCTAAACTCCTAGTGTTTGAATGTAATGAACTCTAGTATGGATTTGTGATTAAGGTGTGTATGTTTTTAATAAAATCTTCATGTCTTGTGTGATTCACTTATATTATGCTTCGTTCATTCGAATTGATATATGCGCAATATTGATTTGAAGTTTATTTTTCATCCGGAAATCGAGAGATTCATGGTGAAATAGAACCTATATAAGTGAAAAGAGTTGCATGCAATCCTAGATATAGGGCGACATAAATCTTCCGGATTAGGGTCAAACCTAATATGGGAATTCATAAATCGTTATAATGCAATCTTGGGGTTTTAACTAGAAAGAGATTTCAGTTAATCAACTTGAGATTAGGAGTTTTTCGCCTTGAGAAAGGGATTAACTTAAATCGGGAATTTCTACGGTCCACATAGCATGAGATTTTATTAAAAGAGGTTGGTTTTTGCTTAAGGGCTTATGGTTGAATCTTTTAACTTGTCAAATCACAAAAACATTCTAGAGGGATTTACATTCAAACACACTTCTATCTCTTGATTTCTTATTCTACAAATTTTACTTCATTTTTACACTTCGATAATTTAGATTCTTTATCAAACAAAAACTCAAAATTGTTAGATTAAATAACAAAAAGACGGTAATTATTAGTACTTATAATCCTCGTGGGAATGACACTCGGTACTCAATAATCTATACTATAAAACGATAGGTGCACTTGCCTACGGTTTTAAAGGTAGCTTTTGAGCCATCAAATGGCACCGACGTACAACTACGTGAAGATGGCCGAGAAAATCCACTCTGGAGCCATAATGGATTTTGAGGGTATGGTCAAGCAAGGGGTAGACAAAGCCCTGACTGGGAAGATTGCTGAGAAACTCGAGAAGTCTGGTCTTAAGGAGTTTCTCTCGATGGAGTTTTTGCACACTTATTAGGAGAAAGTGGCGATGTTCTACATGAATGCTGAGGTTCACGACGATGATATTCGCTCATCGGTCCATAACACTGACATCAAGATAAATGTTGCGGACTTAGCTGTAAACAGTCATCTGCCTTCGTTTGGTTTGAAGGAGATAACAAAAAAGGACATTAACATGGTTGCCGCATGGAAGGAGATTGCAAAGCCGCACTTAGTGCGGCTTGATCTGCTGCGAAGAAGTATTTGATCAAAGAGGACTACCACAAGCTAATGGACGTGGTATTCAGTGAGTGGACAGGAAGTTTGGTAGCTTCAATCAGCTGTCGAGGACTAAGCTGACCGTGATGGCTGATATCATGGAGGAGAAGAAGGTGAACTAGGTTGAGTTCATCTTTGGCAAGTTGTGCCAGAACGTGATGACACCGGAATGTTTGAAAGCTCACTGGGATATGGCATGGTAATAGGTCACTTGATGGAGGTGAAGGGCATTTCCCTCAGGAATGGGAAACCCTTTCGCGTGAACAAGAATATGTTCAGTGCCAATCTATCAACTGCCCAAAGACAAGCTAATGTTAGAAAAGCTGATACGAGTAAAGGGGAATTAGTTGACCCTATCCCTGAGGACACAGCTGCGACTGCTAAGGCTCTATCTCCTAAGCATGTGCAGAAGAAAAGGAAGGCTCCTGCCTTTGCAGCAAAGTCAACACCTGCCCCCGCAGCCGAGACCGAGAAGAAACCCCCTGCTTCTTCTCCCGTCATAAAAAAAAACACTCAACTGTGTTGCGGAAGCCAGCTGCAGCACAGAAGCTGAAGGTTAGAGAATCAGCTTTTACAATAGAGGAACCAAAAGATGTGGAACCCAGGGTTCCATTGGTTAAGACCAAGAGAAGAAAGCTAGTGAGGAAATCCGCTTTGGCCAAGCCAGCTGATTCTAGCATGACTGTTAAGAAGGAGATTGTTGAGGAAGAACAATAGTCTGTGAAAGAGAAGAGTGGTATGGAGGCCACAATTGAACGAAAAAGTGTTGTTGGTGAACAATATAGTCTAGCAGAGACAGTTGTTCGGGAGACAGCTGAAGAAAAAAAAGTCATCACAACTGACCAAGGCGAAGAGTTAGCGGTTAAATCCCCTCAGACCGATGCAAAGACAGCTGAGGAAGAGAAGGCTCCCATTGAGCCAATGCATGCTGCTGCTGATGACTTTGTCATGCTATCTCCTGTGTACCCAGACATTCAGAAGAGGTTTAATGTATGGAGGAATTGGAAGTTGAGTTATGCCAGAGCTCAATTCCAGAGCCTGGAGTTCATTGTTGAGAAAGAAGATCTCCTAAGTTTCTTAGGAAACATCGCGGTCCATTCAGCATTGGACCCATACCTTTGTACCACCATCCTTTATGAAAAGAATGATAAGGAGAAGCGAATGGCTAAGACGAAGGCAATTGAGGCTGTGGGAGACACTACTAAAATGAAGTTTGGAGGCGAACGTGAGAACATAAACATACAACAAAGTGGGGTTGACGACGCTCAGATGGTTCAGACTGTCTCAGCTGGAATCCCAGCTGCATTGTTGGCCGATGAAGCTACTGATGCAACCAAGGAAAAGGATGGAAAGAAAGCCAAGGGAGTTGAGACTCCTGTCTCTGAAAGTGCAATCCTAGGGGTTGAGACCCCAAAGGATGCCACCGAAGACCCTAAAGTAAGTAAGTCTGCTGAACGGATTGCAGAAGAACCTGTTGCAGTTAAGACTGCAAAAAGGAATGTAGAAGTACAACCAGCGGTTGAGACTACTGAGGGTAATGATGGCCCAGTGGAGGTTGAGACTTCCTTGGATAAGAACGCCGAAGAAGGAGTGCCTGCCCCTAAAGAAGAGTCGGACAAAAATGAGGAAATAAGTGCACTACATGACTCTCAAGATTCGTGGAGTTCTTGGAAACGGATGACGAAGCTGAGTCCACCCAAAAAGATAAACCTGAAGAGGACCCCGCTGTTGAGAAGGCTTCGGCACAATGAAGAAAAGTAAGAGACAAAGCTGACTTCTAAAAGTTCACTTTGGTTGATGGCCCAGCTCCTATGGTGCCATCAGCATTACATGATGCTGATAAACCAACTGAGGAACATACAACTCATATGGAAAAAACAACTGATGCCAACGATCTTTCATTAAGACAACAGGTCAGCAGCTCAACAAAGCAACAGAGCCGCAAAGATGCCGAGATCTTTGAAACAACTGAGGCACACAGAGCTGAAGAACACTTGAAGGGAAAGGGTAAAGCTCCTGAAGCAGAAGGGGGAGAAATTCCAATTTTCCCTGAAGATCTTTTTGCAGAGTACTTTCCGTTTGAGGCAGAAGTACCCTTGGTGACAAAGTCCACTGCTGAGAGTGCAAGATACACTGTCCACATCCATGCTGAAGAAATTGGAACTCCAGATGATCATACTACTATACCGTTTGGTTTTGACTTCGATGTTGTATGGCCCGAGGAGCAGTCTGCTGATATAGCCGACTTCAGAAAAGCTTTCAAGGCCATATGTGCTAAAATTGAGAACTTGTAAAGAGGATTTACACCACTAAACTAGCGGTTGGACAACATAGATGAAACGATCACATGAGATATCCGAGGAACTATATTGAGGATCAGGGAATGGACAGCCCAAACAAAAGCACTCAGGTGTGAACAAGTCACATATTTCGAGTCTCTATTTGCCAAAATTGTAATTTGGAGAACCGAGAATGCCAAGTTTCAGCATAAACAGAGGGATCACATATACAGGATGAATAATCACACAAAACTGACATGGAGTTGCTGACAGCACAACATAAGGTAGACCTTCTTAAAACAGAAGCCACCATGGTACAAAAATGATGATGATGCAAACAAAGATGAAGCTGATGGAAGCTGAGATGAAGGCTTTCCGATCAGATTTTATAACATCACACTACGCAAGTCTTAACAAGATGGACTTGACTAACAAGAAGTTGGATCTTATCCTGGGAGTATTCTCTCAATCGACTATCCCTCCTCGTGATGATGCCAAAAAGGGGGAAGACAGAAATGGGAAAGATAGAAGTAAGGGGGAAGGTAGTGGAAGTGAAATGAAAAACCACCCCTGAAAATTATGCTTGCCCAAACTCCCCAACTTGGCTCAGTCACCACCTCACTCTTAAGTTAGCTGCCACAAGATCTATCAGTCGAAGAGAAAGTTGCATTGGCTTTCAAGAAATCTCTAGAAGTCATTGAAGCTGATTTTGAGAAGGTAAGTGAAAGGCAGCATGACAGAATTGAAAACTTAAAAGCAAAGTTCGACGGTCCCCCAGCTGGATTATTGAAGGACTCCCCAATACTCAAGCCCCCTCGGGAGTTAGCTGTCACTGATGCAGGATCTGAGCCAAGATCCTTAGAGGAATTTCAAACGCTTGCATCAGAAGTATTCTTCAGAGAAATGACTTTACCACGGGCATGAGATTTGTACTAGGAATGGGTTTAGAGCTATGTCAAACAGCCGAGAAGCAGCAGACTTCGATCAGTCAGCAGACTTCTAGGGCACAACCCATGTAGTACCCTTCCAAAGGAGGATCAGACTCTGGAAGGGGAAGGGAAAGGCTTGGTGAAGGTGGAAGAGGCAGAGGTACTCCACCACAGCTAAGGCCTAAAGATGTTCGCTATGTAGATCCGCATAAGAAAGGGCTGATCTAATAGAGGGGTGAACAAGAGTAATGAAGAAGCTAAAAGAAGGCAAGAGGAAGAAAATGTTAGGCTAGATAATGAATGGAAAGAAAGATAGCAGAAGAGGACCTTGCTGCAAAAAGATCCTACGAAAAAAAGAAGAGAGAGGAGGAAAATAGGAAGAGGAGAAAAGTAGAAGAGGAAAGAAGGAGAACATACGAGGATGCTGAGAGGAGAAGGAAGCAGCTGAGGCATTCAAGACGGCTGAACCCCTTCATCTGGTACTGTACTTAATTGTAAATACACATATTTGTAAGTACTCTGTATATGCTCTAAGGTAATGTACGCTATGATACTTTGTATTTGTTTATACATTGTAAAAGCATTGTAAATTGCAAAGAATGATATGTTCAATAAAACGACATATTCAAATACAATCATTCTTTATTTTCTGCACAATTTACTTTGCTATTTATTTAAGTTTTGGCATCATCAAAAAGGGGGAAATTATTGGAAAAATTTATGTATAAATTTTGATGATACCACGTAAAACTTAGATTAAGAAGTTGGCACCCCAATTCAAATGTAATTCAACTTGTAGTAGATAAGGTTTTATGAGCTGAGTCAAAGGAAGCCAAGTTGAAGAATACAAAACTCAACTGAAGATCGAAGAAAAGGCCCAGCTATGTGGCAGCTGAGTAAAGTGAAGTGAAGGTTCAGTCAAGTGACATAAAAGTAAAGTGAAGTGAAGGTTCAGTCAAGTGACATAAAAGCTGTCTCAGTCAGCTGACTGACATCAAAGTCATTCCAGAATGATTGGAATCGATTGTCAAAGGGGTATGCAACAGACAAGACTCGAGAAAGCTGAAAGAGATCCATTGTCAAGCAAAGTCAAGGTTTTGCTGGAAATACACATATGTCAGACTGCCAACAATAAAGTTGTTTTGCTGAAAGAGAGAAAAAGGCAAGGAACCAATGGGATGTACCTGAAATTCTGCAGAGGCTAAGGAAAGGTTGCAGAGCATTAAATTCAAGGTACGGTCTCTATCAATGATGCAAGTCAAGACAACCAACAACCTATGAACTGTAGTTTGAATAATGTGTCTATCTCTTCAATGAAAATATTTTCAAATGTGCACTATGAAAGGCTGAGGATTCATTTGAGAGAAAAAAACAAGACATTACAAGCATATAGATATATAAGCATTCAAGCAAATAACCTGCAGAATATCTCTCAAGTATTCAAAGAAAATCCTCAAGCCTAAACCCGAAGGAAATCGATCCAACACACTCAGTGAAGGAAAGACAACTTCATCAGTTGAAGAGGAATTATTTTTTCAAGAACAAGGGGTCTACACTCCAATGTTGAAGGAGGTGTAATAAGGTTCCATCGAACCGGAGATTTGAACCTGTTGGAGGGCTAAGCGATCAAGTCCAAAGGTTAGAAGGAAGTTGAAGTATCAGGGCAACTCTGAAAATCTTAAAAGGACTAAAATCAAAAAGTTGGTAAAGTTTATTCAACCCCCCTTCTAAACTTTACTTATCACCCCTTGGGACCTACAGATGGACTCTTCTGAATTTGGTTTAGTAGTCCTCTTAGAGCACTCAGTTGGCTTATTTCTTTTGCTTTTATATCTAAGGCCATCATGTGAGTGTTTTTGGTAGTGTGTGGGTGCAATATATGGAGTCCTAGATTTTTGATTTCCCTTATTGCTTGAGGATCCATTTTCTAAGATCACTCCTGAAGTTTGATTGCTCACAAAGAAGTTAAAACCTAGTCCAACTTTGTCTCCAATTTCCTTTTTGTATCATCATTAGTTCATCCAATGTTTAAGATGATTTCGGGAGTGATGCAATGGTATTAATTAGTTCTTGTTCTCTCATTTCTTAGGCAGTACATTCTGCTTTGACTTTTTCAATCTCAACTTTTAAATCTTTGTTCTCATCCACTAAGTGACTTAGAGAAATCGGCTCTTTAGTTAGCTGTGAATTTTGGCTTTTGAGTTGGCTTGTCTTGTCTTGCAGCTTTGATGTAGACTGTACCTTGAATTTAATACTCTGCAACCTTTTCTTAAACTCGTAGGTTTTCGGCACATCTCATTGGCTCCTTGCTTTTGCACTCTTTCAAAGAAAATAGCTATAAGGTAAGCGATCGACACATGCCTATTTCCAGCAAACACTTGACTTAGCTTTGACAACGAATCTCTTCAACTTTATTTGATCATTTCTGCTGCACAACCCCTTTGACAGTCAACTCCAATGATCTTGGAATGACTTTGCTGTGAGTCAGCTGATTGAGATAGCTTTTCAGTCACTTGACTGATACTTGACCTCACTTCATGCAGCTAGCATACAACTGGGTCTTCCTTTCAATCTTTCAGTCGAGTCCTGCAATCTTCAACTTGGCTGCTTCTCTTCAGCTTACAAGGTCCTTTCTATTACAAGTTGATTTACAGTTAAATTGGGGTTCCAACTTCATAATCTATGTTTTACATGGCTTCATCAAAATCTATTACATAATTTCCCAGCAATTACCCCCTTTTGATGATGCCAAAACTTAAATAAAAATAGCAAAGTAAATTGTGCATTAACAAAAAATGATTATATGCAAGTTTATTGAACATATCATTCTTGCACTTTGCAAATCTCTACAATGTATAATAAACAACAATATACAAAGTACTTACAAATGTTTGTGTATTTACATTTAAGTAAAGATACAACATGAAGTGGTTCACAGCAGTCTTCAACGCCTCTGTTACTTCCTTCTTTTCTCAGCTTCTTCATCAGCTTTGCGTCTGTCATCTTCAGCTTTTTTCTTTTCTTCTCTTCTTCTTCTTTGTTCTTGTTCTCATGGGCTCTTTTCGCAGCTGGGTCTTCTTTTCTCTGCCTTTTTTCCCTCTCGCGATCTTACCTCTTATTCTCTTCTTCTTGCCTTATACTCATCTCCTCATTCCTCCGAATGACTTTTCTGTATGTTCCACCACTTCTTCCCCTTGATGAAAGAGTGCCTCTGCCTGTTCCACCACTTTTTCCCCTTTCTCGTCCAGAGTCTGCTCCTCCTTTGGGAGTGTCTTTGTCTGTGTTGTGCCTAAGTTTGCACTATTTCCCGTAGTCCGCTTGCTTCTCGGTTGTTTAACATAATTCCAAATCATTCTCCCAAAGATAAATCCAACGCCTCCTTCAGAGTCATTCCCTTGAAAAATTCTTCAAATTTAAGCGTTTGGAATTCCTATAAGGATCTTGGCTCATATCCTGTATCAGGAGCACGAGCAAGCTCTTAAGGGAGCTTCACTACTGGAGAATCTTTGAGTAACCCTGCTGGGGGACCATCGAACTTGGCTTTTAGACTATCTATGCGACCTTGCTGTCTTTCATCTACTTTGGCTAAGTCAGCTTCAATTGCTTCTCGAGTCTTGTTCAAAGCTAACTCAGCTTTCTGTTCAGCTGATAAGTCCTGCGACAGCTAACTAAGGAGTGAGCTGGTGGATAAGATTTGTTGAGGTTTTTCAAGCATGATTTTTTGAGGGGGCTTCTTCACCACTTCCTTCCCCCTTACTTGCTTCTCGTTTGATTAATCCTTCCTTTTCCCTATTTTTGGCATCATCATCACCAGGGAGAGTCTGATAAGATGATTTTCCCAGGATAAGATCCAGTTTTTCATGAGTTGTGGAGTGTGTTGCTATGTGTTCTGATCACAGAGCCTTCATTTCAGGAGCCATTATCTTCATCTCTGCATTCATCACCATCATCTTGGTGCGCATGCTGGCTTTAGATTTTAGAAGGTCTGACTTATGGTGAGCTTTCAGCAACTCCATATCGATTTTGTATGACTGGTCCATCGTGAAAATGTGATCCCTCTACCTTGGCTGAAACTTCGCATTTTTAGTACTCCAAATCACTAACTTTGCAAAAACAATTTGATGTAGTGACTTGTTCTCGCCGAGTGCCTTTGTTTGAGCTATCCATTCCTGGATTCTCGAAAGCAAAGGTGTACATCGGATGTCTCCAAAAATTATAAAGATCATGATTATCTAGTGTTGGTTCGAGCATCAAATCCAATTTTCATGTTCTCTATTTCAGCATAAGCCTTGAAGGCTTTTCGAAAGTCTATTGAATCAATGGACTGCTCTTCTGGCCATAAAACATCGAATTCAAATTTGAACGGCACAACTGCAATATCGTTTGTAGCTACAAAATCATTAAGTTGAATTTCCACAATGTACTTGGCACTTTCAGCAACAGACTCTATCTCCAATGGTACCTCTACCACAAATGGGAAGTAATCAACAAATAAATCATCTGGGACCAAAGGAATTTCTCCAACTTCTCCTTCAGCAGCTTTTCCTTGTCCTTTGATGCTAGCTTCAGCTCTATGTGCCACAACTGTTTCAGCTTCATCGGCATTCACAGCTATGTTAGCCTGCGGAGCTGACTGATTCTCAGCTGTCTCAACAACTTCATGGGTCTCAGTTTGTTTATCCTTTTTAGTTACATGTTCCTCAGCTGCCTCAGTAGCGTCATGGTTTGATGATGTCACCAAAGAGGGTGGGTCATCAACCAAAGTGAACTTGGAAATGGCAGCTTTCTCGCTTGCCTTTCTTATTTTTGCCACAGCCTCTTCGATTTATGGGTCCTCTTCTGGTTTATCTTTTTGAGTGGACATAGCTTCGTCATCTGTGTCAAGAAATTCCACAGACATTTTCTTGAGAGTCATGCAGCACACTGATTTCTTCGTGTTCAGTGGACTCTATTTGAGGAGCTGACATTTCTTTCTCTTCTTCACCCGATTTACCCAAGGAAGTCTCAACCTCCTTTGGGCCTTCATTACCTGCAGCAGCAGTCTCAACCGTTGTGGGGCCTTCATCAATCCCTTTAGCAGAAGGAGATTCTTTGGGGTCTTCAGTGGCATCCTTTGAGGTCTCAACCACTTGGATTGCACTTTTAGAGCCAACAGTCTCAACTACCATGTCTTCCCGTCCATCCTTTGTCTTGGCTGCATCAACAACTTCATCGGCCTGCAACGCAATTGGGATTTCAGTTGAAATACTCTTAACCATGTGAGCTTCGTCAATTCTACTTTGTTGTTATGTAACATTCTCCACTTCGCCTCCTAACTTCAAATTAGTTATTGGGAAATTATTTTGTAGATTTTGATGAATGCCATGTAAAACTTAGAATAGAAGTTGGCACCCCATTTTTGTTGTAAATTGCATTGTAATAGATAGAAATGGTCGAAATGAGTCAAGTCGCCTATGCCTGAACATGCAAGAAGTCAACTAGAGAAAAAAGTAAGACTCATTTGTGAGGCAAAAGAGTGTGGAAAAGAAGAGAAGATAGGAACTCGATCAAGGTGCAACTGAGATGCAAACAGTGAAGTATCGATCAAGTCAACTCAAGATAGCCAAGTCTCAAGGTTGAAGTGACGGAAAGAGTCATCTAATGATTGGAAGATGACTCAAGTCACCTGGGGGATGTTAAGAAAATGCAATCAAGTCGAGATAATCAAAGAGATCCGTTGCACGAAATCAAGAGAATTACTTAAACAAGTAATACCTCCATATCGCTTTTCTTGAAGTGCTCGACCCCAAAAGCGTGCAAGAGGAATAAACCAATGGGAATCACCGCACTGGGGTCGAACTCAAAAGCTAAAAGAATGATTCATACGAGGAAGTGGCAATTTCAAGGATCGCAACAAGACAAGCCAACGACCACAAGTGAATTTCAAAAATAAGCTTATCTCTTCAACTGGTGATTTTTGAAAGATCACTATAAAAGGCCGAGGAATAACTCGAGAGAAGGTTACTCAACCACGAACATTCAAGCAAACATTTGAATCAGTAACCAAAAATATTCTCAAATTATTCAAGATCAATCCTCAAGCCTACATTACGAAGAAATCAATCCAACACTCACTTGTGAAGGAAAGATAACTTCAATCGGTTGGAGAGAAATCTTTGAAGAATCAAGGGGGTCTACATTCCACGGAGGATTGTAGGAAGGTTCAACGTCGAACCGCCTCAAGTTTTGGAGGGCTTCGTGATCAAATCCAAGAAGCTTGACCAAGTGGGATGTAGTAGCAAGGCAATCCGCCTGTGAAGAAGGCGAGTCGTACGAGAAGCCACTTTGTGTGACCAAGGCATCTACATCCGAGTCCCAAAGGATCAAATCACTTTGTGTGATCAAGACTTGTATCTGGGTCGTAACCACTCTCAGTATATTGATCAATACTTAGTGGATTCCTCCAGAGTCGGAGAAGAGAGGAGTAGAAGAATTACCCCATCTTCGAACCTCTATAAAAACTTATTGTGTCATTTACATTTCAACACTTTAATTTCTCGCATCTTATTTTTATATCTCACGATAAATTTGCTATCCAATAGATAATCAATCGAGTGCTAAAATCAAGTATTAAAACAAACTTAACCAAATTCAAGGGTGTTAAGTCTTCACGAAAACAAATCACAATCGAGTTAAGTCTTTAGTCAAAAACAATGAGTTATTCTATCAACACTCGATCAGTCCGCTGAGTGACTAACTCACGATTAACTAACTTAGTTGTCCATCAAGGACACAATCGTGAAGTATTAACTCAATATTTAAAAGGACTAATTGGAAAAGTTGGTAAGGTTTATTGAACCCCCTTCTAAACCTTACACTCACACCCATTGGGACCTACAAGTGGTATCAGTGGTTGGTTCATTGAGCCTTCCGTGACCGGTTAGTTCTTGAACTAGATCTCCAAATTTTTCAAAGTCTATTTTAGTACTTGATCTTTCAAAACTCTTTTTACCAAAGAAAAGTTATTATCATGGAAGCAAATTTGACACGCATCCCTATGTTCACAATTGAAGAATTTGATGATTGGAAAATTCGTATGCGTGCTCATCTATCAAAGATTACACGATGAGATGTGGATAGTGATAGAGGATGGGCCACTGCAAATTTTAAAAGTGAACACAACAGAAAGGAGAGTCTGCAAATGAAGGTGAAGAGGATGTTGCTCCCGGCACTCAGTCATGGTTGAAAACCAAGAGCCGAATGGAAAAATGATGACAGAAAAAGATATAACTTGGACAATGTGGCCAAGGACATTCTTTACAAAGCCATGTTCAATAAAGTCAAATCATGCAAAACGGCTAAAGAAATGCAGGACAAGCTAACATTGATTTGTGAAGGCTCGAGCAAATCAAGGAAAATAAACTATCGGTTCTTTGTCGAAAATTTGAGAACTTCAAAATGATCGCATGAGAGACCTTGGATCAACTGGATGCTCGGTTCACGTAAATTACCAAATCGAACTATCTACACTTGAAAAAGAATATACACGAGAAGAAATGTGTATGAAGATTCTAAGCCTCCCACCGAATGGGAAATGAAGGTCATGACACTAAGACATTCCATGGACCTATCCAAGACATCCAACCATGAGATATTCTCGATCTCAAAGCCTACAAATTTGAGCTGAGAAGAAAAGACCAGGAGGAGACAAGTTGTGCCCAAAACAATCGCTCTAATTGTTAAGGATGGCAAGAGAGCCGAGGTCAAAGAAGTCATTGACCAAGAGGAAATAGGCCGATGGTTAAAAGGTTTAACAAGTTCTTCAATAAGAACTACAAGAGAGGCAAGGGCGAATCCTCCGAGAAGACACTTAGCTCCCCAAAGTCAAGGGAAGATAGGCCAACCAAGAGAGCGAGCATAAAAAAGTTGAATATCAAAGGGTGACAAATCCAAGAATGGAAAGAGTCGATCAAAAGGTTGAAAATCTATCTGAATCTGTAGGCAACCAGGTCACTATGCCATTGATTGCCCATATCCTCGTAGTCAACAAATACATGAATGAAGAAGAAAAAAAAAGTCTTGAGAAAGAAGACAAGAAAAGAAAAAGGCAATGTCTTTGTCAGAGATCGCCGAGACAACCAAGTCAAGAGACACAAATCTGATTCGAGAGAGTAGTGAATCACTACTCAAGTGACTCAAGAAGAAGAAGCCTTGATCGTTTGATGGCCAAGGAACAAGACCAACCCGACCAATAAGATGAGGTACACTCTAATTCATCACACTCGATTCTAGTAATAACGACTGTGACACACACACTTCATCACCCACTGATCTTTATGATTCATTAGGCAAAATGATGAAAGACTTTGAACACATTAAATCCTCACACACACTACTAAATGATGAACACAACCTACTCAAGAGCCAAAACTCACAGCTGACTAAGGAGCTGAGTACTCTAAGTCAAATAGCTGATGAGAATGAAAGTCTAAAGGCTGAAAATGCTAAGCTAATAGCAGAGATACCTGCTATAGAAAAGAGGGAAAATGACCTCAAAAATGTGATTGCCTCATTCACTAAGGCATCTAAATCATTGGATGATCTTATTATGATTTAAAGAGAATGTGGAGACAAGACAGGCTTAGGATTTAATTCCTCTGTGCTATGTCAAGCTCCAAAAGTGATTTTAGAAAAATGATCTTCAAGTAATGAATTATCTCAAAAATCCAAAACTCCAAATGGTGCACACACATTTATTCCAAAGCACAATCACAAGCAAACCGGCATTGGTTATAAAGGAAAAGGAAAACGAAACGATTGAGTGTCTTTGAGAGGACAATTGAGAAGAAATCCACCCGAGTTCCTCAAAAACTCCAAACAGAAATACTCAGAAAGAAGAAACAAAGCTACCAAAACCCCGTGTTCTATAAAAGAAACACATATGATGGGAATGGTAGAAAGTACCCAAGCCGTGATTGGGATAATGTGAACTTTCAAAGAAAGACCTATGGAATATAAGTCTAAGTGGCAAAGGCCTAGAACTCAAAGAAAGGCCATTCCAAAGGTATAAGAGCTTTCATCAAAGACACATATGCACCTAGGCACTACACTCGGAGATATCACAACTACCCAAAGAAGGCAATTGCTAAAACACATACACAGCATACGACAAAAGAGACAAAATGTATGAACCTAGAACCCCCAAGAAATTTGCCAAAATTAATTATGATTATGGCAATCGATAGATGGCAACCCCTTAGAGTCAAATCATTTGGCTATAGGTTGGTTGGATCATCTTACAATACTAACCCCCAGGACCCAGGCAAGTATGGGTACCTAAAACCTAACTTTCTTGATTGCGGTTCAAGGAGCAAATGAGTGCCAAGGAACCTGGTACATGGATAGTGGTCGCTCCAGGCACATGACAGTAACAAGAAAAATCTATCAAAATTCAAGGAAGTCAGAGGTGCAAAAGTCATATTTGGAGGAAATGAAGCTCCGGAGAAATAAGAGGCATTGGATCCATCTAGAAAAATGGATTAGAAATCACGATGTTGCATATGTTGAAGGACTCAAATTCAATCAAGCTAAGTATTAGCCAACTCGTGACAAAGGCTACAATGTTGGATTCAACATGGGTATATGCCAAATCAAGGACATCAATCCAATGAGGTTGTGTTGCAAGGATGCGGATACAAAAGAACATGTATGTGGTAGATTGGTCAACCGCAACACCAAGCACTTGTCTACTAGCAAAGAGCACAAATCAAGTTGGATGTGGCACAAAAAGCCGAGTCACCTAAATTTCAAAACAATTAACAAGCTTGCCGAGAAGCGAGTCTTGTAGAAGGACTTCCGGACTCGGATACAAGAAGGAAAGTGTATGTGATGCATGCCGGATGGGAAAGCAAATCAAATCATCATTCAAAAAAAAGACATGTCCATCTTCAACAAGAATATTGCACCTGCTACATATGGATCTATTTGGTCCAGTTGAACAAGCTAGCATAAGTGGGAAGAAATACACCTTGGTGGTAGTAGATGACTATTCAAGATATACATGGACAATATTCATGTGTAAGAAGAAAGAAACTCCGCAAAAACTACCACAGCTGATGCAAAGAATCCAAAATGAGAAGAGTCAAACCATTATCAAAATAAGATCTGACAGAGGAACTGATTTTGTCAATAGTATAATCACTTAGTACTGTATTGAAAATTGTATTGGTCATGAATTATCTGTAGCAAGGACTCCACAACAAAATGGAGTTGCAGAAAGAAGGAACAGAACCCTTAAAGAAGCAGCAAGGACCATGTTAGCTGAAGTAGGGCTACCTAAAAGATTTTGGGCTGAAGCAATAAACACAACATGCTATACTCAAAATAGATGCATGATAAACAGACATCTGACAAAGACTCCCTATGAGATTTGGACAGGGAGAAAGCCAAATGTTGCATATTTTAGAATATTTGGATGCAAATTCTTCATCCATAACAATGGCAAAGAAAATTTAAAGGCTTTTGATGCTAAAGCTGATGAATGTATCTTCTTGGGATACTCAACTGAAAGCAAAGCCTACAGAGTACTCAACAAGAGGACTATGGTTACAGAGGAATCCATTCATGTGGTGTTTGATGAACCAAATGTAAATGGAGAAGACATTGAAGAGTCACCGATAAGCTGAATCAACCAACCATGCATAAGAGTCCCTATCTTCAAGTCAAGCCGAATTATAAACCCGTTAAGATGAGATAGCCGAGTCTCAAAAACAGTTGGAAAATCTGCAGCCTACGTGATGATGAGAGAGCCGATCAAAGCAACACAACCGCAAGACGATCAATCTCGCTAACTTACTCCAACTTTGATGTAAGATGGCCGAGAGACCATCCACGTAACTAGTCATTGGAGATGTAAGAGAAGGTGTCAAAACGAGATCCGAGCTCAACAAGAAGCAATGTTCACATGCTTTATCTCACAAATAGAGCCTAAAGATGTGTCACAAGCATTGGATGACACACATTGATTCAAGCCATGCAAGAAGAGTCAATCGGTTTGAAAGAAATATAGTGTGGGAATGGTTCAAAGACCTACCCATCAAAATGTTATTGGCAATAAATGGGTATTCGAAACAAGATGAAGGAGGAAGGTTCTGTGGTAAGAAACAAAGCAAGATTGGTAGCCAAAGGATATTGCCAAGAAGAAGGGATAGATTTTGATGAAACATTTGCTCATGTGGCAAGATTGGAAGCCATAAGGATATTTCTTGCCTATGCAGCTCACAAGAACTTTATTGTATATCAAATGGATGTAAAGAGTGCATTTCTTAATGGTTTATTGGAAGAAGAAGTGTATGTTGAACAACCTCCAGGATTTGAGCGAAGACTCTTGGAGATAAAGTATACAAACTCAAGAAAGCTCTATATGGGTTGAAACAGCACCTAGAGCAGGGTATGATACAGTGTCACAATTCTTCACTGGGAACGGATTCACAAAAGGCAAAGTGGACAGAACACTCTTCAGAATTCAAGATAGGAAGAGTATACTGCTTGTTCAAATATATGCGGATGATATCATTTTTGGATCCACAAACAAAGAGTCGTGTGATAAATTTTCAAATCTTATGCAAAGCAAATTCGAAATGAGCATGATGGGAGAATCGACATTCTTCCTTGGACTCCAAGTGAAACAAAGAAGGATGGAACATTCATAAGTCGACAAAATACACCAGAGATTTAATGAAGAAATTTGGTATGGAAGAGAAGTCTTTTGTGAAAATACCAATGAATACATCATCAAAATGGACATGGATGCGGATGGCAAGCCTCAGTAGATCAAACAAGATACTGAGCACTTATTGGATCATTGCTTTATCTCACAAAGCGGTGCCGACATCACCTTTCTTTGTAGGTGTATGTGCAAGATTTCAATCTGCTCCAAAAGAAAGCCACATGATCAGAGCAGAGGATCTTGAGATATTTGAAAGGAAGCCAAGAAGTTGGCTTATGGTATCCAAAAGAAGCGATTCAAGCTAATTGGTTATTCGGACTGACTATCTTTGGATGTAGAGTTGACAGAAAAACACCTCGAGCACAAGTCAAATGCTTGGAAATAGGCTAATTTCCTGGTTTAGCAAAAAGCAAAATTCAATAGCCACCTCTACAAAACCGGACGGAATACATAGGCTGCATGGGCAAAATTGTTGTGCCCAAGTCTTATGGATGAGACAAGAATGAGAGACTATGAAGTTGAAGAAAAGGAAATTCCAATCATGTGTGATAACACAAGTGCAATTACAATCACTCAAAATCCTGTTGCACTCAAGAACAAAGCATATCGATGTCGATATCACTTCATAAGAGATCATGTTGAAAAGAAAGACATCACCTTGGAATATATTTCAACCGATAAGCGGTTATCGACATATTCACAAAACCATTATGTGAGTCAAGATTTGAAGAACTCAAGCATGAGTTAGGGTTAATTGAAATGAGTTGACACTCGAAGACTCAAAGAAAAGAGATGAAACATGAAAAAGAAGAAAAAGAGTCAATTAAGTAATTCATCTAAGTGAATCACCGTGTCGGAAAATCACCAGACGAGTTAGGCGACAAATGAGTCACTAGAAGAGCGATGAGAAGAAGGATTGAATCGGCTAAGAAGCAAGCTGAGTCATTCATGAGCAAAGTGACAAAAACGCGTCGCTTTTACTAAGCGGAATGTTTTTTAAGAATGACGTCGGCATAATTATGACGTGTCAAAGCAAAGCCGCACACCAAGCTTATGATTAGATATAAATGCCGACGCATTAAATGCGAGAAATTAAATATAAATCGGCGTGCAAGATCTAAGCCGTTGATTTTGATCAAATTTCAAAAACCACCTGCACGTCCTTTCATTAACCATACTTAAACCACTTCGTCCGTTTCTCTCACACTTTACCAAAAACTGTTCATCTCTCTCTCGAAAGCAAAAGCAAAAATTTTCTCTCAAAACCCTATCTATCCTTAGTTAAGTTTTCAAGTTTCGTTCGGTAAAACATCTTGAAATGGCATCTACACATGATTTTGTCAAGCTAGGAAAGCAAATCCACACCGGGTCTACTGTGGATTTCGATGGTATGGTTAAACAGGGGTCCGACGACACCCTAGTGAAGAAGATTGCTGAGAAATTGGAAACGTTTGGGCTAAAACCGTTTCTAACGTTGGAGTTTCCGAGGACCTATGTGGAAGAGGTCGCACAGTTCTACGTGAACGCTGAAGTTCACGATGAGGGCATCAAGTCCTCTGTTCATGGAAAAAGTTCACCATCATCGCCAGGATTTGGTCAACACCGCTTGTTGCGGAAAGGAGTGTCGAGATTCATGAAGTTGAGGTCGACCTGACTGTTGCTTGGAAGGAAGTAGCCAAGTCCGACTATGCTGCAAAAGTGGTCTACACAGCTAACAAGAGGCTGCTGAAAGAGGACTACCACAAATTGTTGGACATCGTTGCCAAATGCATAGACATCAAATTTGGCAGCTTTGACCAGCTGTCTAAAGCTAAGCTGATCGTAATGGCTGCGATACTTGAAGAAAAGAAGGTGAATTGGGCTCAGTTTGTCTACAGCAGACTCTGTCATAATGTTGGGAACAAATCCTTCAAGGAGGATGGAACGTTTGGAGGTTCCCTAGGATACGGCCTGGTGATTGGCCGACTGATGGAAGTAAAAGGAGTCCCTCTTCGACATGGAAAGGCGTTCCATGTAAACAAGAGGATGTTCAGATCAAACCTATCTGGCGCACAGAAGAGAGCATACGCCAACAGGGCTGATACGAGTGAGGGGGAATCAGCTGACCCTGAAGATACAACTGTCTCCTCTCCTCTAAAGAAAAAGGCTGTCCCTGCAGCTGCTAAAAAGACTGTTGCCCCTGCAACAAAGAAAAAGAAATATGCTCCTACCCCTGCAGCCGAGTCACCTGCCCCCGCAGCCGTGTCTCCTGCACCTGCAGCCGCAATGGAGAAGGAACCATTAATCCCTTCTCCAGTAATCAAGAAGAAGAGGACTTCCACAACAAGGAAGGCAATTGCCTCTAAGACATCTGCTAAGGCATTTACCTTCAATGAACCAGAGGAAGTGGAGCCAGATATCCCTTTGGTAAAAACAAAGAGAAGAAGAAGACTTTCCAAGCTCTCCGAGCTTGAGAAGACAGCTGAGTCTGTCACTCAGCTGGAGAAGATACCCGAGACTGCTGGAGAAGTAGAGTCTCCAGAAGTGATCGATGAAACGGCCAAGTCTGCTGAGGCCGATCAGCAGAGGCAAGTCAAGGACCCAGCTGTAGACAGAACAACTGAGGAACAAGGAATGGTTGAGACAACCGAATCACCTGTTGATAGGGTTGTGTCTCCGCCTGTAACAGAGGCTACTGAGGGTGTCGAGCAGCAAAGTCTGCTACCCATAATCCCTAGAAACGAGGGCCAAGAAGAGAATGATGAAGAAGATGTAATCATGTACTTTCCATTGTATCCAGACATCCAAAATCGTCTGCGAGAGTGGTGAAATTGGAAGTTGAGTCTATCCGCAGTGCGGTTTGAACGCGTCGAGTTCATTGGCCGAGGATGAAGAACTCTTCGTGTTTCGGAGGTGGACACAATCTTTGCAAGCCCGACGAGGATAATTGCATCAATATACCGCAAATTCAAAAGAAAAACGAACGGGCTAGAGCAAAATGAGGGCGTAGAGGCACGTGAGAAGGCCAAAGATCGCCCTCTCACCGGCACCACCGATCATACATACCCTAACCTTGACGCCCTATCGAGAAAGTGATGAGGATCTAGACTTGCAAATGCAGCAAGCAATGCAAGAATCCGTAATACTTCATAAGCAAATAATGATGGAGGGACCCTGGAGAGTCCTCCAAATCACACCGAGATAGACCCCATGGGAGTGGTGCGAAGATATTGCCATCAAGTTGTCATTGCCACCACCTCCCCAGCTCTTTCGGAGGAAGGTGTTAAGGAAATCGGCGATGAAATCGGGATTGTGGGGACCCGTCGAGCCAACCCCTAATGAAGGTGTCTCACCACCGCCCCCCATCTGAATACTCGGTGGGAACAACCGGTAGTCCGAGACGAGTGACCCCATTCCAAGTCACTCACCCGGGTGTGCCACCGAGGGGAAACTCCTCCACCGCATCAAGGTCGGAGGATGCTTTGCACCGACTCCACAATGCATCTCGGAGGCGAAGTGGAGAAGGAACAACAAATGAATACACAAAGTTGTCACGATGAGGCTCGATAGCAGTTGTAGGATCGTCTCGGTGAAGTGCCAATCTCTGCCGATCGAGGCACATGAAGGAACGCCGGGAGTTAACACTGGCGATGAAAGTGCAATCCATGGAGTTGAGACTCAAATGGATGCCACCTCGAAGACCCCAAGACAAATGACACTTTGTCGAAAGGGATGTCCAGAGCCTCGCTGCAGATTGAGATCTGCAGGAGGTAATGAAGGCCAACGAGGTTGAGACTTCCCGGGTAGAGAAACCGAAGCACGAACATCCCTCTTGCTATCATTGATCCATCGAAAAAGGAGATAAGTGCTTTTCACGATTCCCAGATAATCTGATGTAACCTTCTCGGGATCGGAAGAGACGATGAAGGCCGAGTCATCCCCTGTGGTGATCCCAAAGACTCAAACAGGATGCTCCAACCACGAGTAAGTTTGACCTCAAGACTACTCGCCAAACATTCAACTTTGATGATGAGCCACCCATGGAAATCTCATCATCGTCCGATGATGCTTCGATAAGGCCGAGGACCGATCGGCTCATTTGGAAAAACCAAGGCCAGACCGACGGCCGTTGAGACAAATGAGGCTCGGCAAAGTCGGGTCGACTTCACAATGACCCACAATCAAACAGAGTCCATGCGCGAGGCTCCCCAAGCTGCAGCGGTTCGACTCCACAAGGGACTTCACGAGCACCAATTATCATTGAACAATTCCGATTGCCCGTGATGATCCTTTCGTAGAATCATTTCCCTTCTCTCTGGAGGTACACGACCTCCCCAAGAATCAACTAAAGATCATGAGCGCTTCCCGCGCACTGATCCTGTTATTCCATCGTACCATTGTTCCAATGACTATGACTTTGACGCTTTGGCGTCACCAAAAGCAGAGGTGACAAATTGAAGTTAGGGACGTGTTCAAAGCCTTATTTGCTGAGATAGAAAAAATGGAAAGGCACCAGGCCTCACTGGACATGAGGCTGGATAACAGGGACGCCAACCTTACTGCTGATTTGAGAGGCATAATAGTCAGTTTCCATGAGTGGTTGCAACAGCAGCAAACAATGCATGTGGAACAAGCTCGATATTTCAGGACATTGTTCAACAAGTTGTTAGTCTGGCGGGTTGAGAATGCTGATGCAAAGACAAAATTGCAAGAGCACATTAAACAAATGCATGAATCTCATTCTACAGAGATAAAGCTGCTGCGTGAACATAATAAGAACGAGCTCCTGCGTGTGGAAGAGAATATGGATCGAAAATTCAGTCTCCTCATGGCTGAGATGAAGTTGGTAGCAGCTGAAACCAACGCCACCCGCTCTGAGTTCCGTGCAGCTTACTCCGCAGCAGATTCGAAGCAGAACTCAACTATCAGCAGACTAGACTTCTTGCTTGCTAGCTTGTTTCCAGGGGTTCCTCTCTCCTTTGATGATGCCAAAAATGGGGAAGAGGAATGCCTAAAGGCGCTGAAGGGATCTGAAGCTGAGAAGGAGGAAGCAACTGTGAAGGGAAAGACAGCTGAGGAAGTAATAAGAGCGAAGAAAGGGAAGTCTGTTGAGGGGGAAGGTTCGAAAGATGTGACCTTGATGATTGCTAAAACCCCCCAACAAGGTCTTGTCACAGCTGATATTATCAGCAAACTCCCAGTGACTCTGCCACTCCAACACTCTGCTGTACCTATGGCTGAAAAGAGAAAGACAGTTGAAGCAGTGATGAAGGAAGTAGAAGGAAGGATGGATGCCCGAGTTATGGATATTCTGAAACAACATGGAGGCATTCCAGCAGACAGAGACACCTATGCCATTTCAGATGCCAGAACCGAGCCAAGATCGGTCGATGAATTCAAGACACTCGCATCTGAAGGTTATTTCGCAAACATGTCCATGGCTCAAGCCTGGGATTTGTACTGGGAGAAAGGTCTCAAACTATGTGAAGAAGCTGACAGGCAGCAAACTACTGGCAGTCACTCTGCTGGTCACTCAGCTGGGAAAAAGAAGGCCCCAGTACAATACACGCCCAGAGGCAGAGGAAGAAGCAGTGGTGGAGGAAGAGGTTTCAGACCTAGATCTCTGCCCAAAAACATTGAGTACATAGATCCAGGCAAGAAATGAGGGATCTATTGGGCTGGATTTGACGAAATAGCCAACCTGCAAGTGGCTAAGAATAATGCTGAGTATGTGAAGAGAATTGAAGAGAAAAATAAGAGACAAACTCAGTTATGGGAGGAAAGACAAGAAAGACTGAGAATAGATGAAGCTGCCAGAATGGCGTATGAAAAGAAGAAGGCGGCTGAAGATGAGAAAAAGAGAAGAAGATCAGAAGATGTCAAGAGAAGATGAAATAAGGAGGCGTGAAGGAGATGAAGTGTTGTTGTCCACCCTTCATGTATTTTACTATGTAAATACATTCTATGTAAGTTTTCTGTACATTGAATAAAATTGTACAATTTCTACTTGTGTAGATATAAAACAACATGGATACTTTAAGGTCCATTTAAGCTCTGATACATTTTCTTTTGATTCAAGCTCTGATACACTTTGTAAACAACTATGTAAAGTACAAGAATGTTATGATCAATAAAAGATCGATTCTAAGCATACATTCTGTGATTCTACATTTGTCTGTACGTATCTTTGCTATTTAATTATTGTTGTATGTTTTAAGTTTTGGCATCATCAAAAAGGGGGAAATTGTTGGGAAATTATTTTGTAGATTTTGATGAATGCCATGTAAAACTTAGAATAGAAGTTAGCACCCCATTTTTGTTGTAGATTGCATTGTAATAGATAGGGCTGGTCGAGCTGAGTCAAGTCAGCTATGCCTGAACATGCAAGAAGTCAACTAGAGAAAAAAAGAAAGACTCCGTTGTGAGGCAGCTGATTGTGGCAAAGAAGAGAAGACAGGAACTCGAAAGGTGCAGATCTGATTGATGCAAAGTGAAGTATCGATCAAGTCAATCAAGATAGCCAAGTCTCAAGGTTGAAGTGACAAAGAGTCATCCAATGATTGGAAGATGACTCAAGTCACCTGGGGGATGTTAAGAAAATGCGAAATCAAGTTGAGATAATCGAAAGAGATCCGTTGCGTAAATTAAGATAATTACTTAAACAAGTAATACCTCCATCTGCCTTTCTTGAAGTGCTCGGTCCCGAGAAGCGTGCAAGAGGAATAAACCAATGGGAAGCACGCACTTGGGTCGAACTCAAAAGTCGAAAGAATCATTCATACGAGGAAGTGGCAATTTCAAGGATCGCAACAAGACAAGCCAGCGACCACAAGTGAATTTCAATAATAAGCTATCTCTTCAACGGGCGGATTTTTGAAAGATCACTATAAAAGGCTGAGGAATAACTCCGAGAGAAGGTTACCTGAACCACGAACATTCAAGCAAACATTTGAACTATAACCAAAAATATTCTCAAATCATTCAAGATCAATCCTCAAGCCTACATTACGAAAGAAATCAATCCAACACTCACCGTGAAGGAAAGATAACTTTAATCGATTGAAGATGAAATTTTTGAAGAATCAAGGGTCTACATTCCACGGAGGATTGTAGGAAGGTTCAAGGTCGAACCAGTCTCAAGTTTTGGAGGGCTTCGTGATCAAATCCAAGAAGCTTGAGCAAGTGGGTCTGTAGTAGCAAGGCAAGCCGCCTGTGAGGAAGCCGAGTCGTCATTTGAGAAGCCACCGTGTGACCAAGGCATCTCAGTCGAGTCCCAAAGGATCAAGTCACTTGTGTGATCAAGACTTGTATCGGGTATTTAACCACTCTGTATATTGATCAATACTTAGTGAATTCCTCCAGGAGTTGGAGAAGAGAGGAGTAGAAGAATTACCCCATCTTCGAACCTCTATAAAAACTTATTGTGTCATTTACATTTCAAAGACTTTAATTTACGCATCTTATTTTTATATCTCACGATAAATTTGCTATCCAATTTCAATCAACTCGAGTGCTAAAATCAAGTATTAAAACAAACTTAACCAAATTCAAGGGTGTTAAGTCTTCCACTTTGAAAACAAATCACAATCGAGTTTTGACTAAATCACAGTCGAGTTAAGCCTTTAGTCAAAACAAATGAGTTATTCTATCAACCGCTTTCAAATGTAAATGCGTTGAGTGACTAACTCTCGATTAACTAACTTAGTCTGTCCATCAAGGACACAACTGTGAAGTATTAACTCAATATTTAAAAGGACTAATTTGAAAAGTTGGTAAGGTTTATTCAACCCCCTTCTAAACCTTACACTCACACCCCTTGGGACCTACATTAGTGAGGTCTCCCATGACCTCCTCCAACCCGATCGTGTTGTTTACAACTTCCCCCTCACCGGGCGCACCACCGATTCATGAGATGGGGTTCTTGGAAACTTGAGACTCGGCTGTTTGTCCTTCTGAGTGATCAACCGATTGGGCAAGTGTCTCAACGCCTTTCACAGGGGTAGGCTTAGCTAAGGTGCCCTTTTCATCACCTTCCGCTTCATTTCCAGTCTCTCTGGTTTCCTGTCCTTCGGAGTCTACTGGTGAGGTTGAAGCATTAATAGTCCTCACCATCTCCAAAATGTTAAGGGTATGAGAGATTGGCATGGATGATGACTCTCTTAGGCCCCTTTTCGATGTTTGTTCATGCAGCTCCTAGGACTCTTTTAGGGCTTGCTTCAGCTCTGCCTTCTCTACTGGATCAACAATGACTTTGTTTTTGATTTCTCTTTCGCTTTCTCGCCGTCCTTTTTCTCATAAAGGGTTGATGTACAGAAATCTTCATCAAGAGAAGATCGAAAACCAACGTTTCCTAAAAATTACATAATGTATTCTTCCTCCTTAATAAATTCAGGACTTTGGAATTGAAAGCTGGCCAAACTCAGCTTCCAGGCTCTCCAAGTCCATAGCTTTTCTTGTATTTTGGGATATGCAGGAGATAGCATTATTAAATCATCATCCTCTTGCATGGGCTTAAGAGGAGCCCTTTCTTCCTCAACAATTCTTGCATCTGTCTGAGGGGATTGTACAACTAACTCTTCCTTGCCTTGGTTAGTTGTGTTGGGTTCTGATTCTTCAGTTGTCTTCCTAACAACTAAGTCTCGACGTGGGCTGAGCAAAGATCGGTGATTCTGCGCGATGACCATCACGTCATTTTTATCTTTCGAACATTGTTATTCATCAATATCAACTTCTTCTTCAACAGCCTCAACAACTATTCCGGACTCAGCTGGCTTGGCAGCTAAGTCAAACTGTTTCACCAGTCTTCTCCTTGACTTCTTTTTCAATTGAAGTTCAGGTTCCACGTTCTCAGGCTCGTCAGCTGTAAAAGCTGTCTCATCCAATTTCTGTATCTTGGTTGCAGCTGGCTTGCAAGGCGCAGCTGAGCGCTTCTTCTTTACGAATGGAGAGGGAGCTGAAAGTTCTTTCATGGTTGCAGGGGCAGGAGCAGTCTGGCTGCGGGGGTTGGGGCTTTCTTCTTCTTTGGAACATGCTTAGGAGAGGGGGCTTTCGCAGAAGCAGCTGTGTCCATGGGGATGGGATCAGCTGATCCCCCCTCACTTGTAGCCGTCTTATTTGCATGGGCTTGGCTCTGGGCAGCAGACAAGTTTGCCTTGAACATCTCTTTGTTGACATGGAAGGGCTTTCCATTGGGGAGTGGAATACCCTTCCCCTCCAACAGGTGGCCTAAGATCAGGCCATAGCCAAGTGAGCTGCTAAACATTCCATCATCGCCAATGGACATTGTTGATCACATTCCAGCACAGCTTGCCAAAAATGAACTCGGCCAAATTAACTTTCTTCTTCTCCATTATTGCTGCCATCACTGTCATCTTAGTCCACGAAAGCAGATTGAAAGATCCAAATTTCATGTTGCCACATTTAGCCACCACATCCATCAACTCGTGATAGTCTTTTTTTATCAGCGACTTCTTCGCAGTGTAGTTGGGCTTCGCAGCAGCCTCTGATTTGGCTATCCCCTTCCAGGCAGCAAGCAAATTAACATTCTTCTCAGTTATCTCCTTCAGACCAGAAGAAGAGAGAGAACATCTAGTAGCTAAGTCCGCAGCAGTAAACTTGGTTTCTTTACTGTGGACCGATGAACGGATCTCATCATCATGAACCTGAGCATTCACGTAAGACATTGAGATTTCCTCGAGGTATGTGTGCGAAAACTCCATAGACAAAATCGCTGAGACCCGCTTTCTCAAGCTTTTCAGTGACCTTCTTTGCTAGGGCCTTGTCTACTCCTCGGTTGATAGGCCATCGAAGTCCACAGTCGCGCCTGTGTGGATCTTCTCAGCGAGCTTCATGTAATCAAACGTTGGAGCCATTTCAGTACTTGGATTAGAGATTGGAATGAAAGAAAAACTAGGGCTTGAACTTCCGGTTGCAGAGAGAAAATGCTTTGGATTGCTTTGAGAGTAAGAGCGTTTGTGAGGAGAGAGAAAATTTAATATCTCTATATATGGGACATGAAGGGATGGTTTTTGGAATTAAAAAAGGTAAAGCTGATCAATGGTTGAGATCACGTCTTAGAAACTACATTAATTTCCCCGCATTAAATGTAGCAGCGTTTATATCCAATCATGGGCGATGCAGCGCGGGCTTTTTCTTGACATCATAATTACTACGACGCGTCAAGATTAAAAACATTCCCGCCGTAGAAAACGACTACGTTTTGTCACTTAGATCATAAATAACTCAGTTATCTTCATTAATGACTTGACTCTGCTCCTTTCTTGACTTGATACTCACTTGGTTGTGCAGCTAACTCAATATAGCTGACTAGCCGTCTAGGCTATTTCACTTGGTTGATAAGTGAAACTCTGTTGAATTCCATTCTCTCTTCTTTAACCCAGTTGGTTGAGTCTTCTGAGTCTTTCTAACTCAGCTTAATCAATCCAATCTCATTCTTAAGCTTTTCAAATCTTGATTCACATAATGGCGCAGTGAATATATCAGCTAACTGCCTATCAGTTGATATGTATTCCGATTTGATGTCTTTCTTTTCAACTTGATCTCTTATAAAATGATATCTGACATCAATGTGATTGGTTCTTGAGTACAATACTAGATTTTGAGTAATTGCAATGGCACTTGTGTTATCACACATAATTGGAATCTCTCTTTTTTCTATATCATAGTCTATCAGTTGTTGCCTCATCCATAAGACTTGGGCACAACATCTGCCTACAATAATGTACTCTACTTCAGCTGTGGATGTAGCTATTGAATTTTATTTCTAGATGAACCAAGAAACCAACCTATTTCCAAGCATTTAATAGGTACCTGATGTACTTTTCTTGTCAACTCTACATCCATCATAGTCTGAGTCTGTGTAGCCAACAAACTTAAATCCTCCATCCTTTGGATACCATAAGCCAACTTATTGGCATCCCTTCAAATACCTTAGGATTCTCTTGGTTGGCTGCATGATCATATGACTTTTCTTTGGAGCAGATTGAAATCTGGCATATACACCTAAAGCAAAGGTGATATCTGACCAACATGCTGTTAAATAGAGCAAAGATCCAATGAGTGCTCTGTATTTGTTTGATCACCAACTTTTCCTTCGCATCCATGTCCATCTTGATCAAGTATTCATGGGAATTTTCACGATGACTTATCTTCCATACCAAATTTCTTAAATAAATCTATGGTACATTTGGTTTGACTTATGAGGTTGCATCCTTCATTTGCTTGACTTGAAGACCTAGAAAGAAAGCCAACTCTCGCGGCATACTCATCTCAAATTTCTCTTGCGTGAGATTTGAGAATTTGTCACACAGCTCTTTGTTTGTGGATTCAAAGATAATGTCATCCATATATATTTGAACAAGCGATACTCTCCCCATCTTGAATTCTGAAGAGTGTCCTATCAACCTTGCCTTTGGTGAATCCATTATCAATAAAGAACTGGGACAATGTGTCATACCAGGCTCTTGGTGCTTGTTTCAAACCACAAAATACTTTCTTGAGCTTGTAGACTTTATCTCCAATAGTTTTCTGCTCAAAACCTAGAGGTTGCTCCACATAGACTTCTTCTTCCAAAATTCCATTTAAAAATGTACTCTTCACATCCATTTGATAGACTCTGATGTTCTTATGTGCAACATAAGCAAGAAACATCCTATTTGCTTCCAATCTTGCAACAGGTGCCAAGGTTTCATCAAAATCTATGCCCTCCTCTTGGGAATACCCTTTGGCTAGCAATTTTGCTTTGTTTCTCACTACAGATCCCTCTTCATTCATCTTGTTTCTATATACACACTTAATACCAATAACATTTTGGTGGGTAGACTTTGGAACTAATTCCCAAACCTTATTTCTCTCAAATTGATTCAGCTCCTCCTATATAGCTAGAATCCAATGTGTGTCATCTAATGCTTGTGACACATCCTTAGGCTCAATCTGGGAAATTAAACAAGTGAAGATAGCTTCATGTTGAGTTCTGTATCTGGTTCTTACTCCATCTCTAACTTTTCCAATCATAAGCTCTGGAGGATGGTCTCACAACCATCTCACATCTGGTTGGAGTAAGTTTACTGAATTCAGTCGTCTCACAGCCAAGTTGTCTTGAACAACTTCCTCACCATCATTCAGCTGCACACTTTCCAGCTGTCTTTGAGATTCAGCTATCTTATCTTCATTTGGGTTGAGCCTTTTGATATCTACCTCAATATAGAGACTCTTTTGAATGGTTGGTTGATTCATCTTGTCAGCTAACTCATGAATGTCTCTCCAGTAACATTAGCTTAATCAAAAACTACATGGATATACTCTTCTGTGACCGTAGTCCTTTTGTTCAGCACCCTAAAAGCTTTACTCTCAGCTTAGTATCCGAAAATGATACCTTCATCAGCTTTACCATCAAAATCTTTTAAGTTGTCCTTGCCATTGTTGTGAATGAAAAACTTACATCCAAAGATATGAAAATATCCAACATTTGGTTTGCTTCCTATCCAAATTTCATTAGGGGTTTTGGATAGTTGCCTATTGATCATACACCTATTCTGAGTGTAGCAAGCAGTATTAATGGCTTCAACCCAGAATCTCTTAGGCAAATAGCTTAAGCTAATATGGTTCTTGCATCTTCCTTGAGAGTTATGTCCTTCTTTCAGCTATTCCATTCTGTTGTGGAGTTCTTGCAGCAGACAACTCATGAGCAATATCATTTTCTATGCAATACTGAGTTATAATCCTAATGACAAACTCAGTTCCTCTATCAGAACTAATATTGATGATGGTTTATATCTTCTTATTTTGAACTCTTCTCATCATCTGAGGAAGTTTCTGTAAAGTTTCCTTCTTTTTACATATAAAATTTGTCCATGTGTATCTTGAATAATCATCTACCACCACTAGGGTGTATTTCTTTCCCTTAATGATGGTTGGTTCAACAGGACTAAATACATTTATATGCAATAAGTGCAGTATCCTGGTTGAAGAACGACTTGGCTTGTCCTTGAATGAAGACTTGATTTGCTTTCCCATCTGGCATGCATCACAAATGCGTTCATTCTTGTATAATGAGTTTGGCAATCATTCCACAAGATAACTCCTGGCAAGCTTGTTGATTGTCTTGAAATTCAGGTGGCTCAACTTCTTGTGCCACAACCAACTTGATTCGGTTGTGCTATTTGCTAACAGACATATGCTTGGTGTAGCAATTGACCAATCCACTACATACATGTTTTTATATCTTGATCCTTGTAGCACAACTTCATTTGATTCGGCATCCTTGATCTGGCAAATTCCCATGTTGAATCCTATATTATATCCATTGTCACAAAGTTGGCTGATGCTCAGCAGATTGAAGTGTATCCCTTCAAAATAAGCTACATTTGTGATTTCTAGTCCATAATTCCTTATGGATCTTGTGCTTTTGATCTCCCCCGGAGCTTCATTTCCTCCAAATATGACCTTAGCACCTCTTATTTCCTTGAATTTTGAAATATATTTCTTGTTCTCTATCATATGTCTGGAACAACCAATATCCATGTACCAGGTTCCTTGGCACTCAGTTATTCCTTGAACCTCATCTTCCTCTTAATTGGCCATGAGTCACATTATAGCCTCTTCATCAGTGTTAGAGGAGTAATCAACTTCACTGCTGTCTAACTCAGCTGGTTCCTTACACCTTTCTGTGTCACCAGTTTCAGCAGCCAACACGGCTTTCTTCTTTTCTTGTCTCCTCTCTCTGAAGACTTTTCTTTCTTCCTCATTTTTGTATTTGTTGACTGGTGGATAGGGACAGTCAACAGCAAAATGTCCTTGTTGTCTGCAATTCCAACACAGGTTTTCAACTTTCTAGTAGTTAGCTCTTTCAGCTCTCTAATTATCAGTTCTCTGATATTCAGTCCTATGATGGTCAGCTCTCTTTGGTGGTCTATCTTCCCTTGCTTTAGAAGGTGTTGAGTTTCTCCTGGATGATTCACCCTTGTTCCTTTTGTAGTTCTTATTAAAGAACTTGTTGAACCTCTTTACCATAAGGGCAATCTCTTCCTGGTCAATGGCTTCTTTAAATTCAACTCTTTTGGACACTCCAGCCATGAGTGCAGCTGTCTTGGATACATCTGTCTCTTCTTGCTCCTTTTTTCTGAGTTCGAATTCATAAGCTTTAAGGTCGGAGAATAAATCATGGTTGGATGTTCTGGTAAGGTCCATTTAATGTCTCAAAGCCATCACTTTCATTTCCCACTCAACTGGGAGTGACCTGAGAATTTTCATACACATTTTCTTCTATGTATATTCTTTGCCTATAGCTGAGAGCTCATTGGTTATCTTTGTGAATCTGGCATTCAGCTGATCCAGACTTTCACCTGCAACAATTAATTTATTCTCTTTAATTTGATCAGATCCTTCACAAATTAAAGTAAGTTTCTCCCACATTTCTTTAGCCATTTTATAGGATTTCACTTTGTTGAATATGGCTTTATCGAGGGTTTTATATAGAATGTCCTTGGCAACATTGTCCAAGTTGTATATTTTTGTATCCTCGTTTGTCCACTCGCATCGTGGCTTTTCTACAAATGCAGGTCTTGGTACAACAGCAACATGTTCGCCACGTGCAACATGAGCTACAGTAGCCTCTCCTTCAGGTGCATCAGCAGCAGCCTCAGGAGCAAGAGCTCTGACAACTGTGTTAACCTTCATTATTTGTAGTGGCCCATCCTGAATGACGAACCACATCTCATTGTAAGGCTGAGAGGTGTGCTTGCATGCATATTTTACAATCATCAAATTTTCTTCAACAGTAAACATAGGAATGAGAGTTAGATTTGCTTCCATTATAATAACTTGCTTTACAAAAAAAGCTTTAAAACTGCAAGTGTTGTTTCTTTTGAAAGAAAAAAAAGCATGAGATCTAGTTCAGTAACCACTGCGGAAGACTCTATGAACCAACCACTCTGATACCACTTATAGGTCCCAAGGGGTTAAAAGTAAAGTCTAAAATAGGGGGTTGAATAGACTTTACCAACTTTTCAAGTTTAGTCCTTTTTTATAAATTCAGAGTAGACACAAGTCAGTTGGGTCCTTGGTGGACAACTAAGTTTACTTACAGAGCAAAATTAGCCACTCAACAGACTCGACTGAGCTGTTGATAGTATAACTCAGTTGATTCAGTTAACTATGTAAATATTTAGTAGACTTGGTTTTTAACAGCGGAAGACTTTTAGCCTTAATTTTGAATATATTTTTCAACACTTGTTTAAGCTTAGTTATTATCAGTTGACTTAGCAAATTAACAAACATCAATAATAATGTGCAAGAAAGTACGTATGCTGAATGTAAAAGACACAAGCAATTTTATAGTAGTTCGAGAATAGGGTAATTCCTCTAATCCAATTTTCTCCAACCCCTGGAGGTAATCCATTAAGTAATGTTGAATTTGTTACAAAAGGATGGTAGTCCGAGACAGCCTTGATCACACAGTTGGCTTCTCCTGGGACTCAACTTCTTCACAAGACGGATGCCCTGCTACTTAAGCTCCTTCAAACTCTTGGATTTGTTCACACAACCCTCCAATGAGTTCAAAGCCTCTAGTTCAATCTAAAACCTTACTAAACCTCCTTCAACCTTAGAGAGTAGATCCCTTGTTCTTCGTAAAAAGTTTTTCCTCTTAAACAAATTGAAGTTGTCTTTTCTTCATTGAATGTGTTGGATCGATTTCCTTTGAGTTTAGGCTTGAGGATATGATTTTAATGCTTGAGAGATATTACCTTGCTTTGCAGGTTTATGTATTTTTGCTTGCTTGCATTCATTGCCTTCTCTCTGTGTATTCCTCAGTCTTTTATAGTGGTAATTCGGAAATGTATCCTTTGAAAAGATAGATGCATTTTCAAACTCCATTTCTAGGTCATTGACTTGTCTTGTCTTGCAGCTTTGATGTAGACTGTACCTTAAATTTAATGCTCTGCAGCCTTTCCTTAAACTCTGCAGGTTTTCAGGTACATCTCATTGGCTCCTTGCTTTTTGCACTATTTCAACAAAATATCTTTAAGGTAGGCAGTCTGACACATGCTTGTTTCCAACAAACATTTGACTTTGCTTTGACAACGGATCTCTTCAGCTTTCTTTGATCATTTCTGCTGCACAACCCATTTGACAGTCAACTCCAATGATCTTAGAATGACTTTGCTGTTAGTCAGTTGACTGAGACAGCTTTTCTGTCACACTTGACTGATACTTGACTTCACTTCACTCAACTGTCATAATGTTGGGTCTTCTCTTCAATCTTTTAGTCGAGTCCTGAAATCTTCAACTTGACTGCTTCTCCTCAGCTTACAAGGTCTATCTATTACAAGTTGATTTACAGTTGAATTGGGGTGCCAAAACTTCCTAATCAAAGTTTTACATGGTATCATCAAAATCTATTACATACATTTCTCAACAACAGACCACCCATTACGTCATTTGTTTATACTCTCTTTGTTTAAGAGATAGGAAACAGTAGATCCTCCATCATCAAGAATGATTACGTGTAACAAGAATGATTTATAACTTTAGGTTTACCGGTGTACGTTCTTGGATTACTAGCGATAATCTTTAGCTTTTCGGGGTCTCTAGTGGCTTTTCTGACAATTTTGTTGTCCAGCATTGCAGCCCATGAGTCGGCTAACCCGAATAGCAGTCCATACATGAATAAGTGTACCTTCAGAAGCAGAGTCATAGTAAATGATGTGATATGTATTCCAATAAATTACATGTATTGTTGAACACAAACTTTTAGGTATCTGTTAATGAGCTCAATATATCACAGGACTGAAATAACTAAATATTCCCCAAAAACCAGATAATAATGCAGATCGTAGAAGCTTAATCGAATTGATTTCTTACATATAATTCCCTTTTACGTGTAGTCGGTAGAATGTTAGGGATGATAAAAGATAAAACATAATCATAAAGAACAAGTTATTGCATTGTTATGTCATGTATTGCATCTTGCAAGACACATTTTCTAATCGATAACACATTAAGATATGTGAAAATAACTTGGGACCGAGTTATGCACCATATCAATTTTTTGAAAAATGGCCAAGTAGCTCAACAGAGAATATATGAACTTAGTAAAAAGGGCTAAAAAACATGTTTTCGAAAACACATGGCTAGCTTTTTTCATTTTCAGAAAACATAAGTGGCCAATTTGACCTCTTACATTTATATATAAATAGCATAAATTAGCTCTCACAGTGGAACTATTTAGATGTATGAATAATTTTTTGGTGCCATCAATTAGCTGATATTGAATAATTAACATCTCTGAAGGAACATTGATACATCAAAATTAGAATCTGAGCACTTCAAATCTCTGAAATAACATCAATGCCATTAATCAGTCCTCAAATGGATCCAGTAAATTCTTGTTTTTGACTTTGTACCATTGACATTTCAAAATATTTAAAGAAATTATAAACTCAAATTATTTTTTTCTTCCTATCGGGTGCAATTAGGTTGCATCCATATTTGAGATAATAGGGAGTCCTATTTAGATGAGGTTTTTTTAGAAACCTCTCCCATTAGGACTCTGACTAAGATATGGGATTGAGATATATATTGATATCTCTCCCTACAATATCAGTCTAATTGAAAAATATCGTCTTCCACATAGAAAGAATAATCTTTATCCTAAAATTTCTCTATACGGTTTTCTTCTTGGAGCATCACCAAAGTTCTCCAAGGGTTTAAGGTGTGCACATCCAAGTAAATAATTCTAGTAATTATTCACACCAACGAGAATGGCAGTTCCTAATCTTGTTCATAGTTCAACTAATCTATGGGGTTCGTTTGTTGTTCGGGGCTCAACCAAAGACAAGGCTTGTAGATGGCTTGATCATGGATCAAAAGGAGGCCTGTAGACGGGCTAAATCCTGGCAATTTGACGATTTCGCTACAAATAGGTATACTCTATATCCACCTTTATGTGCAAATATGTGACCCGAATATTGACCCATATTTGCTAACAGTGGTATAAAAGCCATTAGGGCTCGATCTCGCCTATTTGATGTGCTTGAGTTTGATGGGATATGTGATTCGATTTTTTATTTAAAAAATTCGAATATGTATTTATGTTTTTATATGTGCAATATTGGTATCAAATTTTAGATCTCGAAAAGACGATTAATTTGATATATTATGCATGAAAAACAGATTTGAAACGAAAAAGATATGTGGATTAAACGATTTTGGAGAGAACAAAATTGTGTATTGAAACACGTGCAGATGGTGCAAGGTTTGCAAATTTTTTTCCTTGCTCGACGGTGAAGGTCAATGTGTTTTGTTTTTAAAAAAAAAATTATACATTGATTTTTGTGCCGATTTGAAGAGCCGGTTTGTGTGTTTTCAGACTCCTGGTTTTCATCCTGCGTGTCTGATGTTGTTTTGTTGGCTTTGTGCATATTTGGCTATTTGTATATTTTATTCTGCATACGAAGCACAGAAGTCGCATACGGGCGCTAAGTAGGCACCATGTGGCATTACATGTTTCCTCATGTGGCGTTGCCTAAGTGGTGTACCATTTTGATTTTTGAAAAAATTAAGGGGATTGGTCTACCTTAGATTTGAACTCGTAACATTTTAGTTGTTATATGTTATTTTTCTAGTAGGCCACTTACTATTTTGTTATTAATGGTGGCACATACATGTTTTGCGCATTGGGAAGCTTGCAAATTATTTGGTGGCTATATTTGTTTTTCGTAATTACTTATATTGCATGGTTGCATGCATGATTTATTTATGGGCATCGATAATTTTATTCATGGATCAATAATTTTTATTGTCATCTTCAATTCGGTGGGAGATGATTATTAACCTTGGTGGCAAATTTTCGATCTCATTGAATTGAAGAAAATAATAAATATTACTTGGATCCAGAATAAATTTTTTATATCAGTCCTAATTATTTGCGCAATTTATTGAAATGTGTTTAGACCAAACTCACCAATATCTGGTTAAGCCAATTTATCATGAAAATAGACAAAGTATCCAGTATTATCGTGACTTGGACGTGGACAATATATTTTGTGGATTAAAGAAAGAATTTGCGCTTTATTTGTTTAAGCCGCAAATGTAAGAACTTAATTGCCCGAAATAATCACAGTTGAGATGCCGATGATATACTTATGGATCAAGAATTAGTTTTGCGCTATAATTTGTTTAAGATGCAAATTTAATAAAAGGGTTTAAGCTCTATTTTTGGAATATGAGCTTATTCAGTAGTAAAAACTCTAATTATCCAAATTCGCTGTTTGAGTTGAATTAAGGATAATATTTACTTGTGTTATTATTAATGAAAATCGTCTATCTAGAGGCTGATTATAAAAAGTTGAAAAATACACAAGTGAGTGCATTTGTCACTTGTGCTAACCGACATAAACCAACTGGGGTGATGTTGGAACAAGCATAATGTAGCTTGACGAGAGCAAAAGATGAAATTAGAACTACAAATTGATCCATAAAGTGACAAGAATTCATGTCACCTTATTGAATGAGGCAATTAAGTATCAACAAATATTAAGTGCACTTATGAGATTGGTAACTTCGCTCGTAATTGTACTGAGATGAAGTTTGACTATTTAATTGCTCTGCTATTTTTTGGCTATTATTTTCAAATCTCTCCATGGGTGGATTGTAGATATTGGTTGACTTAGCATACATTTGAGATTGAGCAAATGTGTCTGACTATTATCGGGTTGTGCAGTCATAGAGTGAACAAGAGGAGGCTAAAAAGAGTCACCTCAAGCTCAACAGTTGGTGTGAGCAACTTGATGTGTCGATATAGTCTTACTCGGATAAATGCACTTGTAAGATATTTGTTGAGTGAGAAGACTTGTCTATCTTTTCTTTGTGATGGTTGGCTTTAGATAGTATTTCTTTTAGATCTTCTAATGATATCGTGGTACGTGAGGTTAGGAGGACGACTGTATTAGCTTGAGAAGGCTTTATTGTCTAACTCGCTAAGGTCAATTTCCCTCTGCATAATTTTTTTTCCAAGCGGGATAAGCCTGCTGGAAAAATGAAAGCTGACTATTTTTTCCTTTAAAGCTAAGTCCAATAAATTGAGTGCAGACTTATGTGTGTGAGGCACAATATTAAAGCATTATATTTTCTTTCTTTGCTATTTACGCTATAAGTTAGTGCATTCTCACTCTCATCAGTTAGAAGCGCCAAATTGGTTTGAGCGATTCTTAACAGATGGAGATATGCTAATAGTGAGCGGAAATAGTGTGTCTAATTAGTTTGGAGACACAATTGAAGAAATTAAAGTTACAAGTTGCATGATAGTTCTAAATACTTTGCAGCTATATGAGCTTGCGAAGAAGGGACAACCACTTCAAAATGATTAGATTTATGATGGCGCAAATTGATTTGTGTATCTTGTTGCTGCCAACATCATAAAAAAAAGTGTTTCCAAATGATTCTTCAACCTTATATGAGCTTTAGTTCGATAACAAATCCAAATTAGTGGATCTGCCCATGTAAGTTAGAGAATATATGTTCTCATGTAGAGAATCAAGTCGCACGATTTAGTTTTCCCCTCAAAAGGATTTCTTGAGCATACGTGAAGTCTAACAGATCTTAAAACAATGCGAGTTGTAAGATCCTTAGGAGGCGCTCGTTTCTCTAGCGAGGATGTTGTATTTTATACTCATCTAGTAGTGGGAGCGACACTAAGTCAGTGGGAGCTAGTGTCTCACACACAAAGGATTCTCGAATTCCACGAGTAAAAAGTGTGAATATGAAATATTCTTCATCATCTATATGAGATTGAGTGGGTATCCTTCACAATTACTTTTGTGGATGTTGATGAGTCGATAAAATATGTGATTTCACTTGATGCCCTAAGTGGATAGTTGTTGCGAAGGAAAAGATGAGTCGAATGACTAAGAATAAAGTCTAAGAGCTTGTTAATCTTTTGTCTAGATGCAACATTTGAAACATGTGATTTTGGAAGGTTAGCTGCAATATAGATGGATTGATTAACATGTGTGTAGCTCAACTAAGGACGAAATATTTACGCCTGTTAGAAGAGCGTAAATTTTTTGAGTTATTCTCCCTAAGTGGTGAGATTGCCTCAATTCGCTTGATATATTATCTATTATTGCCACTTTCGTCTAGGATTGTCCTGGATGATTGATGTTGACATAATTAAGTGAAAGTTGAATAAGGAGATCTGTGTGGTTCACCCGATGAATTCAAGAGTGGAGTAAGAGCGCATTGATTGTTGATCAAGAAGCTCCATCTTGACTTGAATCATCATTTATTTCAATGAGCTATCATTTTAATAGGCCCACGATGGTCAATTAATTCACTGAACATATGTCAAGAGTTGTATCTCACTGTATATGGCAAAAATGTGATGACTGGAAAGATCATGGAGTTATCGCCACTCAGTGTTGGCTGGCTTTACACTCCATGGTCAAAGATCATATTCTTAGTCAAGAAATGATATCTATGGAAGATGAAAAGAAATGCTAGCTAATTTAAGTAAACATTGTCGAATGTTTGATGTGCGCTATGTGCGTACTCAGTAAGCTTTGTACTTAGCAGTGTGATTGGTGAGTGGATATCGAAGTGATCCATGCACTATTGTGATGCCGACATGTGGATTCTTAGATATCTTAACAGATTGGTCTATGATTTTCTAGAGGCAAATTTGGCATCTTGAAATGATGCGCATTGCCCGCACATCCATGATGTATTTGTTATCTTTGTGATAGTAGGTGTATGGTTTGGGCGCCATACATGGATTGTAGACCAAATATATTTACTCGAGGCTTTACTTCACTTAAGAGTTTTTGCGCATAGTTAATATTATTCTCAGACATACTTCTACGAGCGGTGTGGGCGCTCATCCCTTTTATGAGCCTTTATTTGGAGAAATGCTCCAAAGGCATGTGAGTCATTAGGGATTAAGTAGAATTGATCATGTCGCCTTTGAGAACATATTGTGATTAATGAGATATGTTGGATTCTCATTATGTGTTTGGTAGTGAATTTGTGAGCTGTCACCAGGCTTTGATTGGCCCTCTCACATGGGGAATCGCCCTGGCGCTAAAAGAGCGAGCAGGATGAGACTTAAAAAGATTATGTCGTATAAGATTGTGTCGTATAAGGAGGTTAAGATGAGATCCGAGTTGATCGATTATGAAGTATGTCCAAACTTCATAAATGTATGTTTGTAGCCAAATGTGCAAACTATCGTATGACACTTTGGGAGTGACTATGAGTAGTACGCAATGTCGGGCGCTTGAATAATGGCTGGACTAAGATTTATATGATGTTTAGAGCGTGACATGCCTAAATTGAGTGGGAGCTCCATCATAACATGTATTCATACTACTTGTGCTTTCAGTCGACCATCAATGGGAAAGGGACTGAATGGGTCCCTGCTTCGTCACTGTGTGAGCCCGTATTATTTTTTTGTACCCTTTGGGACTTTGGACCATGTAATGATGTGTAAGCTTGATAACGCTACTTTAGCATGTATCCAATGGCCATGTGTATTTCGGTCTATCGGACCATGTCTAGGAAAGTTGTCAAGACCAAGCTAATTGGCATGTGGGGCCAAGGAAAAATTAAGTTGGTAACACACTTATGTTCCATGATTCATAGCCCGGGCGACTACGTCGAAATGTGTTTGACTAGTCATGAATCTAGAAACATATTTGAGTTAGTCGAGCATGCTCTATTTATTTCATTGAAGGACCTAGAGATGCTTGACTAAGTGCGACCACTTGGTTTGGGGTACTTAGCGAGTTATTGAGTTGTAGGGTTATGTCAGTTTGGTGATGACTTAATATAATTCTCCTCACCTATACTTTCTCACTTGGTCGCACGCCTTATTCCCTGTATGAAAGAAGAGACGTGAGATGAGAACTATGAAATGTGATTCGAATGAGTCGAGTCAAATATGTATGAGTGGGAGATACTGGGTGCAATTACGTTGTATCCATATTTGAGATAATATGGAGTCCTATTTAGATGAGGTTTATTTAGAAACCTCTCCCATTGGACTCTGACTAAGATATGGGATTGATATATATATTGATATATCTCCCTACAATATCAGTCTAATTGAAAAATATCGCCTTCCACGTAGAAAGAATAATCTCTCTCCTAAAATTTCTCTCTACGGTTTTATTCTTGGAGCATCACCAAAGTTCTCCAAGGGTTTAAGGTGTGCACATCCAAGTAAATAATTCTAGTAATTATTCACACCAACGAGAAATGCAGTTCCTGATCTTGTTCGTGGTTCAACTAATCTACGGGGTTCGTCCGTTGTTCGGGGTTCAACCAAAGAGAAGGCTTGTAGATGGCTTAATCATTGATCAAAAGGAGGCTTGTATGGGCTAAATCCTGGCTATATGGATCGACGGTTGCGCTGCAAATAGGTATACTCGATCAACCTTTATGTGCAAATACGTGATCCAGATATTGACCCATATTTGGTAACACTTCCATTTTGCTTTTTAATGCTAAGTCTCTAAAAGAAAAAATAACATATTTTTTTCTAACATAATGGTCCAGTTTCTAACATTTTGTCAACTACTTTTCCAAATATAATTCATAATACGAATATCCAATATTCTTAAATATTCTCTCCCCACAATTCCATGAATCCTCTTACCAATGCAATATAAAATAAATTAAACAATTCAATCTGTCACCCCATGATAATCAAAAGAGAGAAAACAGAATCTGGAGATTTGAAAAACAATTCAATTTGTCACCCCAATGTGTTGTATGGTGTATGTATGTATTTAGATGATGAAAATTCGTTTAGGCCCTGGTCCTCTTTATATAGGTGCTTTGAGAGATCACTGGTAGAGTTCTGATGGGATTAGGACTCAAAATCAGCCACATACACATCGCACCGGCTGTGTGGTTTCACACGGCCACCCCACACGGCCGTATGGTCTCACACCGGCCGACCGTGCGATTGGTTTTTGACTCTGAAAATCGCTAAAGCACTTCACACAGTAGTGTGGCTATTCACACGGTCTTGTGACTTGTCGAATTCGTTCCTGGGCTCTGCATTAAAATTGTAGCCCTTTCTCATAGCTTTCCATAGCCACTTGAATCATCTCAATATTAATTTTTTAGAGAAGGTTATGGCCAAAATACTAAACCCTCCCAGTGCTGGAAACTGTTAGCGCATTTGGACGTTTTGTAAGTAAAATTCCCTTTTGTTCGATCGTCCATGCTTCTTCTCTTCATATATTTGCTTGTACCTTAGCTCTTGACCTATTCTTTGGAATGTTATATCATTTTTTATCCAATTTAGCTCCATTTCCTGTAAGAAGTTACAATGAATGTAGAACTACCATGGGCTTGCAAATCGACTAACATTTTGACCACTTTAGTGTGCACAACTTAAGAATAAAAAATGATATTCATTTGGTTGTAATGTAGGATCTTTGTTAAGGGTAGGAAAATTTGGGTTAAGTGACATGACTTGAGCAAATAGAATTTAAAGCACACAGACTTGCAATCCACCAACTCAATTTTATCATAAAACTCATTCTCAAGATATTTTCTTTTTTCAACTCAACTCCACCATTTTTGTGCTTTTTCATTCTTATGCTTTTTTGCCTTTTTTCTTTTATTCTTTAGCATCAAGCTCTCCATTTTTTTTCCAAACTTTCTATTTTTTTTCTTTTCTTTTCTTTCTTTGCTCGATTTTCTCTCTTTGTTTGCAGAGATTTTCTTTTCTTTTCGAGCTTCATAAATCCTTCATTTACCTAGATACTGCTCATCCCTTTTTCTTTTGCCAACTCTCTCTCTTTTTTTCAGAATTTTCACCACATCTCCCCCAAACTTGTTCATTTTCTATAAGCTCAAGAAACTTTAGGGATAAAATCATTTTTTTCAATTTTAAAGATCAAAATGTGGCTGACAATAAAAAGTTAAGGCTCAAAGTGGCTAACTAGGGATTCATGAGTTCGTAGATAGGCTTTTTAGGCTAAGTAGGCTAAAACAAAGATAGCCTTAAATTATTTTCAATAATTGCACACACACATGGCTTCAATGAAGATACCAAAGCAAGTTCTAGAGTTTTAGCAAGCATGAATGACACACTCAAAAAATAAGACTGCATAAGATAAAGCAGTTATAGGCACAAAAGCTCACAGGTGAATTTTTAGCAACATGCTCAAATACCAAATTTTCTTAACTATTTCCAAACAAATCAATGACATCTCCTCAATTATTCATCGCATTATTCACAAAAATATGTCATCTCATAAAATTAAATGCTCATAGAAAAAACCATAAAGAAGTTTAATACTTTTTCGAAAATCTTGATTAAAATCACACACAAAAGCAATTATACGTGCTAAAGCGATAAACGTGCTAAAATAAAATAATAAAATAAGATAAAAATCGAATAGAAAACGAAAAAATTTTAATGCAATTTTTTATGCTCTACATACAATCCTAAATGCAATGCAAAATGCAACAGTACTAAATTACGCATTCTTGACAACTCCCTAAACTTAAAATATGCTTTGTCTCGAACATATGAGGAAATTATCAAAAGAAAGAGAAATACGTAAAGAGTACTTAACTGGATAGTTCACACGACCCGTATGCATTTCACACGGCCTGGCCGTAGCCCTGGTCGTGGCCTCTATTTTATTGTTGTCTCCAAACAAGACGGCGGTCGTGCGTGCGCTCACGGCCTGCGCATGTGTGGTCGGTCTCTACGGGTCGCACGTCTGTGTGGAATTCCACACGGTCGTGTGAAGTTTTTTTTTAAACCCTGGGGTTTGTCGCGACGCCTCTTGAGTTGCCTCCCATAAAGAGCTAACTTTAACGTCTTTAGCCTGACTTAAGATTTCTAACATCACCGTCGTTGAACCGTGTCAGTTGAAATCCTTAAGCCCTCATATTATGTACCATCCATCGGCCGAATGGCGTTAATCGCTTTTTCTCGTATTAAGTTAAGTATCGCTTGGGAATTTGCCCTTGATGTTGGCCTACCAATGCGCTTGCGATTTTTCGGCTACTTGTGTCTCCAACGATTTCAGTATCGCATTCAACGAAAACGATGTTAGAAATAAGTAATAAAAAATATATTTACAAAAGGAGAAAAAATCGAGAAAAAAATTTGTTTTAAAAAAAATATTTACAATTCACAAAAGAAAAAATCAAAAATAAAAAAAAATACAAAAATCGAAAAAACAATACAACTTTACAAAAATCGAAAAAAATAAACAATAAAAAAATACTTACAAAGACAAAAAAAATATTTACAAAAAGCTTCAATTAAGATTGAACTACTTATTACAATATCTAAGTAGAATCTTTCAATCCCCGGCAACGGCGCCAAAAACTTGTTTGCCAAAAATATATGGATCTTACAACTACAAGTGTACAGTGTATTTTATAGAATAATAAAAAGCAAGGTCGTATTCCTCAGTCATAACTACGAAACACTTAGGCTATAATAACATCGCATTCCAATTTTATTGGAGCGACCAAATATCAAGTTTTGATAAAAATCGGAAATAACAAGAAAAAGAAATAAATTTTTGAATTTCACAAGTATTTTAAACAACTAAGAAAGCAACCTTAGGCACATAATCTCAACATGTTTCTTCATGATTAAAACCAATTAATGTTTAACAAAACCAATTCATGCAATTCTATGGGTTCAATTACTAAATCAGTCTATTCCCCCTCTCGGGTGGCGCATAAACTATAGATTAATAACAATTGTAAGTCTCCCGACTCGATACAACTATTATTAACTCCCAAAAGATCTTTGAATTGAATGACTCCCCACAAACAGTTGTAGGTCTCCCGACTCGATACACCCATTTATATTTGAATTTGATTTCCATCTTTGTTAGAACTCCTCATTCGAATTTCACACTAACAAATATGACATGCTAATTATTGATAAGATAATAAGCAAATAAGAATAAGCACTCGAATTCATAAAATAGAACACCTGAATCAATTAAGAAAACAATTAATCAAGATTTAACATGAATCCACAGTTTTGATCATGCCCTAAGATCCGAAAGATTAGCCAAACATTGATAACAAATTCATAGACAAACTTGAAATCAACATTGTGACATCGTTTAAGCACAGACAAGAGATCTAAACTAAGAAAGAAAACCCAATCTTGTCAGGATGGATCTTCCTTCCAAGCCTTCGAAGACCTTTGATCTTGTGATCCTATGTATTTTGATGTGTTGTATGGTGTATGGATGTATTTAGATGATGAAAATCCGTTCAGGCCTTGGTCTCCTTTATATAGGTGCTTTGAGAGATCACTGGTAGAGTTCTGATAGGATTAAGACTCAAAATCAGCCGCAGACACGTCGCACCAGCTGTGAGGTTTCACACGGCTACCCCACACGGCCGTGTGGTCTCACACCGGCCGACCGTGCGATTGGTTTTTAACTCTGAAAATCGTTGAAACACTTCATACAGTAGTGTGGCTGTTCACACGGTCATGTGACTTGTAAAATGTCCGACTTTACTCCTAGGGTCTTCATGAAAGTTGTAGCCCTTTCTCTTAGATTTCCTTAGCCACTTGAATCATAACAATATCCATTTTGTAGAGAAAGTTATGGCTACAATACTAATCCCTGCCAGTGCTAGAAACTGTTAGCGTATTTGGATATTTTTGAAGGAAATTCCCTTTTATTCACAAAATTAAATATTCACAGTATTGATTATGACATTAGATCTGAAAGATTAGCCAAACATTGATAACAAATTCATAGACAAATATGAAATCAACATTGTGACATCGTTTAAGCACAAACAAGCGATCGAAACTAAGAAAGAAAATCGCTTCTTGTCAGGATGGATCTTCCTTCCAAGCCTTCGAAGCTCTTGTGCTTTCGTAGATGTGAAAGGCCTTGTGGTGTTCTTCGTAACCTAGCCCTCCTCTCTCATAAGACCTTTCATCTTGTGTTCCTGTGTATTTTGATGTGTTGTATGGTGTATGGATGTATTTAGATGATGAAAATTCGTTCAGGCCTTGGTCCCCTTTATATAGGTGCTTTGAGAGATCACTAGTAGAGTTCTAACGGGATTTGGACTCAAACTCAGCCACAGACACATCACACTGGCCATGTGGTTTCACACGGCCACCCCACACGGCCGTGTGGTCTCACACCGGCCAACCGTGCGATTGGTTTTTGACTCTAAAAATTGCAGAAGCACTTCACACGGTCGTGTGACTTGTAAAACGCCCTAATTTGCTCCTGGGGTCTTCATGAACATTGTAGCCCGTACTCTTAACTTTCTATATCCACTTTAATCATCTCAATATCAATTTTGTAAAGAAAAGTATGGCAAACATACTAAACCCTGCCAGTGCTGGAAACTGTTAGCGCATTTGGACGTTTTTGAAGGAAATTCCCTTTTGTTTGATTGTCCATGCACCTTTCCGTCACATATTTGCTCGTACATTAGCTCTTGATCGATACTTTGGAACGTGATATTGGTTTTTATCCTATTTATCTCCATTTCCTGTAAGAAGTTATAAAACTACGCAGTATCACACCAACGAAGGAAACCAACCAAAACACACTGAATATACATGCAAATGTATTAAATATATGTCAAAAGTAAGCCCCTAAATGCATGTATATTTTACACGTATCACTTACATTTCTTTCTGTGTATTTACAGTTATGTAAAGATACAACAAATATTTGTCTTCAACAAATTGACAAATCTCTTCTCGCCGCTTCCTTCTTCTCTCTTCGTTTTCATCAGTTTTCTTTTTCATGTCTTCTTCTTCTCTCTTCCTCTTCCTATCTTCTTCTTCCCTCTTCTTATTCTCATAATCTCTCTTCTAAGCTTGGTCTCTTCTCCTTCTCTCTTCCCATTCTCTTTCGTGCCTTATTTTTTTCTTCTTAGCACCTAGCTACCTCTTCATTTCTCTTGGCAACGTCTCTATTTTCCAGTTCCCTTAGTCCAACCCAGCATAACAAGTCCTTATTTTGGGGATTCACATATTGAATATCTTTAGGTCTACTTGGTGGAGTGCATGTACCTCTTCCACCAGAACTTCCCATTCCTCTTCCTGAGTTTGCTCCTCCTCTGGGAGTGTACCAAACGGGTGGAGCCCTTGAAGTCAACTGACTGCTTGACTTAGTCTGCTGCTTCTCAGCTAACTTGACAACATCCATCCCTCTTTCCCAATACAAATCCCATCATTGCGAGATTCATTCTCTTGAAGAATCCTTCTGATTTGAGCATTTCAAATTCTTCAACTAACCTTAGCTCCGATCCTGCATCTGGAGCGGGTCCTTCTAGAAATTTCACTATTAGCGAACCTTGGAGCAACCCTGCTGGGGTACCATGGAACTTGGATTTTAGACCTTCTATGTGACCATGATGCCTGCGACCGACTTCTACAAATTCTGCTTCGATTGCAGCTCTTATCTTCTGAAAGGCTAAGTCAGCTTTCTCATCAGTAGACATGTCCTACGGCACTTTGTAATGGAGAGAGATGGTAGATGAGTCAAGTTGTGATTTATCCAAAATAATCTTCAAGGGGTTGGGGGTCTTCTTAGGTTCTTCCTCCTTACTACTGCCTTCATTTTGCCCCTTTTTGGCATCATCAATACCAACTGGAGAACTATGAGGAATGTTCGTTAAAATGCGATCCAGCTTCTCATGGGTGACAGATGAGATGCTCTATGCTCGGATCTAGGAGCCTTCATCTCTACACTCATTAGCATTATCTCAGCTCGCGGAGTGCTCTCTGTGTTTTGAAGATCCTGCTTGTATTGTAGCGTCATCAGCTCCATGTCAGTCTTGTGTGTTTCTTCCAGCCTGTTGATATTGTCTCGCTTTCTCTGCTGGAAATGAGCTTTCTCCCCACACCAAATCACTAGTTTTGTGAAGAGTGATTTGAAGTAGCGCACTTGCTCTCTTCTTAGTGTCTTCATTTGCATCGTCCATTCTCGAATTCGTAGGACAGCTCCCCGAATATCACCTGAAATCATTGCATCATGGTTGTCTATCCATTGGTTGAGTGCAACAAAGCTTCTTTATGTAGCTTCCATTTCAGCGCACATAGACTTGAAGGCTTTTCTGAAGTCAGTTTCCTCAGGTGACTGATCCTCTGGAAACACAAAGTCAAATTCAAAACCAAATGGTACAACCTTTAAGTCATCCAGAGCCTCGAATTCTTCTGGAGATCTCTACTCTGTAATTAGCATTTTATTTAGCAGTCTCTATTTCCAGCGGGACTTCTTTAACAAATGGAAAATATTCTTTGAATAGGCCACTAGGGACTGAAGGGACATCTCCCACTACTCCTTCGGGAGTCTTATCTTTATTCCCCTGGATTTTAGCTCTATGTGGCTCAGTTGTGGGAGCTTTATTGGCGATTCTGTTTAGTAGCCTGATGAGTGGATCGGCCTCACTGCCTCTCTCGGCAGCTTCGTTGGCTCCAGTTGTTGCTTCCTTTTAAGTATTTGTGGCCTCAGCCGCCTTAGTAGCATCACGGGCTGGTGATGGCACCATTGGGGGTAGGCCATAAACCAAAATGAACTGAGACAAGGCAGCTTCCTCACGTGCCTTTTTCAATTGTGCCACTTGTTCCTCTATAGTTGGGTCCTCTACACCTTGATCCTTGGGGTGGACTCAGCTTCATTGTTAGTTTCAAGGAACTCTACTGACACATTGTCATCGGAGCCATGTAGTGCACTGACTTCTTCCATTTCATTGGTCTTCATCGCAGGAACTAGCGGTTTTCCCTTCTCAAGTACAACATCCCTGGAAGTCTCAACCTCCTAGGGCCTTCAGTAACCTTAGCAGCAGTCTCAACCACTGCAAGGCCTTCAGCAATCCCTTCTGCAGACTTAGTTGTATTAGGGTCTTCGACAGTGGCATGCTTCACGGTCTCAACCTCTTGGATTGTGCTTTTAGGACCAACAGTCTCAACTGACTTGGTCTGTTGTCCATCCTTTGCCTTAGCTGTTTCAGCAGTATCCTCGGCCTGTAGTGCAGTTGGAATTTCAGCTGAGATAGTCTTAACCGTCAAAGCATCGCCAATCCCACTATGCTATTATTTTTGTGTCTCACGTTCGCCTCCCAACTTCAATTTGGTAAGGTCTCCTACAGCCTCCTCCTACGCGGTTGTGGTGTGTTCAGTTTCCCCCTCAGCTGGCTCAACAACTGAATCACGGGCAGCAGGGTCAACTGACACATGAAACTCAATTGTTCCCTTTGAGTTGTTAGCCGTCTGGGCAGTTGTCTCAACAACTTTCATAGGGTTTGGCTTTGCTGGGTTGCCCACTACATTTTCATCCCTAGCTTCATCTCTAGTTTCCCTAGTTTGTCCTTCGGAGTGTGCTGGTGAGGTTGTTTCAGCGATCTTCCTCACCATTTCAAGAATATAAGGGGTTGGAGAGATTTGGCTAGAAGATTCTCTAGGACCTCTATGCAATGATTGCTCATGCATCACCAAGGACTCTTTCAAAGCGTGATGCAACTCAGCCTTCTCGACTCGGTCAGCTCAATCCAACACTTCCACATCGTTGTTGTCTCCACTGGTTTTGATATGAGGGATAGCTGCAGCAGCTGTACCAAATAGACATCTGCGGGACTCAGCTTCTTCAGCGGACTTTCCCTTCTCCAGTGTTTGACTCTTCCCCTATCCTTCTTCCCATATAGGATGGATGTGCAAAAATCTGCATCGAGAGCAGAGCGAATAACAATGTTCTCCAAAAAGCTTAGGAGGTATTCCTCTTCCTCAATGAACTCGGGCCTTTCAAATTGAAACTGGGCCGCACTCAGCTTCCAGGCTCTCCATATGCGCAGCCTGTCTTCAATATCTGGGTATGCTGGTGGTAAAAGAAAAACATCATCATGATCTTCCTGCATAAGCTCTGCAGTAGCCTTCTCTACCTCAGCAATAGCAGCGTCAGTTTGAGGTGGTATCACTACTGAATCTTCCTTCCTTGTATTAGTTGTGTCTAATTCAGATGTCTCAGTTGTGAGCCTGACAACTCTGTCTTGTTCAGATGTATGTGGTTGAGCAGCTGCTTAAGTTTCTCGCTCACTGCTTTCCACACCATCAATATCCTTTGATTTATGTTGTTCCTCGACAACAACTTCTTCTTTATCAATTGTGGCGGACTCAGCTGGCTCAGCAGCTTTGTTTGCCTTCTTCACAAGTCTCCTCCTGGTCTTCCTTTCTAGGGGAACTTCAGCTTCAACAATTTTTTGGCTCCACAGCTATGAAGGCTGTCTCTCCAGTCTTCTGCTTCTTCCCAGTTGGCTTATGGGGCGCAACTGTTCTCTTCTTTCTAACCACGGGAGAGGAAGCTGGAACAGGCTTAGGTGAGGGAGCTGGAGCAGAAACATCTGTGTCCTGGGGGACGTGCTCAGTTGATTCCCCCTCAGAGGTAGAAGACTTCTTTGCAAGGGCTTGTTTCTGGGTGCCTGAGAGTTTGGCTTTGAACATCTTTTTGTCACTTAACTTCATAAATGCTTCAGCTTTTTTCATTTATGACTCGACTCTGCTACTCTCTTCCTTGATTCGACTGAATAATCACGTAGTTGTTCAGCTAACTCGATACAGTTGACTAGCCATATAAGTTGTTTCACTTAGGTGATATGTGAAAATCTTCTAACATAGCTCAATCAATCCAAGCTCATTCGTAAGTTCTTCAAACTTTGATTGACATAAGGACTTTGTGAATATATCAGCTAACTGCTTCTCAGTTGATATGTATTCCAATGTGATGTCTTTCTTTCCAACATGATCTCTTATAAAATGATATCTGACATCAATGTGTTTGGTTCTTGAATGAAATATTGCATTCTGAGTAATTACAATGGCATTTGTGTTATCACACATAATTGGAATCTCTCTTTCTTCAATATCATGATCTATTCGCCTCATCCATAGAATTTGGGCACAACAACTGCCTGCAGCAATGTACTCTACTACAGCTGTGGATGTAGCTATTGAGTTTTGTTTCTTGCTGAATCAAGAAACCAATCTATTTCTAAGCATTGGACAGCTACCAGATGTACTCTTCCTATCAACTCTACATGCAGCATAGTCTGAGTATGAGTAGCCAACCAGCTTGAATCATCCTTCCTTTGGACACCATAAGCCAACTTCTTGGCATCCCTTAAAATACCTTAGGATTCTCTTAGCTGCAGTCATATGACTTTCCTTTGGAGCAGGTTGAAATCTTGCACACACACACACACCGACATCAAAGGTGATGTTTGGTCTGCTAGTTATCAAATAGAGCAATGATCCAATAAGTGCTCTATACCTTGATTGATCAACAACTTTTCCTTTTGTATCCATATCCATCTTCACAGATGTATTCATTGGAATCTACACAGATGACTTCTCTTCCATACCAAATTACTTCATCAAATCTCTGTATATTTGATTTGACTTGTGAAGGTTTCGTTCTTCATTTGCTTGACTTGAAGACCTAGGAAGAAAGTCAGCTCTCCCATCAGGCTCATCTCAAACTTCCCTTGCATAAGGTTTGAGAATTTGTCACATAGCTCTTTGTTTGTGGATCCAAAGATAATCTCATCCACATATATTTGAACAAGCAGTGTACTCTCCCCATCTGGAATTCTGAAGAGTGTTCTATCAACTTTGCCTTTGGTGAATCCATTGTCTATAAGAAACTGAGGCAATGTGTCATACCATGCTCTTGGTGCTTGCTTCAAACCATATAATGCCTTCTTGAGCTTGTAGACTTTATCTCTAATAGTTTTCTACTCAAAATTTGGAGGTTGTTCCACATAGACTTCTTCTTCCGAAAGTCCATTCAGAAATGCAATCTTCACATCCATTGTATAGATTGTGAAGTTCTTGTGTGTTGCATAAGCTAGAAACATCCTTATTGCCTCCAATCTAGCGATATGTGCAAAGGTTTCATCAAAATCTATACCATATTCTTAGCAATACCCTTTGGCTACCAATCTTGCTTTGTTTCTTACTACAGATCCCTCGTCATTCAACTTGTTTATGAATACCCACTTAGTACTAATAACATTCTGGTTGATAGGCCTTTGAACAAATTCCCAAACTTTATTCCTTTCAAACTGATTCGGCTCTTCCTGCATAGCCAGAATCCAATGCGTGTCATCAAATGCTTGGGACACATCCTTTGGCTAAATGTCAGAAATGAAACAAGTGAACATAGCTTCATGTTGAGTCATGGATCTGGTTCTTACTCCTCTAACATCTCCAATGATAAGCTTTGGAGGATGGTCTCTCCGCCATCTCACATCTGGTTAGAGTAAGTCTGTTGGATTAAGTCTTCTTGCATCTAAGTTGTCTTGAAAAGCTTCCTCTAGATCATCATTCAGCTGCAAGCCTTCCAACTGACTTTGAAATTCAGCTATCTTGTCTTCATCTGGGTTGAGTCTTCTGATATCTGCCTCAACATATGGAATCTTCTGAATAGTTAGCTGATTCATGTTGTCAGCTAACTCATCAATGTCTTCTCCATTATTATTAGGTTCATCAAAAACCATATGGATAGACTCTTTTGTGACCATAGTCCTCTTGTTCAGCACTCTAAAAGCTTTACTCTCCGTAGAGTATCCCGAAAAGATACCTTCAATAGTTTTAGCATCAAAAGTTTTCAAGTTGTCTTTGTCATTGTTGGGAATGAAGCATTTATATCTAAAAATATGAAAATATCCGACCTTTGGCTTTTTCCTTGTCCAAATTTCATAGGGGATTATGGACAGCTGCCTATTGATCATACACGTATTCTGAGGGAAGCAGGTAGTGTTAATGGCTTCAGCCCAAAATCTCTTAGGCAATCCAGCTTCAGCTAACATAGTCCTTGCAGCTTCCTTGAGAGTTATGTTCCTTCTTTCAGCCACTTCATTCTGCTGTGGAGTTTTTGCAACTGATAACTCATGAGCAGTATCATTCTCTGTGCAATACTGAGTTATAATCCCATTGACAAACTCAGTTCCTCTATCAGACCTTATCTGATAATGGTTTGACTCTTTTTGTTTTGAACTCTCCTCATAAGTTGTGGAAGCTTCTGCAAAGTTTGCTTCTTTTTACACATAAAAATGGTCCATGTGTATCTTGAATAGTCATCTACCATCACTAAGGTGTATTTCTTTTCACTGATTCTAGCTGGTTCAACAGGACCAAATAAATCCATATGCAATAAGTGCAAGATCCTTGTTAAAGAAGGACTAAGCTTGTCCCTGAATGAAGACTTGATTTGATTTCCCATTTGGCATGCATCACAAATGCTTTCCTTCTTCTATACTGAGTTTGGAAATCCTTCCACAAGATGACTCCTTGCAAGTTTGTTGAATGTATTGAAATTTAGGTGACTCAGCTTTTTGTGCCACAGGCAACTTGATTCGGCTGTACTCTTTGCTAATAGGCATGTACTTAGTGTAGCAGTAGACCAATCCACTATATACATGTTCTTCTGTCTTGATCCTGATAGCATAACTTCATTTGATTCGGCATCCTTGATCTGACATACACCCACATTGAATCCTGCATTTTAGCCCTTATCACAGAGTTGGCTGATACTCAACAGATTGAAATTCAGCCCTTCAACATAGGCTACATCTGTGATTTCCAGTCCATTTTTCTTTATGGATCCAATACCTCTTATCTCCCCTGGAGCATAATTTCCTCCAAATATAACTTTTGCTCCTCTTGACTCCTTGAAGTTTGATAGATTCTTCTTATTGCCAGTCATGTGTCTGGAACAACCACTATCCATGTACCAGGTTCCTTAGCACTCAGTTGTTCCTTGAACTTGCAATCAAGGAAATCAATTTTTAGATACCCAAACATGTGTACTATTAGGTGATCCAACCAACCTATAGCAAAATAATCTGACTATAAGATGTTGCCACCTAGCGGTTCAATAATCATAATGAATCTTAGCAAATTGCTTGGGAGCTTTAGGCACAAACATATGTCTCTTTTGTCTGTAGGGCTGTGAGTGTGCTGGTGTATTTGCTTTCTTAGGATAATAATGAAACTTTTGTGCATACTGAGTATTGTGCTTGGGTGCATATGTGTGTTGATATTGGTTTCTTTGCCTAGGGAATGACCTATTTTGATTCTGAGGTCTTTGTCATTTGGGCTTATATCCCTTAGGACTTGACTCATTTGATTATTCCAATCAGCCTGACTTGGATAATTTCTACCATTCCCTTCATATGGCTTTCTATGATGAAACCTCGGGGGCTTTAGGTAGTTCTGCTTGCCCTCACGTATCTTTTTCGTTAGAGTCTCACGATGGACTCTTCTGAATTTTTAGTTTCAGCTATCCTTTCAGCATACTCTGCTGGCTTCTTGCCTTTGCCTTTATAACCCATGCCAGCATGTTGTGATTGTGAGTGTGAGTGGCTGCAACATATGGTGCTTTTGGCTTTTGGACTCCCCCATTGCTTGAGTATCCTTTCTCCAAAACCACTCTTGGAGTTTGAGCATTTACAAAGGAATTGAATCATATGCCTGTTTTATCTCCACTTTCTTTTTGTATCATTATCAATTCATCCAATGATTTAAACGCCTTGCTAAATGATGCAATCACATTTTTCAAATCTTTTTCCCTCTTTTCTATTTCAGCTAAGTCTGCTTTGACCTTAGCAATTTCAGCCTTCAGCTCTTTATTCTCATCAGCTATGTGACTTAGAGTACTCAGCTCTTTAGTCAGCTGTAAGTTTTGGCTTTTAAGTTGGTTGTTTTCCACATTTAAAAGTGAGTGTTAGGATTTTACGTGCTTAAAGTCTTTCATCATTTTGCCTAATGAATCCTAAAGATTTAAGGGTGATGAAGTGTTTATGTCACTATCATTATCATCAGAATTAGAACAAGATGAGTTAGAATGTACCTCATATTCTTTGTCTTTGGCCATGAGGCATGCTAAAGCCTCTTCTTCGGTGTCTGAGGAATAGTCTGCCTCACTGCTGTCTGACTCAGTTATCTTTTTGCACTTGGGTGTGTAAGTTTCAGCAGCCAGCATGGCTTTCTTCTTTTCTTGTCTCCTGTCTCTGAAGACCTTTCTTTCTTCCTCATTCTTGTATTTGTTGATGGTGGATAGGAACAGTCAACAGCGAAGTGTCCTAGTTGTCTACAATTCCAGCACAGGTTCTCAGCCTTTTGATAGTCAGCTCTTTGATTATCAGCTCTCTGATATTCAGCTCTCTGGTGGTCAGCTCTCTGGTGGTCAGCTCTCTTGGGTGGTCTCTCTTCCCTTGCCTTGGAACGTGCTAAGTGTCTCCTGGAGGTTTCACCCTTGTTCCTTTTGTAGTTCTTGTTAAAGAACTTGTTGAATCTTTTCACCATGTGAGCGATCTCCTCTTGGTCAATGGTATCCTTGGAGTCAGCTCTCTTGGATTCTCCAGCCAATAGAGCAGTTGTTATGGGTACAACTATCTCTTCTTGCTCTTTCCTTCGGATCTCAAATTCATAAGCTTTCAAATCCGATAATAGCTCATGGTTGGAGATTCTATTCAAGTCCATGGATTGTCTCAAGGCCATCACATTCATTTCCCACTCAGCTGGAAGCGACCTCAAAATCTTCATACACTTCTCCTTCTTTGTGTATTCTTTGCCTAGAGTTGAGAGCTCATTTGTAATCTCTCAAATCGGCATCCACCGATCCAGTTTCACCCGCAATCATTTTAAAATTTTCAAATTTTTGTACAGCAAAAGTTAATTTATTTTCTTTAATTTGTTCTGATCTTTCACAAATTAAAGTTAGTTTTTCCCAAATTGTTTTAGCCGTTCTGCTTGATTTAACATTGTTGAACATGGCTTTGTCAAGAGTCTTATACAAAATATAATTGGCAACATTGTCCAAGTTGTATCTCTTTCTATCATCATTGGTCCACTCGCATCTTGGCTTTTCGACCATGGCCGGCCTTAGTGCAGTAGGTACAACAGGTGCAATACATTCTGTTGGAGCTGCAACAGCCTCTCATTCAGCCACGGGTGCAGCAGCAGATGCAGAAGCCTTTACAGCTGTGTTCAAATTCATTATTTATAGAGGTGGCCTCAATGACGAACCACATCTCATTGTGTAAAGCTGAAAGATGTGCCTGCATACAAATCTTCCAGTCATCAAATTCTTCAACAGTGAACATAGGAATGCGAGTTAGATTTGCTTCCACGATAATATATTTTTAAAAGAAAATTTTAAAAACAGCAAGTGTTGTATCTTTGAAAAAGAATGAGATCTAGTTCGAATGTCGCCACGGAAGGCTCAATGAACCAACCGCTCTGATACCACTTCAATGTCCCAAGGAGTGTTTATGTAAAGTCTAGAGGGGGGATTTGAATAGACTTTACTAATTTTCGATTTTGTCTTTTTGAATCAGAGTTTTATGACAAGTCAGCTTAGTTCTTGAGGGACAACTTAGTTCAACCTTATTTGTAGAGTTAGCCACTCCACAAACTTAAGTGAGTTGTTGGCAAGATAACTCAGCTGAGTGAGGTGACCTTTTTAGAAATACAACAGACTTGGTTTTTCAGCAGAAGTTTTACACCCTTTGCTAAAATATGTTTTCAACACTTATTTTAGGTCAAGTTATTATCAGTAGACTTAGCAAATTTAAAAAACAACAGATATAATATGCAAGAAATAAATGTGCTGAATGCAAAAGACACAGAGCAATTTTATAGTGGTTTGAGGATGGAGTAATTCCTCTAATCCACTCTTCTCCAACCCCTGGAGGTAATCCAATAATTAATAGTGACTTTTGTTACAAAAGAATGAAAGTCTGAGCAAGCCTTGATCACATAGATGGCTTCACTCCTTGGACACAGCTCTTCACAATACGGTTGTCCTGCTACTTCAACTCCTTTAAACTATTGGATTTGATCGCGTAGCCCTCCAACAAGTTCAAAGCCTGGTTTAACAAGAACCTCACCTCACTACCTTCAACCTTAGATGTGCAGACCCCTTGTCTTTCAATAATATTTCCTCTTCAACAATTTGCAGTTGTCTTTCCTTCAGTATGTATGTTGGATCGATTTCCTTCAAGTTTTAGGCTTGAGTATTGAAAGAATACCTTGAGAGTTGTTTGCTCTTTTCTTGAATGTTTGCAGGTATGTGTCTATTGCTTCGTGTCATCTCTCATAAGTTCCTCAGCCTTTTTATAGTGGCTGTTTGAAAAATGTATCCATTGAAGAGATAGATCCATTTTTTAAAATACACTTTTAAGGTCGTTGGCTTGTCTTGTTATGAGGCATTTGATGTAGACTAATCCTTGTATTAATGCTCTACAGTATGCCTGTAACTCTGCAGGTTTGCAGGAGCATCCCATGGGTTCCTAGCTTTTTGCACTCTTTCAGCAAAACAGCTTTATGGTTTGCAGTCTGTCATGTTTCCTCTTTCAGCAAACATTTAACTTTGCTTATCAACGGATATCTTAAGCTTTCTTGAGTCGTTTTTCCTACTTAACCCCTTTTATAGTCTTCTCCACTTATCTGGGAGTGAATTGGCTGTCAGTCTGCTGACTGGGACAATTTTTTGGTACTTGACTGATCCTAAACTGCAATACTCATCTTACACACATCAGAGTCTTCACTTCGATCTTCAGCCAACTTTTGCAATCTTCAACTTGGCTGCTTCGACTCAACTAATAGAAACCTATCTATTACATAGTTGATTTTACAGCAAAATTGGGGTTCCAACTTCTGAATCTAAGTTTTACATAGCATCATCAAAATCTAATACATAAATTTTCCAACAGAGGTACACTAGGGAATTGGTAGGGTTTGGATGGGCCGGGGGTAAGGGTTTGGTAGGGTTGATCAATGGTTCTCAATTTTTTATTAAGTTTCAAATAATGAATAAAACAAAGAAAACATTTTTACACTATAACTTTAAACAACGTTTTGTTTAAAAATGTGCATTTACTTTTAATTGTTTTCTATTTTGTAAATACACAACATTTTTAAAATGTTGTAGTTCTTTAAATATACAATGCGTAAAGAATATGTTGTCTTTAGGGAGAAAAAATCGTTTAACTAATAGACAACTGTTTAATAAGTTGTTGTCTTGGGCCCAAACAATTGTTGTCTTTATGAAAAAAAGCCGCTAATAGACAACGGTGTACGAAGTGGTTGTCTTAGGCCCAAATACACTGTTGTCTTTACAAAAAAAAAGCCGCTAATACACAATGCTCGGCATATTTGTTGTCTTAAGCCTGAAAACACTGTTGCCTTTAAAAAAATGGCACTAATAGACAACGGTTTACGGAAAAAGCATTGTTAATACTTCAAAAGACAACAAATTAACATATATTCGTTGCCTTTTTGGTGTTGTCTCTTAGCATTTTTCTTGTAGTAGTCCTTCGGCTATCTGCTGCAACACAAGGTAACCAAAATATTAATGCTGTAAATCCATAGTTCTCAAAAATTGGAGAAAAAGTAGCTGCAGAGAAAGAGCATGGAGAGCAAACTTTCTCCCAAGGGAGCATATTTCCTAGGCAGGGCAAAAGGGCATAAAGAGTTGATAGATTTGTTAGCAAAGCACAAAAAGGACCTTAACGTCTTCAACTTGGATGTATTTGACGATGGAGATGATGCTCATAAAGTTCATAGCACTGCCAAAAGGCTAATTTGAATCTCAACTTCATGAAAGGCAGAGACCACACAGAAGATTACCTGCAATGGTAAGTTTTCTTCATTTACCTTCTTTACTGGGATATGGATAGTGATTTGATAACATTTTATTATTCAGTTTGATGTAGGTATCAGATTGGCGAGTAAGAACATGGTTGCTATTTTGTGTGACATTGTTGATCCAAACATGGAAAAGTGTTGAATCAACTCTGAGGAGGGTGAAGAATTACAGAATGCCAAAAGTTTTTGGAGAATCTTTTGTTGCATGTGTTATATAGTTGGTTTTATGACTTAAGGTACTTGTAAGTTACTGCTAGGAATATTAGACCTTTTCTCTTGCATGCATACACAAATTAATGTAGTGTTATTTGGAATTGATGATAATATATTGACCCTTTTGAAAATAATTTGTGTTGTTTACTATTTGTGTTGTTTGGTGTTGATGATATTGCAGTGTGACCGTTTTTGAAATGATTTTGATATGGATTAGATTGATAGTTGTATTTAATCTCCTTGTCTAGCTTGTTTCCTTTGAAGGTGGAATGGTGTATTGGAGTGAATTGGAAGTTATTGTAGTCTTGTTTCCTTTTGGAAATGATTTTGATGTTGATTTGTGGCTTGTTTAATTTTGATGTGGACTGTATCAGTTGCTTATTGTTTTCATGGTGGATGGTGCATATGATATATGTACAAATGTCATGTAGATGATGAAACATTGATTATTTTACATCAGTTAAAACTTGAAGTTATAAATGGCAGGCAACTTTTTCTAAACTAAAATAAAAATGGTTCACATGTTTAGATATCAGTTTTAAAAAATGTAAACTAATGCCTTCTAAAAAATGAAATCGGTTTTGGACTGATGTCTTAAGTTTGTGTAACACCGGTTTAAAACCATTCTCTAAACAAACATGCAGTTAAATAACACCGGTTTAAAACTGATCTTTATTACAAACTAATGATGTTTAGGCCATTGTCTTAAAGAATAACATCGGTTGTTAGCTGATATCTTTCTTGTTAACGACATCGTTTTTCACTCGTTTATAACCGATGTCAAATATGCAAACTTTTAACATCAATGATTACGACAACGGTCGATTTCTAGATAGACATAGGCTAAAAAACAATGTCTTTGAGCGTTTTTCTTGAAGTGAAACCAGATTCGACCTTGAACCTCACTTTACTTCCTCTAATTCTTGGAAATATAGACCTCGTTTGCTTTCTCAAAGGTTTTCCTCTTCAACTTGATGAACAACTTCGATTTTTCCACGTGAGAATGTTGGATGAAGTGTCTTCGTTTTAGCTTGAGGATATTTGATCTTAAGATGGAGAGAGAATGATTTCAGTTCTTATTTATGGTTATGTGTCTTGCACTAGTGTTTTCTTGTATGAATGTTATCTTCTATATATTTCTCTCTGGAAAATTCCTCAGCTTTTATAGTATGAGTTTGAATTTTATCCGTTGAAGAGATAGACAAAATTTCAAATTCTTACTTAGTGTTTGTTGGCTTGTCTTGTTTTACAGTTTTTTGATGTTAACCCATCCTCGTTCTCCAGCCTTTTGCAGGGTTCACTGAAAAGTCGTCAGCTCTCAGTGGGTTCCCATTGGCTTATTCCCTTTGCATATATCTTTCTGGCATGAGCACTTTAAGGTTGCATGATGTACTTATTACTAAAATAAGTAATCTCCTCGATTTCAATGCAACGGACTCTTTTCAGTTGTCTCTGAGTCCTTCAACTGTTTTACCCCTTTGACTTAGACATTAGTCATCTTAATCATTCATTGGTTGACTTTGTTGTAAGTCTTCTGAAAGACTTAGCTGAATTACTTGACTGGAAATTTTCTAAACAACTCAGCTACGACTTATCTGATTCTTCTATGCATCCTTCAGCAAGTCTTCTGCAAATCGACTTAGCTGCTATTTGACTCAGCTAATATTATGAGGTATGTCAATTTTTTAATACAAAGTTTTTTAATCATCATAAAAACCTATACAATAAATTTCCTAACAATAAATTTGTCGATTCTTGTTGTTTATCCAATTAATTAATTGCCTTCATGTTACTGGAATATTTTTGTGTTATTATATGGAGGAAAGAGTTGACTTTTTTTTAATTAAATTTATAAATAGTTCACATGGCATCATAATTTACTTGGAAAATTTGAATGATAAATTTAATTTATTATATATAAATATCATCAACTGTTGATAATATGATGTTTATGTTTAAGCCTTAGTTTTTGCTGCTTATTCTCTTTTTTCTTTATTTCTTTTTTTACTTTTCTGTAGGTTGTCTCTTCTTCCATATATTATAACTATTGCATTCAAGATTTGCTTCAAACTTAAAAGGTAGAAAATTAATTTACCTTATTAATTATACACCGGAAATTTATTTTGACAATTTTAATTTTCTATTTTTTTTCCAAGTATTATACATTAATTTAATGCTTATGTTTATTTTTTTTTTTTGCATGATGAATGATTTTTTAAATAGATCATTGCGTTGGTCAAGTTGTTTATAAAATAGTCAATTCTTGTGTTTACGGAATTAATTAATTGTCTTAATTAGAAATATTAAACGAGCCGCGGCCCATTGGCCCGGACGGTTTAAACCGGAAAAAAAAGGGTACGTTATGGCCAAATTATTTTGGCCCATTTATATTTGGGCATTTTTGGCCTGGACCATTTAAACCGAAGCCCGTTAGGGGTAGCACGAAGGTTAACTGGGTTAGCCCACTACCCCGCTATTTTTTCTTAAAAAAATTAAATATAATTCAAATATTTTATATCTACTTTTATTACCTATTACTAGTAAATTTATTTTTCAAATTCATATCTCCCTCATCTTTAAAAAGTAGATATCTACTTTTGTTAATGCAATGTAATTGTAAACTATGCATGACTTCTTTTATAAAACTAGAAGTCATTTGATACTTCCTCCATAATAAGGAGAAAGCTCCAAAGCTTGGTAGGACTTACCAAACTTACACTCTTTTATACACCAAGTTGAGCTTCAAACTCCAATACATAATCAATGTGGGACAAAACAATAAATGTGAGTGCCTCCCTAAAAAGTGATGCAATCAATGTGGGACTCAATAAAATAACACAAAACCAATGTGGGACACCATTTATTATATATGTAAATATATACAACACCAACCCCTAGCTGTCGCCCGCTTTTAATTCTTTTCCACAAAGACAAAAATAATACTCATTTGGTGTTGTCAGACTATTTTGAATATGCAATCCTCTGCCGTTTTCATTTATATATGGTTCTTTTTCTAAAAATATTTCGGCGGACGTGGCGACGTCTTTCTGATTCTCAAATTGAAGTGAACTTTAACTATTTATATTTTTCATTCTCAGTGTAAAAAAACAAGGAGTTGCAAAGCTAGTCATTTTCAATAATGGTGGAAAAGTGAGTTGACTCGATTCATCATTATCAATTTCTCTTGCACATTACGATCTTAAAATATCAACTGTCAACATTTTCCACTTTCGCACTAATCAAACCTCACTCGTCGGACCTCCTCCATTAATGGAGATTTTAAGTTTCAGATCTAGAACTTTTTTCATCTCCTCAAACTTTGATTTTGCCATGAAAATAAAGGAAAAAATAAAAAAAACAAAGGAAAAAGTGGAGAAGATGAGGAAAAAAGATGAAAAATAGAAAAAAAAAATCGTTTCAAATCCCTGCTGAAAAAGTATTAAATGTTGAGATGAAAAGTATTACATATTGAATGGAAAAGTATTAGAAGTTGAACCAAAAAGTACTACAGTTTTAAGTGAAATAATATATACGTTTAAGTAAAAAGGTATTACACGTTTAACTGAAAAAGTATTACATGTTGAACTGAAAAGTATTATAATTTTAAGTGAAAAGTATTAAATGTTTATGTGTAATAGTTGAGCTGGAAAGTATTACAGGTTGAACTAAAAAATATTACTTATTCGTCAAAATCATATCAATTTTGTTACTTTGAAAATGTATACTTTTCAGATTAAAGTGATATTTTTCAAAAAACAAAAAAATATTTTTTAATTATCATAACACTCAATTGTTAGCCTAATATTTACGAAAATGTTACTGCCTTTTTAAAATAAAAAAATGTTAGCACCTTTTAATATTACGAACATGCTACCTGTCTATAGGAGTTGGGTCATGGGTCATGGAGGATCCGTCTCACAAAATTCAACACATAAGACGGTCCTATATGAGTTTGTGTCTACTTTTAAAGAAAATGATATATAATTTTAAAAGATTTAGTAAGAAATATTTTATAATAAAAAGTAATACCTTTTGAGTAATAAATGATACTTTTCGAGTAAACATTAATACTTCTGAAGGAATTAGTAAGTAATAACTTTTCAATAAAAAATATTACCTTTCAAGTAAAAAGTAATAGTTTTAAAAGAAATGATATATAATTTTATAAGATGTAGTAAGTAATACTTTTATTAAAAAAGTTAATACCTTTTGAGTGATAAATGATACTTTTCAACTAAACATTAATACTTAAGAAGGAATTAGTAAGTAATAAATTTTCAATAAAAAGTATTACCTTTCAAGTAAAAAGTAATAGTTTTAAAGAAATGATATATAATTTTAAAAGTGGTAGTAAGTAATACTTTTATAATAAAAAGTCACTACAACATAAATGACATTAGGTAACACAAATTTTGTAGCACTTTTTACATAAGGTACATATGTAACACATGTTTGTAACACTTTTTACATTACAATATTTATGTAACACTTTTGTAGCACTTTATCAATATGTAACGCTTATATGTAACACTTCTATATAAGTAACACTTTTTTTATATTTTTTTTGTAACGCAAATAGGCAATACTTTTATCAATATGTAACGCTTATATGTAACACTTTTATATAAGTAACACTTTTTAAGTATCACTTTTTTTTTGTTATTTCTTTTGTAATGCAAATAATTATCACTTTATTTAAGAAGCACTATTGGCAACACTATATTTTATTGATTGTAACACTTTTTAGGCTATATTTTAGTAACACAAAATTATATAACTATCATTAAATCATGTCAAAGATTTATTTAATTAATTGGTGTCACCAAACCTAAAAATTGTCAACATCATGTACTCTGTTTTTTTAACTAAATTTTTGTTTTCTTTTTACAAAGTATTTTAGTTTTTTTTTTATTTTTTACGGAGTTAATTAATTCTGTCGTAATACTGACGGAGAATGCGCATGTATATATTTTATTATTATTGTTTATTTATTTTTTAATTTTTACTAATGGAAACCAATTTCATCGTTAATCTTATTTTTTATACTTTTTAAAAAAAAAAATTACCAATGAAAATTGATGTTGTCGGTGATTACTTAGAAATTTTTTCCGTCGGTAAATTATTTTTTTATTATTTAATTTTTTTACTGTTAGAACATTTTTATATGTCTGTAAATTAATTTTATATTTTTATATATTTTTTATTTTTACCGATTGAATATTTATCAGTCGATAAATTTATTTTATATATTTTTGATATTTTTAATTTGTTGTGTCCTTTAATATATAACATAATATGATTTTCAAAATATATACTATATAATATAAAATTTGATATATACAGTGTATAATATAATTTAATACATATATTATATAATATAATCTTTATTATATAAAATATATTATATATACATATAATATAATTTATATGTATGTATGTGTATGTGTATATATATAGAACAAAGCAAAAGTTGTAATAAGAATCAACTTAGCTTAGTGGCAAATTGTCACTTCCATACATAACAGGTCGTGGGTTCGAATCTACTTGGTGACAAAAAAAAAGTATTTCTACGAAGTGCTACAAAAAAAGTGTTACATAAGATTCATATGTAACACTGTAGAAGTATTTTTTTTTAAGTGCTACAAATATAAAAAGTGTTACAAAAAGTGTTACATAAGATTCATATGTAACACTTTAGAAATATTGCTTCAAAGTGTTACCAAGAGAAAACTTAATTTAATACTTAGAAAAAGTGTTACTAAAAGCTAATAAAAGTGCTATTAGGTAACATTTTTTGAGTGTTACCTAATATCATTTATGTTGTAGTGAGTAATACTTTTTGAGTAATAAATGGTACTTTTCAAGTAAACATTAATACTTTTGAAGGAATTAGTAAGTACTAACTTTTCAGTAAAAAGTATTACCTTTCAAGGAAAAAGTAATAGTTTTAAAAGAAATGATATATAATTTTAAAATATGTAGTAAATAATACTTTTATAATAAAAAGTAATACTTTTCGAGTAAAAAGTGATATTTTTTTAAGTAAACATTAATATTTCTAAATAGATTAGTAAATAATATTTTTAAGTGAAGAATATTACTTTTCAAGTAAAAAAGTAATAGGTTTAGAATAGTATATAATTTTAAAAGATGTAATAAGTAGTACTTTTACAATAAAAAGTAATACTTTTTTGAATAAAAAATGATATTTTTTAAGTAATTAATAATTTTAAAGAGATTACAGAGTAATAATTTTAAAATAAACAATAACAGTGTTAAAGGAAATAATATATTTAAAGGATATAATAAGTAATACTTATCCAGTACAAAGTAATATTTTTTGAATGCAAAGTAATATACATTACCTTTTCAAGTAAAAAATGTACTTCAAAAAGAAAAAGTAAGTAAAAATTTGAAGTAAAAATTAATAATGTTTAAAAGAAATAGTCAATAATTTTTAATATTTTAAATTGGATATAGGTGGTATTGATAAATATCTTGTTTATATATTTAATTTAATATTTGTAGTTAGCTTGTTATTGTAAATATATTTATTTTGAATATCATTGAGAAATTATAAATAAAAAGAGACATTGTTTTCAAGAGTAAATTTATTTTTATATTAAAAAATAAAGAGTTTATCACCTATTGGCAAAGATGGCAATTTTATTGTTTAAGCAAATTAAAAGAAATAAAGACAATCAAAATCTTATAATAAGCATGTAAACATGACACATGCCTAGACGCTGACACATTTCTTTCCTTATTCATTAATGGTTGTTATCTACTTTTTGGAGTCATATATCCAAACAAGTCTTTGTAAGTCACATCTCAATTCTCGCACGTCACCACTCACCAGCATGAGACTCTCATATCCTCTTTTTCACAAAATTGCCATTGCTTAACTTCTAAAAACTGCACAGCGGGTTTGGGTTTTGACCCGTCTCACAGAATCAGATCCGTGAGATCGTCTTACATAAGTCTTTGTCTAAAAAAATAAAGAGTTTATCGGCCTATTGGCAGCATGGCAATTTTATTGTTTAAGCAAATGAAAAGAAATAAAGACAATCAAAATCTTATAATAAGCATGTAAACATGACACATGCCTAGACGTGGGACACATTTCTTTCCTTATTCATTAATGGTTGTTATCTACTTTTTGGAGTCATGTATCCAAACAAGTCTTTGTAAGTCACATCTCAATTCTCGCACGTCACCTCTCACCAGCATGAGACTCTCATATCCTCTTTTTCACAAAATTGCCATTGCTTAACTTCTAAAAACTGCACAACAGGTTTGGGTTTTGACCACCTGCCTCACGGAATCGATCCGTGAGACCGACCGTCTCACATAAGTCTTTGTCAATGTTATATATATTTGAGTTTAAAATTTTAAATTTAAATATATAATTTTTAAATTTTTGACTTAGAGTTCGATAGTGGCCCGTTTAGCCCGAAGCCCGCTAGGGTTAGGGTTAGGTTCCAATATTGACAATCTTTAACGACTTGACCCATTTTGCTCAAGTCCGTTTAGCCTGAAGCCCGCTAGGGCCGTTTAACATCTCTAGTCTTAATGTTATTCTCATTAATGTTATTCTCATTAATTATATTGAGTAAGAGTTGACTATTTTTTAATTGAATTAAATAGTTCACGTGAATCATTACTCTTTCACAATTTATTTGGAAAAAATGAATTTATCTATGTCATGAGAAAACTCAAAAATTAACTTCTACATGGAAGTCGCTCGAATGGATTTCATATTGCCTATTGTATTTTTTTAATATTTCAATATGCTAATGAACGATAACATAATCTTTTCTAAAAATTTCATATATTACTTGTTGTAACAGATCATGTCTAAAAATTCGAACTTTGCCAACTCGATTTTAGGAAAGGAAAGGTAAGGTCCAAAATCTCTTAAAACCAATATGCAGTAGCAAAAATATAATTCTTACATTTTCTTTTTTTGAGGTTAAAACGTTGTAATATTAATACCAGGATAATAGTTCACATTACAAGAGAATAAACCCCAATAGGAAAATCTCCATTGAGCCAAATAAACGGCATAGGAGATGAAGAAGCAAACTTAGCTATAGAATGAGCTAAAAAATTAACAGTCCGGCGCATATAACATAGTCTTGAAACTTCTATTCTATGCATCCGTATCTTGATTTCGTCTACAATATCTCCACCGTATCCAAGATTCTTTATTGGCGAAGTGACTGCTTGCACCGCCAATAATGAGTCTGTCGCAACATGAACGGATAAAAACCGATGATCTTCCAAAACTTCCAACCCTTATAGCATTGCACGAAGCTCTCCTTCAACGGCTGATCCAGGGCGTTTAATTGCTTTTCGAAACAGCACCACTAATTCCCTTCTGCAATCTCTGATCGAACCCCCTACCCCATATAGGCCATTCTCCTCATTAAAGCATAGGTCTGTATCAATTCTAAAACGCCATCCAAGAAGTATCTGAAACAGAGGACGGGCTGTGAGCAGGGCCATGCATTTCAGCTTTTGTTCTTTGAAATTCCACAAGATTGGAGGCACACCAATCTAATTCCTGGACAACAAGTATATAATTGCTATTATGAATTGCTTGTAGTCTAGCATTCAAAACACCCCAAACAAACATGACTAGGAATTCATATTCAGCTTTTGTAAGAGTTTCCCACAATCCCCATGCAAAATCCATCATGGAACATCCACCTGCCTTTTTCCTCAAATAAGCAAACGTTTTCCTTTTCCATAAATATTTTATAGTCGGGCATAGTACAAGGCCATGAATAGTAGTATCCATTCCGAAACGGCATAAAGGACACTGCTCAGATACGAGAACATGATGTCGCTTTAAGTTCGCCGCTGTAAGGATGATATTCGTGACTACACGCCACCAAAAAATCCTCACCTTCGTAGGGATTTCCAACCCCAAATGAAATTCCACCATTTTGCCATCCGATCTGTAGCCTGATGAGGATGTTGTTCGAATAAGCCAACCTCTTGTCTATAACCCCCCCCCCCAACTGTATATTGCCCTTTAGAATCCTCCTTCCAAAAACGACGATCTTCCAAATTCCTTGTAGATAATTCTATTCGCAAGATTTCATCCAAAATATAGCTCGGAAATAGATTTCGGATAATTTCAGCATTCCACCTTCCATTAGAAATCAACTCACTGACCACATTACTTCGGAGACCCTGTTCATCCCCCTGGTTAACGCGCCATGATACCCCAGTACCCACTTATCCCGACCTACACGTGTAGACTGGCCATTGCCCACGTTCCAAATTAATCCTTTTTCAAGAACATCCCGGCACCAATAGAACTAGCGCCAAATATACGACGGATTTGTTCCAAGTGGGCCATCCATGATATCCATATGTTTAAATTATTGGGCTTTCATTACTCGACTAATAAGTGTGTTCGGATATCGAATTATTCAGCATACTTGTTTGGCTAGAAGGGCCTTGTTAAACGATTCCATCCTACAAAATCCTAGACCACCAAGTCTCTTGGGTTTACAGAGAAAATCCCATCTTTTCCAATGCAACATTTTCCGCCCCTTTTCAACTCCCCACCAAAATTAGCAAGCTCTTTCTCAATGTCGGTACATATGGAATGTGGAATACGGAAACACGACATCGCATAAGTAGGTATGGCCTGAAGCACGGATTTAATTAGAACTTCCTTACCTCCTGCCGAAAATGTCTTATTGCTTCACCCCTGGAATCTTTTGACGATTCTCTCCTTCAAGTAATTAAATTGTAATCTTTTGTTTCGCATAACAAAAGTTGGAAGTCCCAAATATAATTTATGTCCTGAGACTGCCGGAATGGTCAGAATTTTTTTTTAGCGTCAATATATTCCGAAGAAGTATTCGGGCTAAAGGAGAGCGCGGACTTATCAAAATTAATTAGTTGCCCCGATGCTTTCCCATATTTCAATAGACAATCCAGTATTTTTGGCCTTCATTTTTTGTGGCTTGGAAAAAATACAAAGCTATCATCGGCAAAAAAATAGATGGGATTATGTCGGGGCACCATTTGCAATCCTTATACCGTGCAGCTGTTTTTGTGCCTCGAGATTCAAAATCATAGTTGACAACCCTTGTGCGCAAATCACACAAAGATACGGGGATAGCGGATCTCCTGGCCCTAGTCCACATTTCGGTATCACCCTACCTATTAGCTGGCTATTGATCGAAAAAGTATACGCCACTGAAGACACACATCGCATAATTAATTCCACCCAGGCCTGTGCAAAACCCAATCTCAATAACATTGCTTCTAGGAAACACCATTCTACCCGATCATATGCTTTGCTCATATATAGTTTAAGCGCGACTTATCCCCTGTTACTATTCTGATGATCCCTCATCCAATGTAGACATTCATACCCCATGATTATATTATCCATAATTAATTGACTGGGAATAAACCCACTTTGGGGCTCGTTAATGATTTCCTGCATAATACTGCAGAGCCTATTCGTAATCATATGGGCTATGATTTTGTAACAAGTGTTACATAAGTTAATAGGATGGAATTCTTTCACAAGCAATAGGTTTTTCACTTTTGGGATAAGTGTGATTATCGTATTATTCCACTCTTTCAATGACTTGCCATGATTAAGAATTCCCAGTATTGATCTTGATACTTCTCACCAATTAGATGCCAATATTTTTGTTAAAATAAAACTATTAAATCGTCTGGACCGGAAGCCTTGTTAGGGAACACCTGAAACACCGCTTTTTTCAATTCTGACTTGTTAAAAGGACTACACAAAATACCATTAACATGATCGTCGACCTTGGCAGTTACGTGTTGTAACACCCCCTCCATGTCTGAGCCCGTCGGGTTAGATGTCGAAAAAAGATCACTAAAATAGGCAACAATAATGTCTGCCATTGTACCTTGGTCAGTGCGAAAATCCCCGTGGTGCAACATAAGTCCTGTTATAGTATTTCGAGTTTTTCACTTTGATGCTTACGAGTGAAAATATTTAGTGTTGTTGTCTCCCCAGGCCAACCAATTTACTCTACTACGTTGTCGCCAATACATCTCTTCCTTCATAGTAAGCCACTCTACTAGCTTTTCTTTTTCAACAATCAATTCTTGGTTCGGATACCACTATTGGTCTGATTTTAGAATATTGAGCTCATCCCCTTCCTTCTTAATCTGTCTTGGAATATTCTTGAACCTGGTTTTTGCCCAATTTTCTAAGGACTTACTAGCATGGCTTAACTTCTGAAGTAATGGTTGCCCAGTCGAATGTGTCCAGCTTTGTTGAATAATATGTTCACATTCCTCCTCTGATGCCCAATGGGACTCAAAAAAGAACCTTTATCCATTTCCAGAAATTCTCCCCTCTCTACTGTCTAGTCTTAGAAAAAATTATTTGAATGGGACGGTGGTCCGAATGATAAAATTCAAGCAACTTAATTTCCGTCGTAGGATATAGTAATCGCCATTCAATGTTCACCAAAGACCTGTCTTGTAACGCCCCGAACCTATTTCGATTAGTAACATCACTGTGGTACACTTGAGTATTTATAAATAGTTTGCGGAAGCATAAAAAAATAATAATTTAAATACTAAAATGTGGGCTTAAAAATTTCTTAAATAAACTTAAGAGTAACAATGGTGATAATGGTTTGATAAGAGTTACGCATTAATAAATTCATATTACATCACAATAATTTATTCTACTCAAAACACAGGAAATTTTAAATATTTGGGAAATATAGAACAACGTCCCACGATGTCAGACCCCTACGCCTCAGCTCCCGGTTCATCATTATTATCTGAAATGTAAAAACATTTGAAGGCGTGAGTTGTGAAACTCAGTGGGAAACGTAAGCAGTTACACTATATAGGTCAAATAATCATAATGCAATAAAAATCATTTTCTGACACCGAGAGGTATCCCCACCCGTTGGCAGCATACATATGGCTCTCGGCCTTTTCTAACACCGAGGGGTCATCCCCCACCCGTTGGCAGCTTACATTTGGCTCTCGGCCTTTTCTGACACCGGGGTCATCCCCATCCGTTGGCACTTATATATAGCCCGTAGGCACATTTTAGCAGTTATAAAGAGTTGACAAATATAGTATAACAGTACGACATGCTTACAAAATCAGAAGTTTACCCACCTTTGAAGTTTAATAGAATGCTAGTGAAGAAATTGATTGTATGAGACCGTATCCGATTGCGCCGCACCTAACACAGTTAAATTCTTCAACTTAATGACATAGGACAAAGTATATACTTATTGAGTAATTTAGTCTCTTATGCTAAGCATATCTAATACGTTCTATAAAGTCAAGTAACCTAGAAAATAGGGTTTTAAAAAAAAACGATAGTTGACCAAAGTCAATGGTCAAAGTCAAAGTCAAAGTCAAAGTATGACAAATTCAATTCAATTAATCCATAATTAATCACCTAAAAATAATTAATTGACTAACTACCCGTTTTAGATAAAATTTCCGATTAATCGAATCCTTAATTTATAACATATTATCTCGAATCAAAATTCTCGATTATCCTAAAATATGATATGTCATCTTGAAAAATCCCAAAAATATCTTATTCACGAAACTCGATCTTATTGATTTAACACTTAACGTTAAAATAATCCGACAAAGTTGTATTGGTTTACGTGTCATATATACGTCACATAACATCACATCACTATTCATGTCACATCATCTTTATGTCAAATCGGTCACTATTCGTCATTCTTATCCCCAATTCTAGCTAATCATAGTCGCTCCGGCACCGCCACCTCCGGTGGATGGTAGTCGGACTCGGCGGAATGTATTTTTCCATTTTTTTTAGCTCTATTCAATTTTCGCGGTTCTCTAATTTTAATCACTAATTTTATCAACTTATTATCCTCAAAATCATTTTTAGAAAATAAGAGTGTTTTTATGCTTCTTACACACAATAGTCCAAGAACACATAATTCTTTAAATTTCACCAAGAACACACAATCCTTTAAATTTCACCAAGAACACCAAGAACACACAATCCTTTAAATTTCACCAAGAACACCAAGAACACACAATCCTTTAAATTTTACCAAGAACACACAATCCTTTAAATTTCACCAAGAACACCAAAAACACACAATCCTTTAAATTTCACCAAGAACACCAAAAACACACAATCCTTTAAATTTCACCAAGAACACCAAGAACACCTAATTTTGCAAAAACTTCTTTGTTGTAGCAGTTTTCGTATTTCAACGATATCTCCCCAACGAAACATCTGATTTAGCTGAATCTTATACCGTTGGAAAGCTAAGACAATTATCTACAAATGTTTCTCTAACATAAAAATCCCAAATTCGTAATAAAAATAGATCAAAAAGTGATATTACTGAAGAGCTGGCGTAATTTTTCGGATTTCTGGCACAGTTCACTATTTGGGGTATAACTTGGTTTACAAAACTTCAATTGACATGATTCAAATTGCAAATGAAAGCTAAGACATAGTTCTATAAGTAGGAAACAAGGTTTGGGTTCAAATATAGCTCAAAGTATCCAGAAATTCATTTTTATATAGGGTTAAATTTTTGTCCGAAAATAAAGGTATTTTCTTTCTCTTTAACAAGATCAATCATAATAGAAAAATGAAATAAGAAAAATCATTTCTAATATTTTTTTTCAACTAAAGGCTGAAGATTCAAGTATAATAATGAGGTTTTTGAACATCATGTATTCATCATCAATTTACATTCTAATGTTAGTTCTAGCATAAGATCAATACCATATCATACTTAAATGAAAAAAACAAAAATTAAAGAACAAGATGAAGAAATCTTTACCCTTGTAGCTTATATTTAACAATGGAGTATTTTGCCTAAGTAATGGGGTGTGAACATGAAGTAAGGTTGTTGGGAGATTTTATAAAAAAACCAAGAGGGCTTGGGGTAGAAAAATCCATTTTGCCCTCTTTTAAAATATCTTGCAAAATTAGATATTTTCTAAAAAATTCTCAAGTAAGCTATTATAATATTTAAAAAAAAATAAAAACCCCAGAGTTAGTAAAACTCAATTTTCTTGATGGTCGTTAGTAATAAAATATAAGGTAGAAACTAAATCTAAAATTCCCAAAATATAAATAAGCATTTCTGTACAAATTTTCGAAAATCACTTATTCGGTACAAAAATCTCAATCCTAAAATTTAAGTCCAAAACTCCATAAAATATTCATGGTATGTCATTGTGATGTCTATCCATTTCCACTACCGTAGTTAGGGCGCAATCGGTTCCCGGATGCTCAGATAAATAAAATACATAAAGCGAGTAAATCGCACATTTAAAATGTAAACTAGATATTTGATGCAACATTATTCATTAATATTAATTTGAAAGTTTCAAGTAACTTAAAAAGGGTTGGGTCGTCACAACCTCCCCTACTTAAAAAAATTTCGTCCTCGAAATTCGACTTACTTAGTTATGAATGTTTGGATACTTAGCTATGATCTCTTCCTCTCTCTCCCAAGTAGCCTCTTCCCTACCATGTCGGCTCCACTGTACTAATACTAGGGGTACTTCTCGATTTCTCAACTTATGTACTTTCTTTCCCAAAATAGCGACAGGGCTCTCCTCATAAGCAAGGTTATTACTGACATCAAATTCCTCATGGTTAATGATGTGACTTGGGTCGGCAATGTACTTCCTAAGCATAGATATGTGAAACACGTTATGTATTGCTGCAAGTTCTGGAGGTAGTGCCAACCGGTAAGCGACATCTCATATCCTATCCAAATTTTAAATGGTCCAATATACCTTGGTCTCAACTTCCCTTTCTTCCCAAAATGAACAACTCCTTTCAAGGGTGCAACCTTAAGAAATACCTTGTCATTTACTTCAAATTGTAGGTCCTTCCTTCTTCTGTCGGCATAACTTTTCTGTCGGTCTTGAGCTACCTTAATTCTGTCTCGAATCTAAGCAATCACTCCAACAGTTCTCTCAATAATCTCGGGTCCAAAAATCCTACGTTCACCAACTTCATCCCAATTAGATGGTGATCTGCACTTCCTTCCATACAATGCTTCATATGGTGCCATTTTGATAGTAGCTTGGTAACTGTTATTGTAAGCGAATTCCACAAGTGGTAGATATGTCTCCCAACTTCCATCAAGATCCAACACAATCGTTTCTAAGCATGTCTTCCAATGTCCAATTGTTCTTTTCGGATGACCATCCATTTGCGGATGATATGCGGTGATGAACTTAAGCTTCATCTTCCATAGCTGCATGCAGACTTTTCCAAAATTTTGATGTGAAACGAGGATCACGATCTGATACAATAGATACTGGCACTCCATGAAGGCTAACAATCTTCTCAATGTAAAGCTGAGCAAAACGATCCATAGTGAAAGTCATCCTTACCGGTATAAAATGTGCGCTCTTCGTGAGTCTGTCCACGATAACCCAAATTGCCTCATTTTTTCTTACGGATCTTGGTAATCCTGTCACAAAATCCATAATAATGTGTTCCCATTTCGATTTGGGAATATCCAGGGGGTTCAATAATCCTGATGGTCTCTGATGTTCGGCCTTCACTTGCTGGCAAATGAGACATCTCTCCACAAATTTTCCTATTGTCCGTTTCATATTCCTCCACCAGAAAATTTCTCTCAAGTCCCTATACACCTTTGTTCCTCCTGGATGAGCAGTATAAGGTGTATTGTGAGCTTCATCAAGAATTTCCTTTCTCAAATCCTCATCCTTTGGCACGCATAATCTTCCATCATAGACTAGCGTTTCATCTGGCGCAATTTCAAATCCCTGAATGCTTCCTGCGAGTACACGTTGCTTCATCTTGTTGAGAAAAATATCTGTTTTCTGAGCATCCTTTATTCGTTGCCTCAAGGTAGGTTGTACTATTAAGGATAAATCACGGCATCTGACTGATTAGGTGGTCTCAAAATTTCCAACCTTAGATTGGAAAAGTCTCTTAATATTGACTCTTGTTGTGTGAGCAAAGCTGCAATCTGCCCGTTGTTCTTTCTACTGAGTGCATCTGCCACAACATTTGCCTTTCCAAGGTGATATTGAATGGTACAATCATCATCCTTCACCAATTCTAACCACCTCTTCTGATGCATATTCAACTCCTTCTGAGTGAAGAAGTACTTCAAGCTCTTGTGATCCGTGAAGATATCACACTTCCCACCATAAAGATGATGACGCCAAATCTTTAAGGCGTGAACTACTGCCGCTAGTTCCAAGTCATGAGTGGGGTAGTTCTGTTCATGCGTTTTTAACTGTCTTGACGCATATGCAATGACCTTGCCATTTTGCATTAGCACACATCCTAATCCAAGTTTTGATGCATTTGTATAAATTACAAATCCTTCGGTTCCATCTGGAATTGTCAAAATAGGAGTTGTTACTAATCTTTGCTTAAGCTCTTGAAAGTTATTTTCACACCGATCGGTCCACTAAATTTCTCATTCTTCTTTGTCAAATGTGTAAGTGGCTTGGCGATTTTTGAGAAATCCTGGATAAATCTTCTATAATATCCAGCTAACCCTAAGAAACTTCGCACTTCTCCTACGTTAGTCGGTGCTTTCCAATTCAATATTGCCTCCACTTTGGATGGGTCTACTTCAATTCCATTGGCGGTGACAATGTGTCCTAAAAACACAACCTCCTGTCTAGCCAAAATTCACACTTGCCGAATTTGGCATAAAGTTTCTCCGCCGTAACGCTTTCTAACACAATGCGGAAATGCTCTTCATGTTGTTCCTTGTCTTGCGAGTATATCAAAATATCATCTATGAAGACAATAACAAAATTATCCGATAAGGATGGAACACCCTATTCATCAAATCCATAAACACTCGCCGAATTCGATAATCCAAAAGGCATAACGGTAAACTCAAAATGACCATATCTTGTTCTGAATGCTGTTTTAGGAATATCACAATCATTGATCTTCAATTGGTGGTATCCGATCTCAAGTCAATTTTGGAGAACACACTGCTCCCTTCAATTGATCGAATGCATCTTCTATCCTAGGCAAAGGATATTTATTCTTGATAGTCTGCATTGATTCAAGTCTCGATAATCTATGCACATTCTAAAAGATCCATCTTTCTTCTTCACAAATAGCATCAAGCGCCCCAAGGTGAAACACTAGGTCTGATAAATTTCTTATCCAACAAGTCTTGATCTGGATCTTTAGTTATTGTAATTCCTTGGGCGCCATTCTCAGATGGTGCCTTAGACATCGTGCCGCTCCCGGCACTAAATCTATGGTGAATTCAACTTGACGATCTGGGAATCCCCGGTAAATCATCGGGAATACGCCTAAAAATTCCTTAACCATCGCTTCATCCGTTGCCTTCCTTTCATTCGTCTCTTTCCCCTTTATGTTCACCAAAAATCCTTGGCAATCTCTCTTTCGAAACATTCTGATAGCTTTTATTGTTGACACTATCTTTACTCTAGTGTTGGTCTTTGCTCCATGAAAGACAAATCGATTCCCATTTGATCCTTCAAATTCAGTTTCTCTATCATAACATTTAATGGTGGATCGATTCTTACTTAACCAATCTATACCCAATATAACATCGAAGTCTCTCATTTCTAGCACATACAGATCAGCTTTCATTTCGTGACCACTAATAGTAAGTTCCACTTCTCTCGCAGTTTTCTTAGTCTTAATAGTTTCTCCTGAGGGAATACTTACTTCTAGTGCTTCATTATTATCACAACAGTTTAGTCCAAGTTTTCTCCTAAAGTTCTCAGACATGAATGAATGTGAAGCTCGATGTCGAATAATACAAGGGCGGTATGTGAAATATAGGTAACATACCCGCTATGGTTTCGTTTTCCTCTGGCGCTTCTTCATTAGTCAGAGTGAAAACACGAGCTTTCCCCTTCTTGTCTTGGGGATGTCCCGGGCCTTGTTGAGGGCCTCCTATTCTTATTCCTGATGGGGCCTGATTTCTCGCATTTGGGCAATTTTCAATCCTATGCCCTGGTTGGTGGCACTTAAAACAGAGCCCTTTCCTGCCCTAAGCACTCGCTAAAGTGGTACTTCTCCGCAAGTAGAGCATTGGGGTACATTTCCACGGTTTGGAACTTGGCTCCCAGTTGGTTTGAACCTTCTGACTGGAGGAACGAAATTTCCTTTTTGAGGAGGAACCCATTTCCTCTTTCCCGTGTGATCAGGTAGTGTAGGGGTCTGATCAAGATTCAAACTATATGATATGATTTGAGACCTCTCAATCACTTCCCTATAGGTAGGCAACCTTAAACCTGATACGATACTCCCAATTTCTGGCCTTAACCCTCTTTCAAATCTCCTCGCCTTCCTCCCATCCGTGTTCACCATATGGGGTGCAAATCTAGACAATTGATTGAATTGTCTTTCATATTCCATCACCGGTAACCTTCCTTGTTTTAAGTTAACAAATTCAGTTTCTTTTTGATCCCTAATCGATTCCGGAAAATAGCGATCAAGAACCATCCCTTTAAACTCATCCCACGTCAACTCCCTTTTCTGCCCATCTGTCAGTGTCCTTTCGTGTGACGTCCACCAGTGGGCTGCACTTTCAGCTAACTGAAACTTTCCACAAGACACTTTCTGTGTTTCCGAACACTCTAGGTGATCGAAAATTCTTTCTAATTCCATGATCCACTCCTCAGTTACTGTGGGACCCTCATTTTTGTGGAGTCTAGGTGGTGTGAATCGTCTAAATTGTTCAACAATTTCGTTGGTGCGTGGCACCCCTCGTAGTGCAATTGGTGCATTCTGGGGAATTATTTGTTGAATGATACCCTGTAGAGTAGTAAGAAAGTCCCTTGCAAATTCTGCCCCGGTTGCTCCAACTGCGCAATCCGGTTCGGGGTTCGCTACATGCTCACTCGCAACTTGAGTCGATTGAAGGCTCCCTTTTTCTCGCTCTTGCCTACCACCATGTCTTCTTGGTGGTGCCATTTCCAATAATTAACTGCAATATCAAAGTATCATAGTTAACTAGTGTAGACTCATTGGAGAGTATATCCCTAAGGCAAAATTTTAATAACTAAACCCAATTTTTATTTTTCATCCAAATCTATGAATATTTTGTCAATGTATCTAAAAGCCAACTAATTGTCAATCTTGTTTCGAGGACTAAGTTCAAAAGTATAAGTTCATGAAGCATCAAATTTTCTAAGTTCAAAGTTCTTTTATTCAATATGTTAAAAGCATCACTAGTTTTTTCAATATTTATCGTACTAGTTCTCATAAAGTTCTTGTAAAGTTCCTCTAAAGTTCTTCATAAATCATATCATTTTTGTATAAGGAACAAGTTCATTTCATTAAATTTCCTTAAAGTAATATGCAATAATCAAAGCATTTTACTAACATACCTCGGAGCGAGCGTAGGTTCTGGTAGCGTGGTCGTCATTCCCATTTTTCAGTAATTAAGTTCTTATGAAAATAAATTTTTAAAGAAAAATCATTTCTAGTCTACAGAAACGTAGATCCGCTCTGATACCACTTGTAACGCCCCGAACCCACTTCGATTAGGAACATCACTGTGGTACACTTGAGTATTTATAAATAGTTTGCGGAAGCATAAAAAAATAATAATTTAAATACTAAAATGTGGGCTTAAAAATTTCTTAAATAAACTTAAGAGTAACAAAGGTGATAATGGTTTGATAAGAGTTACGCATTAATAAATTCATATTACATCACCATAATTTATTTTACTCAAAACACAGGAAATTTTAAATATTTGGGAAATATAGAACAACGTTCCACGATGTCGACCCTACGCCTCGGCTCTCCCGTTCATCATCATTATCTCAAATGTAAAAACATGTGAAGGCGTGAGTTGTGAAACTTCGATGGGAAACGTAAGCGATTACACTATATAGGTCAAATAATCATAATGCAATAAAAATCATTTTCTCGACACCAAGGGGTATCCCCACCGTTAGCGAAATACATATGGCTCTCGGCCTTTTCGACACCGAGGGGTCATCCCCACCCATTGGCGAGCTTACATTTGGCTCTCGGCGTTTTTCGACACCGGGTCATCCCCATCCGTTGGCACTTATAAATAGCCCGTAGGCACATTTTAGCGATTATAAAGAGTTGACAAATATAGTATAACAGTACGACATGCTTACAAAATCAGAAGTTTACCCACCTTTGAAGTTTAATAGAATGCTAGTGATGAAATTGATTGTATGAGACCGTATCCGATTGCGCCGCACCTAACACGGTTAAATTCTTCAACTTAATGACATAGGACAAAGTATATACTTATTGAGTAATTTAGTCTCTTATGCTAAGCATATCTAATACGTTCTATAAAGTCAAGTAACCTAGAAAATAGGGTGTTCGGTTCCATTGTGAAAACTTTAAAAAAAAACGATAGTTGACCAAAGTCAATAGTCAAAGTCAAAGTCAAAGTCAAAGTATGACAAATTCAATTCAATTAATCCATAATTAATCACCTAAAAATAATTAATTGACTAACTACCCGTTTTAGATAAAATTTCCGATTAATCGAATCCTTAATTTATAATATATTATCTCGAATCAAAATTCTCGATTATCCTAAAATATGACATGTCATCTTGAAAAATCCCAAAAATATCTTATTCACGAAACTTGAGCTTATTGATTCAACACTTAACGTTAAAATAATCCGACAAAGTTGTATTGGTTTACGTGCCATATATACGTCACATAACATCACATCACTATTCATGTCACATCATCTTTATGTCAAATCGGTCACTATTCGTCATTCTTATCCCCAATTCTAGCTAATCACAGTCGCTCCGGCACCGCCACCTCCGGTGGATGGTAGTCGAAATCGGCGGAATGTATTTTTCCATTTTTTTTTAGCTCTATTCAATTTTTGCGGTTCTCTAATTTTAATCACTAATTTTATCAACTTATTATCCTCAAAATCATTTTTAGAAAATAAGAGTGTTTTTATGCTTCTTACACACAATACTCCAAGAACACACAATTCTTTAAATTTCACCAAGAACACCAAGAATACACAATCCTTTAAATTTCACTAAGAACACCAAGAACACACAATCCTTTAAATTTTACCAAGAACACACAATCCTTTAAATTTCACCAAGAACACCAAAAACACACAATTTTGCAAAAACTTCTTTGTTGTAGCAGTTTTCGTATTTCAACGTTATCTCCCCAACGAAACATCTAATTTAGGCGAATCTTATACCGTTGGAAAGCTAAGACAATTATCTACAAATGTTTCTCTAACAACAAAATCCCAAATTCGTACTAAAAATAGGTCAAAAAGTGATATTACTGAAGAGCTGGCGTCTTTTTTCGGATTTCTGGCACAGTTCACTATTTGGGGTATAACTTGGTCTACAAAACTTCAATTGACATGATTCAAGTTGCAAATGACAGCTAAGACATAGTTCTATAAGTAGAAAACAAGGTTTGTGTTCAAATATAGCTCAAAGTATCCAGAAATTCGTTTTTATATAGGGTTAAATTTCTGTCCGAAAATATAGGTATTTTCTTTCTCTTTAACAAGATCAATCATAATAGAAAAATGAAATAAAAAAAATCATTTCTAATATTTTTTTTCAACTAAAGGCTGAAGATTCAAGTATAATAATGAGGTTTTTGAACATCATGTATTCACCATCAATTTACATTCTAATGTTAGTTCTAGCATAAGATCAATATCATATCATACTTAAATAAAAAAAACAAAAATTAAAGAAAAAGATGAAGAAATCTTTACCCTTGTAGCTTATCTTTAACAATGGAGTATTTTGTCTAAGTAATGGGGTGTGAAGATGAAGTAAGGTTGTTGGGAGATTTTATAAAAAAACCAAGAGGGCTTGGGGTAGAAAAATCCATTTTGCCCTCTTTTAAAATATCTTGCAAAATTAGATATTTTCTAAAAAATTCTCAAGTAAGCTATTATAATATTTAAAAAAATAAAAACCTGAGAGTTAGTAAAACTCGATTTTCTTGATGGTCGTTAGTAATAAAATATAAGGTAGAAACTAAATCTAAAATTCCCAAAATATAAATAAGCACTTCTGTACAAATTTTCGAAAATCACTTATTCGGTACAAAAATCTCAATCCTAAAATTGAAGTCCAAAACTCCATAAAATATTCATGGTATGTCATTGTGATGTCTATCCATTTCCACTACCGTAGTTAGGGGCGCAATCGGTTCCCGGATGCTCAAATAAATAAAATACATAAAGCGAGTAAATCGCACATTTAAAATGCAAACTAGATATTTGATGCAACATTATTCATTAATGTTAATTTAAAAGTTTCAATTAACTTAAAAAGGGTTGGGTCGTCACATGTCTAGTCGGGCTAGAATTAAAGCCTCGTTTTTTCTACGATTCGCCCAAGTAAAAAATTCTCTGGTGATCCTAAGATCCTGTAATCCAACCTCCTCTGCCGTCTCTCTGAAATCAGTCATGCTTCTAGGAATTCTGGAAAGTCCACCTAGTTTTTCATTTTTGTAGAATAACTCATTGAAGTCTCCCCCATGAGCCATGGTAACATACTAAGATGAACCTGATCGTACAATCTTTTCAAGAGTTTCCACGACATAAAATCTTAGTCAATGAGCTCCTCAACTTCGATTCCTTCGTTCCTTTGTCCAGTCATCCTCTTATGTCCTTTCTTAACCGAACTACTCCCCTTAATAGCGTGCTTTTTCACCATTCCTGACTTCCTTTTCCATCTACCAAGACTACGGATAATGCCAGCCACCTCTGGATTATACTCCTCTGATATACATATCATACTAGAAGTGGACTTCATGAAATTGTCTTCGACATCCCCGAAATTAATTAGAGATTCATTAATATTTATCAAGGCCCCTGACCCTTCTCCTGGATGGTTTATTTTATGAACTTGAAGGTGATTTTCCATTACCATATCTGTTGTCCCCGGCCTCGTCACATTTAGTGCTCCCTCCACTACATGTGATGGTATTCCTTCCTTCTCGATCACTGACTTGGTATGTTCCTATGATTCCCTATGATTCGAAGCCTTGAGCCAAGCACCGTACTTCAGATTACTCTTATCAATCACATCATCATCGCAATCCTTCTATATATGACCCAACCGTCCATATGCATAACAAAATTATGTAAGTGAGTAATATAATGACATCGGCCCTCTCTTCCCCAACACCAACCGTTACATATTTTTTCAGTGGTTCTGAAACCTGATTGATATGTGTTTTGCATGTATTTTGGGCTTAATTGTAGTTAGAATTAGTTGTTATACGTGCATTACTTGAGTGAAATGTGCTTTATTTCTGTTTTATGGAAAACGTATTACGCTTTGCTTGTTTTGTAGGAGTTTATTGATATCTGTAGTATTTTGGCGACAATTTAGAGCATTGCGGTAAAGGACCGGCAATACTTGAAGTAACATACGATGTTTGGAGTTGAATCGAGAAGATGTCAGACAAATCGGGCGAGAAACATAATGAAACGAGCATCTATCAGCTCCAGTAGGTGCGCACGGGCAGGGCGTGCGTCCATAGCACGACCCGTGCGCCACCCAGAATTGAGACTCAGTCCACGGCATGACGCACAGGCTGGTCATGCGTGAAGCGCACGGCCCGTACATCCCTTCAGCGCGAGAAAAGTATATACGGCATTACGCACGGGCTGGGCATGCGCTAGGCGCACGGCCCGTGCGGAAAAACAAAGTTTGATAGATTTTAAACGAGGTTTTGACCCAAACGGAGTACAAATAGAGACGAGGCGGCCACAAACGAGGAGACACTGATTTTTGCCCTAGAACACAGAGAAAGAGCAACCTTCTACCGAGGGATTGGGAGATTGATTGAGGTCACAACCGCGCGCTTGAGGATTAAAGATAGATCGAGAGATCATCGACATCCCTGAGTTTTCTCATTCCATCGTATCATTTACTTTCGATTAGTTAGATATAAACTTGAATAATTTGTCTATGAATTATTTATTTCCCATGTCTGGCTAAACATCTTGTGATTCCCGGGTTTAGGATTAGGTTAATGGATATTTTTGTTGGATGATTAATTGCAATTGAAGTTATTGTTTTCAAACCCTATTCGAGCACTTTGTTTTAATTCTTGTTTTATCAAAACACGTTTGGTTTAACTTGCTTTGATATATTGATTCATAATTCGAGAGATGAGTTTTAATACTAGATCTGTGAGTACTTGACATGAATATTTGCAAGATTGAGAAGTATGTGAATATTTGTGAGGATATATAATCTTTTGTGCTTTTGAGAGTTGGATATCTTATGTTGAATAGAGATGCTAGCATAGATATCCAATTAACGGTTTTACATGCATCTCGAGAGAGAGGGTAAAATACTTTTTGTGATTGTCTTATAGGGAAGAACAATAATAACTTTGGTTGTGATAAATCTGATAATATAAGGGCATATTAACTGAAACCATAGCCCTAGAATCCATTCATCTCCTTGATCTTTCAATCAACTCTTTACTTTGTCTTTTAGGATAAATTATTGTCTTAGTTTTATAAAACCAAATCACTCAATTTCGATCGTCTGGATAAAAATAAGACTATTACAATCCTAATACTTAGTACATAAATTTATTAGTCCCTGTGGATTCGACCTTGCTAACCCTATTCTATAAATTGCACTGTACACTTGCGGTGAAGCTAAAAATAAGGCGAACAAAACCCTAATATTATTACGGATATAGTTGCCCACTAAACTTCCCGTTTCACTTGTATTTATTTCTATTAGGGTTCCAATTTGCTCGCAAATTTTTTCAGCAATAGGTTTATTCATTAAAGCCACTGAAACATTATGACATTGTACTCATAATAAAACTGTCTCGAACCATACCTTAGAAGGAGTAATGAAGGCCTTCAACTCCTTAAATATAACCAGGTTATTGAACAAATTCCACGGCTCTTCCTCCAAAGCATGTCTCCGATCAATCATGGTCACAAATAAACAGATTTGTACCTGCTGATTCGATCTCGATATTTTTCGTCGCCTACAGAATTCTAGGCATATGCTGACGGAATAGATCCCTACTTATAAGCTTTGGCGAAAAATATTTTGCGACTAAATGTTCACTTGGTTTTATACCATTGATTTGGGCTTCCGAGACTAGAGTTTTGTGTTGTTTTTGAGTATTTTGAGTCGTTTTTGTTATATCTCATAGGTTAGGCATTAATTTCCATTATTTCGAGTCATTTGAGTGGCCAAGCCATGTTGAGGGCCAATTATATTGAGTCTAGAGTCATTGTAATGAGTCGTGTGTCAAAAGACGCAAGAATGATCAAACAACGAGAGATTGATTGGAAGAAATGCCCAAACGCGTATGAAATTTCCATCACTGGCAGGGTTTCGTATTTTGGCCATAACTCTCTCTACAAAATTGATATTAAGCTGATTCAAGTGGCTATGGAAAGCTAAGAGCTAGGGCTACAACGTTGATGAAGGGAGCAAAAGCAAATTCGGACATTTGCTGGGGGCGCTGCAACGCCAAAGGACGGGGGCTGCAGCGCCCGTGGGCGGACAAAACAATGAAAGTCCGATTTTTGGATCTAAAAGGAGGGTACTATAAATAGATACATGGGAGGCTTGATCTAGGGCATGGAGGACACTTGGGGATGAAAACCAACACCACCAAGACACAAGGAAAGAGTTGGGGAAGAAGATTGAAGACATTTATCATCTAGAAATAGATAAGATTCTTCTTTAATCTCTTTAATTCCTTCTTTGTTGTTTCTTGCATATCATTTGAGATGCATTCTCATTTGATTATTGATATTTGTATTTTCATCATGAGCTAAACACTATAATTCTAGAGGGATGATGTAATCTATGTTTGAACTTATGTTTTGATATTGTGGTTTGTCAATCTAGATTTCCCAATCTATTTGTGCTATTTGGATTTATTGCTTCAAAATTACTTGATCAACAATTTAGAGTGTTTGGTGTATTTGATTTGACACTTGAGAGAGGTAATTGAATACATGGCCTTGAAATAGCATAACCTAGGATTTCATAGAATTGAGAGATTTGTGAATCCTTTGAAGTCATTTATTAAGATTCATAGTTTTTATTGAGATTTCAATTGGTGATTTTTATAGAGATATTGATTTCCCAATTGAGATCTAAAATCATTTGGCACTCGAGAGAGGAAATGATTATTGTAGAAATCTTTACTTATAAATTGGTAGTTGATGATTGATAAACCATATTGATAACATAAGGGAAAACTAGATTCATCACACCTCTAGAATTCATTATCCCATAAACTTAGATGTTTAGATTTTGATTAGTTACATCTAGTTGTTTTTATTTATAAATTAAGATATCCACCTATTATTGATCTGTTAAATATTGCATAGGTAATTTATACTTGGTACTTATACACGCATTCCCTGTGGATACGACAACCTTACTCATATCACTATATTAAAACTTGACACCGTAGACTTGCGGTTAGAAAATTCTCTAACACTAAACATCTGTTACCCTTCTCCAGACCAATCTTCATTAAACCTTCATCAAGAGTGACGTTAGGTTTATCAATTTTAGATGATATCTTTATCTCGTTGATTAATATCGCAATCTCATCCGGATCCTGTGTGTTAAAACTGCACTCTGAGTGTCAATCTCCGATCTAGTGAAGAAGTTTGCCCTAGACGACAAGATAATTACTCCTCCTAGGGTTTAGGGAAAAACCATAGCAGAGAACGACTCTAATTTTTTTTAATTCTTACATATTTATTTCTTCACAAAATATGAATTTATGGAAAAAAGAAGGTACTTAAATCGCACACAGACGTACAAGCTTGCAATAAGCAAACACATAAATAAACTCATCCAAATTATGCTATGGTATAAATTATAAAAAATACAATTAGAAAAACTTAAAATACAACCATGCAAATCAATCATCAATGGCTACTTCAGAATCATGACAAGGGTGAAATTACCATATATAGTTTGTTGAGTTGACTTTCACTCACAAACAACCCATGAAAGCAAGTGGGCACCCTCCCAGGTAACTTAACAACAACAACAATTTCAAGTGTGGGGGACTTGGCATCCATTACCAAGAACTTGGTCTCTTGAGTATTCTCATTGATGTGTGTAAAATATACGTGCATTTTGGGGCTTAAAATGATATATATTTAATGCATTTGCACGCATATTTACTATGTTTTTACTTGGTTTCCTTAAAAGGGCACGATACTGCGTATTCTTATTATTTTGCAGGAAACGGAGCTTAAAATGAAGAAATATCAGTTGGAATGCCCGGCTAAGATTGACGAATGCGAAGCGAAGATCAAAACAACGAAGAAAGTGGACAAGTATACTTCACACGGTCGGACCGTGTGGTGTCACCCGGTCGTGTGAAAATGCCAGTGTGAAACCACACAACCGTGTGAAGAAGGACAAAAACAGAGGATGGAGCCAGGCCCACACGGCCGGACCGTGTGATCTCACACGCCCTCGTGGGAAAGGGATTGCACCACAACACCTGATCGTGTGAGCTCACACGGGCATGCGACCAATGGCTGAAACCAACACCACACGACCGTGTACGACTCTGCCAAGACGAATTTTTCAGTGTTTTCTTTCCGTTCAAACTCTACAAGTGATATCTCCAAGCATCTATAAAAGGGACCCAAGGCTTGCACGAAAATATACAACTTCATACAGAGAAAATACATCAAATAACACAGGAACACAAGAATCGAGGATCTTCTTAGCACAGAAGGCTAGGTCGCGAAGAACACCACAAAGCTTTCACATCTACGGGAGCACAAGAGTTTCGAAGGCTTGGAAGGAGAATTCATCCTGACAAGAAGGGGTTTTCTTTCTATTTCTAAGAACTTTTGTCTGTGCTTAAACGATGTCGTAATATTGATTCCAATTTGTCTATGAGTTTGTAATCAATGTTTGGCATATCTTTCGGATCTTAGGGGCATAATCGAAACTGTGGATTCATGTTAAATATGATTATTTGTTTCCTTAATTAATTCATGCTTTCTATTTTATGAATTCGAGTGCTTATTTATAATTGCTTTTTATTTGGCCAATAATTTGCATATCATATTTGTTCGTGCGAGATTCGGGAGATGAGTTCTAACAAAGACAGAAATCGAATTCAGACATAAATGGATGTAACGTGTTGGGAGACCTACAATTGTTTGTGGGGAGTTATTCAATTCATAAATCTTTTGGGAGTTAATAATAGTTGTAACGTATCGGGAGATCTACAATTATTATTATTCTATTGTTTATTTATCACCCAGGATGGGGAATAGACTATCTTAGGAGTTGAACCCATATAAATGCATGAATTTGTTTTTAAAACTTTATTTGTATTTAATATTGAAGAAACATGTTGAGATTATGTGCCTAAGGTTGCTCCCATAGATGTTGAAAATACTTGTGGGGTTCGCAAATGTATTTATTTTATTTCTTTAATTTTCAAATTTTATTATTAAAACTTGATTTTCGATCGCTTCAATAAAATTGGAATACGATGTTATTATAGCCTAAGTGTTTCGAATATCAATCCTTGAGGAATACGACCTTGATTGGCATTATTCTATAAACTACACTGTACAATTGCAGTTGTATGAACCAAATAAATTTTTAGCGTCGTTGCCGGGGATTGATGGATTCTACTTAGATATAGTAATAAGTAGTCAAATCTTAATTGAAGCATTTTTTTGTAAATGTTTTTTCCTTTTTTCGAATTTATTATTTGTCTTTTTCTTCGTTTCTAACATCGTTTTTGTTGAATGCGAGACTGGAACCTTTGGGGATACAAGCAGCCCAAATCGCTACTGCAGTGGGAGACCAACATCAAAAGGACAAATTCCCAAGCGATACTGAACTTAATCCGAGAACACAGAGCAACGTTTTTCATCTGATGGATGGTACAAAATATGAAGGCTCAAGGATTTCAACCGACATGGTTCAACAAAAGTGATGTTAGAAATCTGAGTCTGGCTGAGGACGACAAACTTAGCGCTTCGTGGGAGGCAACCCAAGAAACGTCGCGACAAACCCCGAGGGTAAAAAAATGAAAAAACAATATGACTGACGCACATGGGCATGTGGACGCACACACCCGATCGTGCGAACTGCTCCTTTAGTTTCCAATTCGACGGACGAGCTCCCGGCTTCACCGGAACTATCCAGGTAAGTACTCTTTGCGCATTACACTTTTTTTTGATAATTTCCTCATATGTTCGGAACGAAGCATATTTTAAGTTTGGGGGGGTTGTCAAGAATGCGTAAAGTAGTATTATTGCATATTTTGCATTGCATTTAGGATTGCATGTAGAGCACTCTGCAAAAAAAAATTAAAAAAAAAATCGAATTTTAGTTTATTTATTCGATTTTTATTTTATATTATTTTAGCATGTTTACCGCATAGCACGCTTAATTGCTTTTGTGTGTGATTTTAGTTAAGTTTTTAAATGCCCAGTTCCCGTATGATTTTACTATGAACATTTTATGGAATGAGATAACATACTTCTGGGAATAATGTGATGAATTATTGAGAAGATGTATTTTATTTGCTTGACATTAGTTGAGAAAATTGAGTATTTGAGCATGTTGCGAAAAATAAGCCTGTGAGCTTTTGTGCCTATAATTGCTTTTTATTATACAGACTTATTTTTTCTTGAGTGTGTCATTCATGATTGATAGAACTCTAGAACTTGCTCTGGTATCTTCACAAAATCCATGTGTGTGTGCAATTTTTGGAAATGATTTAAGGCCATCTTTGTATAGCCTACTTAGCCTAAAAAGCCTACCTATGAACTCATGATTCTCTAGTTAGCCAATTTTGAGCCAAAACTTTAATTCTAGGCCACATTGATCTTTAAAATTGCAAAATGTATTTATCCCTGAAATTTCTTGAGCTTATAAAAAATAAATAAGTTCGGGTAGATGTGGTGAAATTTATGAAAAAAAGAGAGAAAGTTAGCAAAAGAAAGAGGGATGAGCAGCATATGGGTAAATAAAAAAATACATGAAGCTCGAAAAATAAAGAAATATCTCTGAAAAAGAAGAGAAAATCGAGCAAAGGAAAACTATACGTGTTTGGAGGACCCCAATTTTACATATGTCTTTATAGTTATAAGGGGTAAGTTTACTTTGCCCCTCTCAACTATACGTGTTTTTCTACTTAGCTCACTCAACTTTAAATTGTTCTACTTTACTACCTGAACTTTGTAAATTGTTACGCTTTGCCTAAATTTACCAAAATACCCCTCTGTATTTGATAGTTTGTTTCCAGTTTACCCCCTTGAACTTCAAAATTGTTGCATCTTACCTCTTAATTTATAAAATCTTCATATCTTCTATATTTACTCCTACTGGGTTTTGCGATCCTTAAAATTGGTATCAGAGCCTAGGTTTATTAAGAACTTTTAGTTATATTTATTATATTTATGTAATTAACAATTGGTGAGGAGAATTTCTCCGAGAATATGGATCTTGACAATTATCCAAGATGTACACCTTACAGGACATATCGTCAAATTTTGACGATGTATGCACAAGAACACAGGATAAGATCGACATATTGGAACCACCAATATGAGATTCAAGAACGCGCAGGAGCCGATAGGGTAGCCTTGAGGAAATGCAAAATGCGAGCGGCATATCATATGAGTTTCTGGACAGTAAACCAGACCTTATATGTAGATCTAATGAATCGCCAAGAAGCAGTTCATGAGAGTTCCCATCAGAACAATGATTCCTGATGGAGTACCAGAATGGAACGAGATACTTCCAAACAAATCTAAGTTCTCCTAAGATCTTAGAGAAGTCCAGAAGACGGTGCAGAATTATAGCAACCGTCATATTCATCTACGGCCAAAGCACGGAGTTCTTCGGATCCGAACTGGATGGAGACGATGGTGAAATACCAGAAGGAAACTCTTGAAATCCTTCATGATATTCAGAAACGAGTCAAGAGCTTGGAAGACAGACCGAGCTCTTCCAGAGGAAAGAAGCGTATCGATTTCGGGACAGTACCCTATTTACACCAAAAGGGGAAACCAATTGAAGTGATAAGAAAGATGATGGACGATGAAAAGCTCATTGCTATCATCAAAGGAAAATCCATCATAAACTAAAAGTGATGGATAAGGAGAAGATCAATCTTAAAGATCTACATGACCTTGCATAATCCTTCGCGGGATTAGGTATTGTAGACTTAAAGATGAACGCAGGAGATGGATCAGCTCTGGTTACCTATGACCCTCATGGTAGACCAATTCCGCCAATTCCACCACCGCCACCAGTAAATCCCAACGTCGCAGAAAGTGCAGGTTCAAATCATGAAACCCAGGACGAGAGAATGCATCACGTCGGAGATTTCACCACAGTGAATGAAACACTTTCAGGAACAGGAGCTCGACCACCTCTCGCAGGAACTCGAGTACCTCCTAGAAGGCCAAACATTCACCAGACGCCTTATGGAAGATCGCATCTAGATCCGATACATCCGTATGGGTTGATGCTAAATCTGGATATCCCAGATTTCAAAAATCGAGAAGTCCTCATGTATGAATGGGCATCAGCAATGAGGATTGCAGCAGGTACCCTTGATCTTACGAAAGATTCCTTCATTTTACTCCTTGAAATGAGTATTGAGGGATCTATAAAGATTGCATGGGATATGATCGATGCAAGTACATAGAGCGCGGTCACATCAGGAGAATCACTGAAAGGAATTGTCGATGATATGGCAAAACTATTCCAAATCCAGTTCATCGGCACAGGTTACTTTGAGGGATTAGAGGATGAAAAAAGAAAAAGACATAAACGAGCCCTCTATAGCCTTGAGTTACATGATATTTGTCATATTGACGAATATATCAAGTTGTTCACCGAATACCGGTGGAAATCCAAGATTGGAGAAAAGGAAGCTTCACAGCTATTCTTTGAAAGATTTCGAGTCCCTGGAGAGAAATGCTTATCAGGGAATACAAGGATGGAGCAGAATTAGATACAGTGGCCAAAAGAATGTCTTTCTTAAAAGCCAAGTTATCTGAATGGTGTTACCAGGCAGCTTTATACAGGAATTATAAGAGATTACGAGGAATTAACAAAGCGGTTCCTCTATGTTGTGTAGACAATGATATCCCAACAGTTATGGGAGGTCAACCACGGAGGCATAAGAAGAAGAATGAAAGAAACCATCCATATCGTCGGGGAAGCAGCAGCAAAAGGTCTTCATGGAGACCTAGAAGGGTTTGGTCAAAACAAAAGGCCCGAAGTTACAAATCAGGGCAAAGACCAGCACCAAGCAGGAGTAGAGCCTTATCATCAGGTTCAAATCAAGCAAGTACCAGCAGGACCACAGGGAGAAGGACTTTCAGACGAGAGCTAATGAAAGTTTCAAAGACTGCAATTGCTGGACATGCGGAGCAAGAGGGCATATCTCAACTGATTGCCCAGAAAATCAAAAACGATGAGTCAGGCAGTTCGAGGCTACACTAGAGATAGAAGAAGTTGTCTACTATCAAGACCTTATACAGGTGTATCAATTTGAGGATATACCCTCAGATGAAAGAATCTATGAAGAAGAGATCTATTCTGAAGATGGAAGTGAATCCATTGAGAATCGGAGTGAAGAAGAATTTCTTCAAAGAAAACGGTTAGGAGGATATGTCGATTCCTCTCTCATACTCTCGTGTCTCATAAAACTCTTATGAGAATTATGAAGGAAGATCCAAAGCTTCAGATATATGATGGATTTACAATCGGAGCTATGGAAAGGCGTTGGATAAAATTGGTTTTTGTAATAGAAAACACCAAATTATCCACAGAGTAACAATCGGAGAATTTGCCATTCGATGGAGTTTACAGGAACCCGATCGAGATGCGCTTGGTCCCTATTAGAGAAATCAATGAGATCAAAAGCAAAGTTAAAAGAGAAGTTGCAAATACACTCTCATGGATTCATATCGGAGCCATAAGAGTCATTATTAAAGAGAAGATTTGTATGCAGGGAAATTGGCATTTAATGTCTATCCTAGAATTGCATACAATCTGGGAGATCGAGATTTCAATAGAGTCCTAACCCTTCATCAAGATTTCAAAAGAGAAGATTTGATGTAAGAAGGGAACAGACCCTACTCGATCACATACAAGATATCCTATGCTCTCTCGAATACACATCATTCAGAAGTATTCTTGAGAAAGGAATTTATTGAAGTCCCAAGGATTTTCGAGGACTTTGCCAGGGTGGTTTTACCAGAGATTATTGAGTCTCCAACTATCAAGGAGATCGATATGAAAATACAAGATCAATCAGTCTTCAGCAAAAGTCGAAGTCTCAGAGTTGAGCCCAGAAGGATGTCTTTCCAATAGGACAGAATGGTGAGCAGCAGACGTTGGGAAGAAAACAGACCAAATACAGTTCAGCGAATCCCAGATGTTTTCAAAACAGCAGGAGAGCTGAAATGCCAATGTTAAGTTGGTATTTTACCAACTTATTTGAGTATTTTAGATTAGAATTTGGTTTTATTTTTGGTGTTTTTAGAGTCGTTAGAGTCCAATTTATTTCAATTAGTGTCGATGAAGAGTTAATACAGATTTGGTAGCCGAGAAATGAAGAAAACGATAAAAAAACGGCAAGAAGATAGAAGAAATCGCGTTTGAAGAAGGAAAAATCGCATTTTGGCCTAAGGACGGGCGACAAGGCGGAAAATGTTGAGGATGCGTGTGGGCGCTGCAGCACCCGGGCGGAAAAATTCGATGGATGCGGGTGGGCGCTGTAGCGCCCAACGCTCGGCGCTGCAGCGCCCGGGCGGTAAATAGCTTACGAGATTTTTGCGGGAATTTCCCAGGTTCACCTACCCCCTTTCTTGGATTTTTGTGGACTATAAATACTAGCATTGGGGCTTGAAATTAGGGATCTTGGACCCTTGGGAAGACAAGAAAACAGCCACAAGACAAAGAAGAAGGTTTGGAACATCTTGGGAAGAGCTTGGATAAGAAGATTGGAGGTTTTATCATCTAGAAATAGAGAAGATCCCTCAACTCTTGTTCTTATTTTGTTCTTTCTTCATATCTTCTAAGATGTATTGTTGTATTCTTATGGATTCATTTTCTCTAATCATGAGCTAAACTCTATAATTCTAGAGGGATGATGTAATCTATGTTCGAATTTATATTTTAAAATTGTGGTTTGTCAATCTAGATCTATCAATTTATTTGTGCTATTTGGATCTATTGCTTCTAAATTACTTGATCAATAATTTAGAGTGTTTGATGTATTTGATTTAACACTTGAGAGAGGTAATTGAATACATGACCTTGGAATAGGATAACCTAGGATTTCATAGAATTGAGAGATTTGTGAATCCTTTGAAGTCATTTATCTAGATTCATAGTTTTTATTGAGATTTCAATTGGTGATTTTTATAGAGATATTGATTTCCCAATTAGATCTAAAATCATTTGGCACTCGAGAGGGGAAATGATTATTGTAGAAATCTTGGCTTATAAATTGTTAATTGATGATTGATAAACCATATTGATAACATAAGGAATAATTAGATTCATCACACCTCTAGAATTCATTTAATCATTTGGATAAACTCATTGATATTTTCATATTCTTAATTTATTTTTGGTATTTTTAGTATAATCAACTCCATCAGATATTGAATTTCTAAATAAAGTTGGACTACTATATTATAGTACTTAGCGATAATTTTATAATTATTCCCTGCGGATTCGACAACCTTACTTCTCTGTATTAAAACTTGACACCGTAGATTTGCGGTTGGAAAATTCTCTAACAGCCCAGAAGGATGGAGAGAAGTTGAAGTAATATTTGACACCACTCAAAAGGATAATATTTTTCCTTGTGATGTTCTATATTATCTCCAACAACCCATAGTTGGAAGGTATCAAGGAAGCCTAAAGATGGGTGAACTTGAGCTAACTATTACAGGTACAACAGGAAAAATCCCAGAGCAGTTAATACTGGGAATTGAATTTCCTGAGGATCATAAACCTTGGGAAAGATTGCAAGATGGAATGAAACTCACAGTGGCAGATAAAAGATACAGAATCAAATGACCACTAGTCCATTCTCCATATACATTTCTATTGGAATGTTATATGCTGAACATAAGGCAGAATATTTCGCGGCCTATATTGATTCAGGTGCCGGAATATGTACTGCAAAGCCGGATGTTTTCCCTAAAGATATTGGAGAGGATTTACCAGCTATTGCAGGACGAGATTTCTTTAAAAGAATTCTTAATCTTAACAGAGGAATTAAACAGGAAGAAATCATGATCGGAGGCTCAGGCGGTACCCCATGGTACAAAGTGAAGACGCCACCAATCTATTTACATGACACATGAGCAGATATTTTGCTAGGAAATAATTTCGTACAAACATTCAAGCGATTTACACAGGAAAATGAGACAAGAAGACTTATTTTCACAACATTATGTGATCATAAGATAATTGTCCCGAGACTGCGGGAATCATTTTATAGAAAAATGCCAATTAATTTTCGCAGCAAGCGTGGTGATGAAGCCAAGCTTTGAAATCCAAAAATGGCGGATAAGAGAAGATTTGGAGATGCCTTATTATCCTTTCGACAATATGGTTCGAAGCAAAATGATACAAAGTGATGGGATAATAACTTGTATTCATTCACAATACAAGAAGAAGAACGAGTACCTCCAGAGGCTATTGCAGAATTGATGATGAGCCTAATGGAGAAGCCACAGAGTGATGTTACCATAGAAGATCAAATATCACTCGAGGATATCAAGAAGAAGATCCAAAGGAATTATAATGAAAATCCTTTGGCATGGTGGGATAAGAACGAGCTAAAAGCATCCTTAAAGGTTAAACCAGGAAAGGAGTACAAGTTCGTGAGATTCAAACCAATCCTTATGAATCAGGAGGATCGTGAGGATATGCAGAAAATACTTAAGGAACATCTTGACCTTAAGTTGATTTCACCAGGAGTTTCTCCATATAGCAGTCTGGGATTCTTATTCAGAAACCATGGAGATATCAAAAGAGGAAAGCCAAGACTTGTTATTAATTACAAGGGGATTAATAACATTTTGGAGTTCGACGGATACTATATCTCAAGCAGAGAACATCTGGTTAACTGCATCAAAGGTGCCAAGATATTCTCAAAGTTTGATTCCAAATCTGGATTCTACCAGATTAAGATGGAGGAAGAAAACAAGAAGTTCACAGTTTTCTCCACACCACAAGGACATTATATTTGGAATGTGATGCCTATGGGATTGGTTAACGCACCCCAGATATATCAAAGAAAGATGGATAATCTCTTCAAAGATTATTTTAGTTTCATGTTCGTGTATATCGACGACATTCTGATCGCATCAAAGAACTTGAAGGAGCATCTCAAACATTTGGAAATATTTTCAGATGTTTGTCACAAAGAAGGATTAGTGCTTTCGAAAAAGAAGGCGTGTCGCAACAAGACAGATTGAATTCCTCGGAATTGAAATCGATGAATTTGGAATTATTCTACAGAATCATATTGTAGAAATGATACAGGGATTTCCAGATACACTGAAACACAAGAAACAGCTTCAGTGTTTTCTTGGAGTTGTTAATTTTGATGGGATGTTCATTAACAATCCAGCATACTACAGGAAGGTGTTTAGCCCATTGCTTAAAAAAGATGCAGTATTCAAATGGGAAGATGAACATCAAGAAGGCATTAAGCAACTTAAGGAAGTTGGCAAAAAGCTTCCAAAGCTTGCGATTCCCCAAGACGAGGACGAACTGGTTCTTTATACAGATACCAGTGATGATTGGTGGGCAACAGTTCTTACAAAGGTCACACCAAATGAAGAAGTGCCATGCAGATATTGCAGCGGTTTATTCACACCTAGTGAAGCAAACAGATGGCATATTAACAAGAAAAAATTCTTTGCAGTCAGAAAGGCTTTTAAAAATGGCCTCTATTTTTACTGGCTAAAAAGTTTACTTTAAAAATTGATAATTCAAGTGTCAAGGCTTTTCTGAAAAACAAATTAAATCAAAACCAGAAAAAGCTCGATTACTTAGATGGCAAGCTGAATGTCAATATTATGATTATGATATTGTCATTATAAAATCTCATGAAACTGTTCTTGCAGATTTTTTGACACGAGATGGAAGGACGCGTTGCTGACGAGGTCCTTAAACGAGTAAGACATCTCAGGGAAAACCTGGAGAGTCTAAAACGAGAATTTTGGATGTTATGTCTCAATGCGAGTTTTGCCGGACGACTTCAACAGTGACTTGAATCCGTTTCTAGTCAAATACGAGCATGCCAGTTCGCTCAAGGACAATTGTTCTTAGCACTGCAAGGGCCTCTCTTCCAGGACGCATCTCCTACGGTGCAAAAAGGGGCCGATAGAGAACGGGGCTCTAACCCGGAGGTTATGGATTTAAGTACCATAATCACAAAAGCTCCGGTGTCACAACCCGAGTCTTCAAGTCAACCCAGCACCTCTGGGGTAAAAGAGGGAGAGTTGAATCTTAGGCCACAAACATGCAAATCTAAGGTTCAAACTAACGAGATTAAGATTTCTCCTATGCAGGTATATCAGCGACAATGGGAGAAATTAGTTACAAGAAGAGGTATTAACCCAGAAAAAATAATGGTTGATATCTCAGGCAAGTATCCCAGAGTTTGGGGCTCTAGCTTCAATCTATAATGTATCCAAATGAAGTACAGGAATGGTGTACGTTTGGGGCTCTAGCTTCAATCTATACTGTATCACCAGGATTCCCAGAAATTTCGAAATTACCAAAATGGATTGGGGAAGCAGTTTACGAGACTTGGGCCAACAATCCACACTTGGCCAGAGGAGATATTTTGGAATTGTATTTTATCAATGCAGCTCCTGAACCAGCAAAGAAAGACTTTAATGAAGCTTTTCATTTCATCAAGCTGAGACCGGATGGAAATGCTTTAAAATACATTAAGACAGCTTCACCAGAAGAAGCACCATTGTTAGTAGGAGCATTTTCTGAGGATGAAGCTTCTACCAGACGATCATGGGGTCTTTGGGTTTGTCTAACATAAATGGACAAAGTCAAATATCCATTCAAGTTTTTCCAGAATTCAGCAAATGGATCTTTTCTACTGAATTCGATGACTGGATCAACCACAGGATTCGCAGAGGAACTCTTCGAAACAAAAAGAAACATTCTCTGGGAGAATAAGATTCCGGTAAGCAAAGAAACTTACCAGAAATTCTGTAACATGGCGCATGTTGGCCGTTGGATCGATCAGATCTGTCAGGCATGCCCCAAACAGAAGGAACCCGAGTTTGGGAAAGGATTCCGACCCAAACCCGACCGATGAGACCATGCCGCTAGAAAGGACAAGGGCCCAGCTCACAAGACGCGTTTTCCTCGGGGACCACGCAGACCAACTTTTTAAGAGATTCCCCGACAACCATCACATGGGCTGAGTCACACGGAAAGAAAAGGAAGATAGCTGGCGAGGCAATAATTCAGGAGTATGACGTAAGCAGTGACATCTTACATCTCAACAAGATTTGAAGTCCGTATTTGAAGTCCGGACTTACCTCTATAAAAGGCAGGAGTTGAAGGAAGCTAGGGACATCGAACATTTTCCTTAGTTTTCTTGTAATAAAGTCTGAGAGAAAAATTTGTAATATTTTGAGTGTTTTAGTTTTCAAGTTTTATGTGTTTTCGAGTGCAAGCCTCATAAATGAGAGGCTAAACAAGTATTCTCCTCCCAAAAGGAGATTACTAATGTAATATATATTTCTATAAGTTCTTAATAAAAAGGGGCTTTCTGCTTCAACATATCTTCATAATGTTCTATTAATTTATCCCGTTTAAAGATTATCTTGTACGCCGGAGTAGAAATGAACCAAGGTCATGGCTTTGAGCAAAATTGCTTGAAGGAGTCGGATAACTTGCGATCATCTTCCCCGAGGGTGAGGTTGAACAAAGTGCGTAGTCGTTGTTTGTCAAACGATCCGGGGCATTAATTTTTCGACCGTGGTGGTGTTGCGAGCCATCTCACCCGGTCTTTGTTTCGGCAAAGAAGGTATGAATTTTAGGGGATATTTTAATTTTACGGAAGCATGTTGGGCCTGATATGGTCCTAATGGACTATATCCGATTTTAAAATCAAAAAAAAAACCCAGTTAGTTCTCATACCTTGATAAATCCGAGAACTATAAATTTTAGGAGTCAAATTAATATTGATTAATTTATATGATAGTTTTATTAATTTTGAGTGTCTGACGCATCAAATTGATGATTAATTGGATTCTTCAAACTATTAAATAAATTTGCAAAAACTAGGGGTAAAATTGTCCACATATGGTAAAGTGTGAGAATTCACGTAGTACAGGGGGCATAGTGAAACAAAATAAAGTTTGGTAGGTGAAGTCGAAAATGAGGCATAGTTCGGAGGGTAAAAAGTATTTAGCTCTAGTTATAAATATTTTATTAAGTTATTTTTAGAGCCCCCAAGAAAATAAAAGAAAAAATCCAAATTACCTTTTGCTTTTAAAATTGTACTAAAAAAACTTAACCTAACTTCTAAAATCAAAATGAAAGTGACGTTTCCCCCCTCCCCCCCCACCCCAATTTCTACTCAAGAACAAAATATTTTTTTAAATTAAATAATATGTATGATATCGTCATGTTGTTTGAAAGGAAATACAGGAAAAAGATATACTTTTGTCGACATTGAAATTTATTATTATTTCGTAACTGATTTGAACAAAATTTTCTATTTATTATACTATTTAATTAAAAGAAGAATTATTAAAAAATTAGAAGGGAATTAAGATGTTATATTGTTACCTATTCTTTTTTCCGACATAGGTTGGATGAATAGCTGGCATGTCGAGAACTCTGGTCAATAATTGACGCCTCAATAAAATCTCTTCCATCTTCACACTTATTCTAATTTCTTCCATTTTCACCCCCGCTAAATCCAATCTTTGCAACGTTTGTTCTACTAACGAAAGATTAGCTGCCACCACCACCAATGTATTCCCACCGTCTTCTTCCCACGCATTCACCGCGTGAGATATATTGAATCCTGGAGCATCAACCCACCACATTTCGCTCTCATATTTAGTATATTTCTTGATAACCCCAATCCTCAGCGTTTTAGCAAAATCAATTATCATGGGTGGGTTCCCTTTCAAAATCTCACATGGGCTTATGGACATTTGAACATCATTGAAAATGAGATAGTTTTTTGTAACAAAAAAGTCGTGGATCAATGATGTTCTTTTCATGGAGAAGATGGGCACATCGGGCTGTTTTTTTCAACGTGAATCAATTCTGAAAAATGTTAAACGTGGAGAAGATACGTGGTATCTGAAGGCAGAAGCTTCCCCTGTTTCTTGATCAATTTTTGGTTGGGCAGTCATGCTCAAGAATTCTTCGGTTGCAGCATTGTGAAAATCACGGCGGCCAAGAGTTTTTATATCTCCATCAGATTTTATCTCATATGGAAGATCAGACTCACATGGAGAAATATCTTCTTTTTTTTTAATTAGTCGAACTAGTGGTAGGAAAGAAAGGGATAAATTTTAAATAAACTATAAGCTATTCAAGATTCAAACTTTAATCAACAATATTATATAGGGTGAGTAGATACCTTTTAAGCTATATAGCTCGTGTCACCTAGAGTTTAGAGAAATATTAACACCCCGAAAACTATGTCTTATATTGTTATATCTTAACATGACGAGTATGTCACGATAAAAAATCAAGAACATTAACTTCCAAAATTATAAATACCTTATAAAGTATTATAAGTACTCTATTGAGGTTTGTATTTGAATATATACATATATAACAAATAACAATTTTTCAGTAGGTGCAATTTGAAAAATAGAAATAAATATCGATGAAATATTTGTAATTTTAAAAGATAATTGGGTATTTTTGTAAATAAATTGAACCTTAATGGCTGTTTTTGTAATTAATTAAAATTTAATTATCTTTTAATATTACAAAAACTCCATCAATAGGCATACTTTGTAAATAAATTGAACCTTAATGGCTGTTTTTGTAATTAATTAAAATTTAATTATCTTTTAATATTACAAAAACTCCTTCAATAGGCATACTTTGTAAATAATTGCCAATGAGGCATTTATAATTTTAAAACATAACTGATTATACTGCAATTATGTTAAACTACAAGAGTATAATATTAATACTTCACTCTTCCGAATATTAAATATTCAGCTATCCAAAAAGTAATGCCTCCGAAACAAAATAACTCCACTTCGATTTTCATTCACAATATAAAAGACTATCATACGCCAATAAGATACTATTTTAATTATATTTTTTTATTTTCCTATTTCAAAATTCACAATATATCCGGCCAAGTATGTGAGGGAATTTTTCTCAAATACTAAGAAACTTTACTTATTTAAAAAAAAAAAACATGCATGGTTTTTTTATTATATAAACTAGATGAGACCCCGTGCGATGCACGAGCTATCCTAATAATACGTAGAAGCACAAATGAGCCGATCCGAGCCGCCCATCGACCAAAGAGAAAATATGGCTTTGGTCAGGCTGAAACTCCATCTAATCTATTTTTGAGATCGGTTTGACCCACTTCACCACATGAAATGAGCGACCTGATCGGTCCGCTCGACATTGTAAACCTAATTTAATTTTTTAGTATATTTTAAAATAAATAGTATCCATTATTTTACACTAATAGTTTTACAATAATAAAATATAATATGTCCTTAAAAATATTAATTAATATTTTTATGTTTAAATAATTTAACAGTGAAACCAATGAATCAATTGATTTTATAATTTTCGAAACTACATTATACTCTATTTTAATAATATGTTATGAACACATATTTTTAAGATCTTTTATTTATTTTAAATTTCAATAATAATATTATATTATAATTCATACATACGATAGTATTTATACATTGTTAAAAATAAATTAAATTCAACTTTATTTATAAATATAATAAGAAGTTTGTACTATAAAAATTATATTACAATACAATTAAAATATATAGTTTTCAAATATAATGACTCATTAATATATTTTAAAATTTAGCACATTCCATACATAATTTTTTCCAGTATTAAAATAACATTATATTCTTTTTTCATCATATATTATGAATTATCTATTAAGGATTTGAGTTATATTAAAATTTTAAAATATATAAAATAATTCAGAGTGTGTAATTTATTCGACTTGTTCTAAGATAATTCGTTTAAGTTAACAATATGATATTACATTCCAAATATGTGTTTCCAGTATTGTTTATAAATTTTAAAAAATTTAAAAAATAAATTCAATTCAAATTTAATTATAATAATACAATTAAAAGATTAAATTGTAATGATGTATATTGTAATACCAAATTACAATTCTAAAACACTATTTTCGAAAATATATAATCTCATTACAATTAATGATTTGGTGAAAATTATAAAATCATATTAAATTGATCATAAAAAAGAGATAAAATTATAGCCAATAATGCCGATTTGTTTTATATTTTCGTTTAGATATTTTTGATTTTTTTAATAAAACATTTCACACTGATTAATCATACATAAATTTGATAAATTATAATAATTTTGGACAACAAACTATCTTCCCTTTTCTAAAAAAAAATTCCAAATTCACGTGTATAGTATTTAATTCAAATTAGATATACCTAAATTAAAATGTCAATGCATACCCTAATTAAATAGAAAAATTAATGATATAATTACAAAGATATTTGACATATATATACAGCAGGAACCCTCGATCTTACAAAGGAGTCATTCATTTTACTCCTTGAAATGTGTCTTGAAGGATCGGTGAAGATTGCCTGGGATATGACTGATGCTAGTACAAAAGGTTCGGTCACATCAAGAGAATTACTTAAAGGAATTGTCGATGGTATGGCAAAGCTATTCAAAATCCAGTTCATCGGCACAGGTTATTTCAAGGGATTAGAGGATGAAAAAAAGAAAGAGATATAAACAAGCCCTTTATAGCCTTGAGTTACATGATATTTGTCATATTGACGAATATATCAAGTTGTTCACCGAATACCGGTGGAAATCCAAGATTGAAGAAAAGGAATCTGGACTATTCTTTGCTAAGATTCCGAGTCCCTAGAGAGAAATGCTTATCGGGGAATACAAGGATGGAGCGGAAGTTGAAACCTCGTGGCCGAGAAAAATGTCTTTCCTAAAGGCCAAGTTATCGAATGGTGTTACCAAGCGGCTCTGTCAGAATTACAAGAGATTAAGAGGAATTAACAAAGCGGTTCCTCATGTTGCGTAGATAATGACATCCCAACAATTGTGGGAAGTCAACCAAGGCGGCATAAGAAGAAGAAGGAGAGAAGCCATCCATACCGCCGAGGAAGCAATAGCAAAAGAAGTAGGTCTTCATGGAGACCTAGAAGGTTTTGGTCAAAACAAAAAGCCCCAAGTTACAAAATGGGGCAAAGACCAGCACCAAGCAGGAGTAGAGCCTCTTCATGAGGGTCTAATCAAGCAAGTACCAGCAGAACACCAGGAAGGAGAACTTTCAAGCGTGCTCATACCATAGCAAATGAAAGTTTCAAAGACTGTAATTGCTGGACATGCGAGGCAAGAGGGCATATCTCAACGGATTGCCCAGATAATTAAAAAACGAGGAGTCAGATAGTTCGAGGCTACACCAGAAATCGAAGAAGTTGTCTATTATCAAGATCTTATACAGGTGTATCAATTTGAGGATATACCCTCAGATGAAAGCATCTATGAAGAAGAGATATACTCTGAAGATGGAAGTGACTCTAGTTTAGAATCAGAGTGAAGAAGAAATTCTTCAGCAGACAGCCAGGGAGGATATGTCAGGATTCCTCTCTCACACGACGGTTTCTCATAAAACTCTTATGAGAATCATGAAGGAAGATCCAAAGCTTCAAGTTTATGATGGATTTACAATTGGAGCTATGGAAAAAGCGTTGGATAAGATTGGGTTTCGTAACAGAAAACACCAAATTATTCATGGGGTAACAACCGGAGAATTTGCTATTCTGATGGAATTTACCGGTAACATGATCGAGATGCAGCTGGTCCCTATTAGAGAAATACAGGAGATCAAAAGCGGAGTTAAAAGAAAAGTTGCAAATACACTCTCATGGATTCACATCGGAGCCATAAGAGTCATAATTAAGGCAACATTCAAGGAAGGAATAGATTCGCCACTCAATCTTGCTATTTTTGACAAGCGAATCTCACATCTCAAGGATTCATGCATTGGAGCTGTTACAGGAAAATTGTATGCAGGAAAATTAGCATTCAATGTCTATCCTAGAATTGCATAAAATTTGGGAGATCAAGATTTCAACAGAGTCCTAACTCTTCATCAAGATTTCAAAAGAGTCGATTTGATGAAAGAAAGAAATAGGCCTTACTCGATCACATAAAAGATTTCCTATGCTCTCTCGAATACCACACATTCCGAAGTATTCTTGAGAAAGGAGTTTATTGAAGTCCCAAGAATCTTCGAGGACTTTGCCAGGGTGGTTCTACCAGAAATCATTTACTCTCCAACTATAAAGGAGATTGATATGATAATTCAAGATCAACCAGTCTTCAACAAAAGTCGAAGTCTTAGAGTTGAGCCAAGAAGGATGTCTTTCCAACAGGACAGAATGACGAGTAGCGATCGTTGGGAAGAAAGGAGGCCAGAAATCGATTCGGCGTATCCCGATGTTTTCAAAACAACGGGAGAGCTGAAATGTCCGAAAAGATGGCGAGAAGTTGAAGTAATATTCGACATCACTCAAAAGGATAATACTTTTCCTTGTGATGTTCTATATTATCTCCAACAACCAATAGTTGGAAGGTATCAAGGAAAGCGGAAGATAGGTGAAATTGAGCTAACTATCACAGGGGAGTTGCGGGAAAAATCCCACGAGAACAATTAATACTGGGAATTGAATTTCTCGAGGATCATAAACCTTGGGAAAGATTACAAGAAGGAATGGAATTCACGGTGGCTGATAAAAGATATAGAATCAGATGACCACTAGTCCATTCTCCATATACATTTCTATTGGAATGTTATATCTTGAATACAAGCCGAATATTTCGCCGCCTATATTGGTCAGTGCTTAGAATATGTCTTGCAAAGCGGAGGTTTTCCTAAAGAAATTGGAGAAGATTTACTAGCTATTGCAGGAAGAGATTTCTCTAAAAGAATTCTTATTCTTAACAGGGAAATTAAACAAGCAGAAATCATGATCGGAGGCGCAGGCAGTGCCCCCTGGTACAAAGTAAAGACGCCACCAATCTATTTCCATGATACAGGAGAAGATGTTTTGCTAGGAAATAATTTCCTACAAACATTCAAGCGATTCACACAGGAAAATGAGACAAGAAGACTTATTTCACAACATTATGTGTTCATAAGATTATTGTCCAAAGACTGCGGCAAGCATTTTATAGAAAAATGCCTATTAATTTTCGCAGCAAGCGTGGTGATGAAGCAAAATTCTGAAATCCAAAAATGGCAGATCAAGGGAAATTTGGTGAAGCATTATTATCCTATAGACAATTCGGATCGAATTACAAGGATAAGAAACTATGGGATAATAACTTGTATTCATTCAGAATACAAGGAGAAGAACGAGTACCTCCAGAGGCTATTGCGGAAATTGATGATGAGCTTTAATGGAGAAGTCGCGAGTGATGTTACAATAGAAGAACAAATATCACTCGAGGATATCAAGAAGAAGATCCAAAGGAATTATAATGAAAATCCTTTGGCATGGTGGGAAAAGAACGAGCTCAAAGCATCCTTGAAGGTTAAGCCAGGAAATGAGTACGAGTTCGTGAGATTCAAACCAATCCTTATGAATCGGGAAGATCGTGAGGATATGCAAAAGATACTTAAGGAACATTTTGACCTTAAGTTAATTTTACCAGAGTTTCTCCATACAAAGATCCAGGATTCTTAGTCGAAACCATGGAGAAATCAAAAGGAAAGCCGGACTTGTTATTAATTACAAGGGGATTAATAACATTTTGGAGTTCGACGGATACTATATCCCAAGTAGAGAACATCTGGTTAAGCGCATCAAAGGTGCCAAGATATTCTCAAAGTTCGATGCAAGTCTAGATTCTACAGTTAAGATGGAGGAAGAAAGTAAGAAGTTTACTGACTTTCTCTACACCACAAGGACACTATATTTGGAACGTGATGCCTATGGGATTGGCTAACGCACCCCAAATATATCAAAGAAAGATGAATAATCTCTTCAAAGATTATTTCGATTTCATGTTCGTATATATTCATGACATTCTTATCGCATCAAAGAACATGAAGGAGCATCTCAAACATTTGGAGATATTTTGGATGTTTGTCACAAAGAAGGATTAGTGCTTTCGGAAAAAAGGCGGTGATCGCAACAAGGCATTGAATTCCACGGAATTGAAATTGATGAATCTGGAATTATTCTGAGAATCATATTGTGGAAGAAATACGAGGATTTCCCGGATACTGATAAAAAGACAAGCGACTTGAGTTTTCTTGGAGTTGTTAACTTTCTTTGGATGTTCATTAACAATCGGCATATTACGGGGAAGGTGTTTAGCCCATTGCTTAAAAAGATGCAGATATTCAAATGAGAAGATGAACATCAAGAAGGAATTAAGCAACTTAAAGAAGTTTGTAAAAAGCTTCTAAAACTTGCGATTCCTCAAGACGAGGATAAATCGGTTCTTTACACACGGATGCGGTGATGATTGGTGGGCGGTTCTTACTAAGGCCACACCAAACAAGGAAGTGCCATGCGGATATTGCGGTTTATTCACACCGTGAAGCAAACGGATGGCATATCAACGAAAAAAATTCTTTGCGATCGAAAAAGGCTTTTCAAAATGGCCTTTATTTTAATAATTCAAGTGTCAAGGCTTTTCTGAAAAATAAAATTGAATCAAAACCGAGAAAAGGCGCGATTACTTAGATGGCAAGTTTGAATGTCAATATTATGATTATGATATTGTCATTATAAAATCTCATGAAAATATTCTTGCGATTGTTTGACACGAGATGGAAGAAGCGTTCGTTGCGAGGTCCTTAAGCGAGTAAGACATCTCGGGGAAAACCTGGAGAGTCTAGAAGCGAGATTTTGGGGCGTTATGTCTTAATGCGAGAAGTTGTTGGGCGACTTCAACGGTGACCGAGAAATCCATTTCTAGTCAAATACGAGCATGCCAGTTCGCTCTAGGACAATTGTTCTTAGCACTGCAAGGGCCTCTCTTCTAGGCCGCATCTCCTACGGTGAGAAAAGGGGTGAATAGAGAACGGGGCTCTAACCCGGAGGTTATAGATTCAAGTACCATAATCACAAGTGTTTCAGGTGATGCATCCCCTGAGGGTGTACAAACTGTAACGAATGTTGAAGCTCCGGTGTCACAACCCGAGTCTTCAAGTCAACCCAGCAGCACCTCTGGGGTAAAAGAGGGAGAGTTGATATTAACCTATGCAGGTATATCAACGACAATGGGAGAAACTAGTTACAAGGAGAGATATTAACCCAGAAAAAACTATAGTTGATATCTCAGGCAAGTATCCCAGGGTTTGGATGAAGCCAGGAAGTCATCCAAATAAAGTACATGAATGGTATACGTTTGGAGCTCTAGCTTCAATCTATACTGTATCCCCAGGATTCCCAGAAATTTCCAAATTACCGAAATGGATTGGGGAAGCAGTTTACGAGACTTGGGCCAACAATCCACACTTGGCCAGAGGAGACATTTTGGAATTATATTTTCTAAGTGCAGCTCCCGAACCAGCAAAGAAAGGCTTTAGTGAAGCTTTTCATTTCATCAAGCTAAGAAGACCGGATGGAAATGCTTTAAAATATATAAAAGTATCTTCACCGGAAGAAGGACCAGTATTAGTAGGAGCATTTTCGGAAGAAGAAGCTTCTCCCAGACGAGCATGGGGTCTTTGGGTTTGTCTAACCGAAATGGACAAAGTCAAATATCCATTCAAGTTTTTCCAGAATTCAACAAATGGATCTTTCCTTTTGAATTCGATGATGGATCAACCACGAGGATTTGCGAGAGGAACTCTTCGAGACTAAAAAAAGAATTCTCTTGGAGAATAAGATTCCAGCAAGTAAAGAAACTTACCGGAAATTATGTAACATGGCGCATGTTGGTCGTTGGATCGACCGGATCTGTCAAGCATGCCCCGAACAGAAGGAACCCGAGTTTGGGAAAGGTTTCCGACCCAAACCCGACCGACAAGACCATACAGCTGGAAAGGATAAGGGCCCAGCTCACAAAACGCGTTTTCCTCGGGGACCACGCAGACCAACTTTTTAAAAGATTCCCTGACAACTATCACATGGGCTGAGTCACGCGAAAAGAAAAGGAAGACAGCTGGTGAGGCAATAATGCAACATATGACGTAAGCAGTGACGTCATAAGTTTCAACAAGATTTGAAGTCCGCCTTTCAAGTCCGGACTTATCTCTATAAATTGCAGGATTTGAAGGAAGCCAAGGACATCGAACATTCTCCTTAGTTTTCTTATAATAAAGTCTGAGAGAAAATTTTGTAATATTTTAGAGTGTTTTAGTTTTCAAGTTTTATGTGTTTTCGAGTGCAAACCTCATCTATGAGAGGCTAAACCAGTATTCTCCTCCCAAAAGGGGATTACTAATGTAATAAATATTTCAATAAGTTCTTAATAAAAAGGGGCTTTCAGCTTCAACATGTCTTCATAATGTTCTATTAATTTATCCCGTTTAAAGATTACTTATACGCCTGGAATAGGAAACGAACCAAGGCTGTGCTGAACAGTTGCTGAAGCAGTCGAATAACTTGCCGATCATCTTCCCTAAGGGTGAGGTTGAACAGTGAGGAGCTATTTGTCAAATGATCTGGGGGCAATGATTTTCCGACTGTTGGTGTTGCGAGCCATCTCACCCGGTGCTGTTTCGGTCAAAGAAGGTATGAATTTTGGGGGATTTATTAATTTTACGGAAGCATGTTGGGCCTGATATGGTCGTAGTGGACTATGTCCGTTTTATCAAAATCTTAGTCTGAAATCAAATTATTTAGAATTATGAGAATTTGCAGAAGTATGCCCTATTGAGTTTATAGGCTGGAAACCTGACATGATCCATTTAAAACCTCAGAATAGAGACTGGATCTAAGTAGGTGTAACAATTCCACGAACAAAATAGGTGCCAAAAACGTGAATATTCATAAGGCAAAATTGCAATTTTAGTCATGTATCTATTGGCTAGTTGCGTTTTAGTCCTGTAACTTCTTAGAGTTGCAATTTAGTCCTGGACGATTTTACCCTTATGGCTTGAATAGCAGTTTTGGTCCCTTATCTTTCTAAAGGTAGCAATTTCAATCCTATAACTTTCGAGAATTGGCAATTTCAATCCTTTCATACTAAGGCTTTGTTTCAATAAACTCAAATTTCTTAGATTATGAATATTCAGGTTTTCGGCACCTATTTTGTTCGTGGCATTGTTACACCTACTTAGATCCAGTCTCTATTCAGAGGTTTTAAATGGATCATGTCAGGTTTCCATCCTATAAACTCAATAAGGCATACTTCTGCAAATTCTCATAATTCTAAATAATTTGATTTCAGACTAAGATTTTGATAAAAATGGACATAGTCCACTACGACCATATCAGGCCAACATGCTTCCGTAAAATTAATAAATCCCCTAAAATGCATACATTCTTTGACCGAAACAGCACCGGGTGAGATGGCTCGCAACACCACCAGTCGAAAATTATTGCCCCCAGATCGTTTGACAAACAGCTCCTCACTGTTCAACCTCACCCTCAGGGAAGATGATCTGCAAGTTATCCGACTCCTTCAAAGAATCGTCAAAGACAAACCTTGGTTCGTTTCCTACTCTAGGCGTATAAGTAATCTTTAAACGGATAAATTAATAGAACATTATGAAGACATGTTGAAGCTGAAAGCCCCTTTTTATTAAGAACTTATTGAAATATTTATTACATTAATAATCCCCTTTTGGGAGGAGAATACTGGTTTAGCCTCTCATAGATGAGGCTTGCACTCGAAAACACATAAAACTTGAAAACTAAAATACTCTAAAATAGTACAAAATTTTCTCTCGGACTTTATTATAAGAAAACTAAGGAGAATGTTCGATCTCCTCCTTCCTTCAAATCCCAATTTATAGAGATAAGTCCTGACTTGAAAGGCGGACTTCAAATCTTGTTGAAACTTGAAATCGTCACCGCTTACGCGTCATATGTTGCATTATTGCCTCACCAGCTGTCTTCCTTTTCTTTTCGCGTGACTCAGCCCATGTGATAGTTGTCAGGGAATCTTTTAAAAAGTTAGTCTGCGTGGTCCCCGAGGAAAACGCGTTTTGTGAGCTGGGCCCTTATCCTTTCCAGCTGTATGGTCTTGTCGGTCGGGTTTGGGTCGAAAACCTTTCCCAAACTCGGGTTCCTTCTGTTCGGGGCATGCTTGACAGATCCGGTCGATCCAACGGCCAACATCTACCATGTTACAGAATTTTCGGTAAGTTTCTTTACTTGCCGGAATCTTATTCTCCAAGAGAATTCTTCTTTTGGTCTCGAAGAGTTCCTCTGCAAATCCTGTGGTTGATCCAGTCATCGAATTAAAAAGGAAAGATCCATTTGTTGAATTCCGGAAAAACTTGAATGGATATTTGACTTTGTCCATTTCGGTTAGACAAACCCAAAGACCCCATGCTCGTCTGGGAGAAGCTTCATCTTTCGAAAATGCTCCTACTAATACTGGTCCTTCTTCCGGTGAAGATACTTTTATATATTTTAAAGCATTTCCATCCGGTCTTCTTAGCTTGATGAAATGAAAAGCTTCATTAAAGCTTTTCTTTGCTGGTTCGGGAGCTGCACTTAGAAAATATAATTCCAAAATGTCTCCTCTGGCCAAGTGTGGATTGTTGGCCCAAGTCTCGTAAACTGCTTCCCCAATCCATTTCGGTAATTTTGAAATTTCTGGGAATCCGGGATACAGAGATAGATTGAAGCTAGAGCTCCAAACGTATACCATTCATGTACTTCATTTGGATGACTTTAAAGCTTCATCCAAACCCTGGGATACTTGCTCGAGATATCAACTATAGTTTTTACGGGTTAATATCTCTCCTTGTAACTAGTTTCTCCCATTGTCATTGATATACCTGCATAGGAGAAATCTTAATCTCGTCAGTTTGAACCTTAGATTTGCCGGTCTATGGCCTAAGATTCAACTCTCACTCTTTTACCCTAGAGGTGCTGGGTTAACTTGAAGACTCGGGTTGTGACACTGGAGCTTCAACATTCGTTCGATTTGTACACCCTCGGGATGCATCACATGGAACACTTGTGATTATGGTACTTGAATCCATAACCTCCGGTTAGAGCCCCGTTCTCTATTCGCCCTTTTTGCACCGTAGGATATGCGGCCTAGAAGAGAGGCCCTTGCGGTCTAAGAACAATTGTCCTTGAGCGAACCGGCATGCTCGTATTTGACTAGAAACGGTTTACGTCACCTGTTGAAGTCATCCAAAGAACTTACGCATTAAGACATAACGCCCCAAAATCTCGTTTCTAGACTCTCCAGGTTTTCCCGAGATGTCTTACTCGTTTAAGGACCTCGACAAGAACGTCCTTTCATCTCGTGTCAAAAATCTGCAAGAATATTTTCATGAGATTTTATAATGACAATATCATAATTATAATATTGACATTCAGCTTGCCCTCTAAGTAATCGAGCCTTTTTCTCGGTTTTGATTCAATTTTATTTTTTCGAAAAGCCTTGACACTTGAATTATCAATTTTTAAAGTAAACCTTTTAGCCAAAAAATAAAGGCCATTTTTTAAAAGCCTTTCTCATTTAAAAGAATTCTTTTTTCGTTGATATGCCATCTGTTTGCTTCACTGGGTGTAAATAAATCTGCTACAATATCTCGCATGGCACTTCCTCGTTTGGTGTGGCCTTAGTAAGAATCCCCCCACCAATCATCACCGGCATCTGTGTAAAGAACCAGTTCATCCTCGTCTTGAGGAATCGCAAGGTTTGGAAGCTTTTTACAAACTTCTTTAAGGTGCTTAATTCCTTCTTGATGTTCATCTTCCCATTTGAATACTTTGCATCTTTTTTAAGCATGGGCTAAACACCTTCCTGTAATATGCCGTTGTTAATGAACATCCCAAAAAATTAACAACTCCAAGAAAACTCAAGCCGCTTCTTGTCTTTCAGTGTATCCGAAATCCCGTATTTTTCCACAATATGATTCTAGAATAATTCCGATTCATCGATTTCAATTCCGAGGAATTCAAGTTGTCTTGTTGCGATCAGCGCCTTCTTTTCCGAAAGCACTAATCCTTCTTTGTTACAAACATCTAAAAATATCTCCAAATGTTTGAGATGCTCCTTCATGTTCTTTGATGCGATAAGAATGTCATCAATATATACGAACATGAAACTGAAATAATCTTTGAAGAGATTATCCATCTTTCTTTGATATATTTGGGGTGCGTTAGCCAATCCCATAGGCATCACGTTCCAAATATAGTGTCCTTGTGGTGTAGAGAAAGCTGTAAACTTCTTACTTTCTTCCTCCATCTTAATCAGTAGAATCCGACTTGCAATCGAACTTTGAGAATATCTTGGCACCTTTGATGCAGTTAACCAGATGTTCTCTACTTGGGATATAGTATCCGTCGAACTCCAAAATGTTATTAATCCCCTTGTAATTAATAACAAGTCTTGGCTTTCCTCTTTTGATTTCTCCATGGTTTCTGACTAAGAATCCGGGACTATTGTATGGAGAAACTCCTGGTGAAATTAACTTAAGGTCAAGATATTCCTTAAGTATCTTTTGCATATCCTCACGATCTTCCTGATTCATAAGGATTGGTTTGAATCTCACGAACTCGTACTCCTTTCCTGGCTTAACCTTCAAGGATGCTTGGAGCTCGTTCTTGTCCAACCATGCCAAAGGATTTTCATTATAATTCCTTTGGATCTTCTTCTTGATATCCTCGAGTGATATTTGTTCTTCTATTGTAACATCACTCTGTGACTTCTCCATTAGGCTCATCATCAATTCTGCAATAGCCTCTGGAGGTACTCGTTCTTCTCCTTGTATTCTGAATGAATACAAGTTATTATCCCATAGTTTCTTAACCTTGTAATTCGATCCGAATTGTCTATAGGATAATAATACTTCACCAAATTTCCTTCGATCCGCCATTTTTGGATTTCGGAGTTTGGCTTCATCACCACGCTTGCTGCGAAAATTAATAGGCATTTTTCGATAAAATGCTTGCCGCAGTCTTTGGACAATAATCTTATGATCATATAATGTTGTGAAAATAAGTCTTCTTGTCTCATTTTCATGTGTGAATCGCTTGAATGTTTGTAGGAAATTATTTCCTAGCAAAACATTTGCTCATGTATCATGGAAATAGATTGGTGGCGTCTTTACTTTGTACCAGGGGGTACTGCCTGTGCCTCCAATCATGATTTCTGCTTGTTTAATTCCCCTGTTAAGAATAAGAATTCTTTTAGAGAAATCTCTTCCTACAATAGCTGGTAAATCTTCTCCAATTTCTTTAGGAAAAACCTCCCTGCAACATATTCCTAAGACCAATCAATATAAAGGAGAAATATTCGACCTTGTATTCAAAGATATAACATTCCAATAGAAATGTATATGGAGAATGGACTAGTGGTCATCCGATTCTATATCTTTTATCAGCCACTGAATTCCATTCCTTCTTGTAATCTTTCCCAAGGTTTATGATCCTCGAGAAATTCAATTCCCATGATAATTATTGTGCGGGATTTTTCCCCGCAACTCCCCTGTGATAGTTAGCTCAATTTCACCTATCTTCAAAGCTTCCTTGATACCTTCCAACTATTGGTTGTTGGAGATAATATAGAACATCACAAGGAAAAATATTATCCTTTTGAGTGATGTCGAATATTACTTCAACTTCTCGCCATCCTTCGGACATTTCGGCTCTCTCTCCATTTTTTGAAAACATCTGGGATACGCCAATCGTATTTCTGGCCTCCTTTCTTCCCAACGGCTGCTACTCGTCATTTTGTCATGTTGGAAAGACATCTTTCTTGGCTCAACTCTAAGACTGCGACTTTTGTTGAAGACTGGTTGATCTTGAATTATCATATCAATCTCCTTTATAGTTGGAGAGTCAATGATTTCGGTAGAACCACCGCAAAGTCCTCAAGATTCTTGGGACTTCAATAAACTCCTTTCTCAAGAATACTTCAGAATGATGGGTATTCGAGAGAGCATAGGAAATCTTGTATGTGATCGAGTAAGGCCTATTTCCTTCTTTCATCAAATCGACTCTTTTGAAATCTTGATGAAGAGTTAGGACTCTGTTGAAATCTCGATCTCCCAAATTGTATGCAATTCTAGGATAGACATTGAATGCTAATTTTCCTGCATACAAATTTCCTGTAACAGCTCCAAGGCATGAATCCTTGAGATGTGAGATTCGCTTGTCAAAAATAGCAAGATTGAGTGGCGAATCTATTCTTTCCTTGAATGTTGCCTTAATTATGACTCTTATGGCTCCGATGTGAATCCATGAGAGTGTATTTGCAACTTCTCTTTTAACTCCTCTTTTGATCTCCTGTATTTCTCTAATATGGACTAGCTGCATCTCGATCATCTTACCGGTAAATTCCATCGGAATAGCAAATTCTTCGGTTGTTACCCTGTGAATAATTTGGTGTTTTCTATTACGAAACCCAATCTTATCCAACGTTTTTTCCATAGCTCCGATTGTAAATCCATCATAGACTTGAAGCTTTGGATCTTCCTTCATGATTCTCATAAGAGTTTTATGAGAAACCGTCGTGTGAGAGAGGAATCTTGACATATCCTCCCTGACAGTCTGCTGAAGAATTTCTTCTTCACTCTGATTCTGAACTGGAGTCACTTCCATCTTCAAAGTATATCTCTTCTTCATAGATGCTTTCATCTGAGGGTATATCCTCAAATTGATACACCTGTATAAGATCTTGATAATAGACAGCTTCTTCGATTTCTGGTGTAGCCTCGAACTGTCTGACTCCTCGTTTTTGATTATCTGGGAAATCTGTTGAGATATGCCCTCTTGCCCCGCATGTCCAGCAATTACAGTCTTTGAAATTTTCATTTGCTCTGGTATGAGCACGCCTGAAAGTTCTCCTTCCTGGTGTTCTGCTGGTACTTGCTTGATTAGACCCTGATGAAGAGGCTCTACTCCTGCTTGGTGCTGGTCTTTGCCCCGTTTTGTAACTTCGGGCTTTTTGTTTTGACCAAAACCTTCTAGGTCTCCATGAAGACCTACTTCTTTTGCTGTTGCTTCCTCGGCGGTATGGATGGCTTCTCTCCTTCTTCTTCTTATGCCGCCTTGGTTGACTTCCCACAATTGTTCGGATGTCATTATCTACGCAACATAGAGGAACTGCTTTGTTAATTCCTCTTAATCTCTTGTAATTCCTGTACAGAGCTGCTTGGTAACACCATTCAGATAACTTGGCCTTTAGGAAAGACATTTTTCTGGCCACAGGTTCAACTTCCGCTCCATCCTTGTATTCCCTGGTAAGCATTTCTCTCCAGGGACTCGGAATCTTGGCAAAGAATAGCTGTGCAACTTCCTTTTCTTCAATCTTGGATTTCCACCGGTATTCGGTGAACAACTTGATATATTCGTCAATATGACAAATATCATGTAACTCAAGGCTATAAAGGGCTTGTTTATATCTCTTTCCTTTTTCATGCTCTAATCCCTCGAAATAACCTATGCCGATGAACTGGATTTTGAATAGCTTTGCCATACCATCGACAATTCCTTTAAGTGTTTCTCCTGATGTGACCGAACCTTTTGTACTAGCATCGGTCATATCCCAGGCAATCTTCACCGATCCTTCAAGACTCATTTCAAGGAGTAAAATGAATGAATCCTTTGTAAGATCAAGGGTTCCTGCTGAAATTCTCATAGCTGAGGCTCATTCATCAATGAGAACTTCTCTATTTTTAAAATCTGGAATATCCAGATTTAACATCAACCCATATGGATGTATTGGGTCGAGGTGCGATATTCCATAAGGCGTCTGATAAACATTCAGCCTTCTAGTAGGTTGTCGAGTTCCCGCAAGAGGGTTTCGACCTCCTATCCCTGAAAGTGGATCACTTTCGGTCGTGAAATCCCCCGTGTGTGGCATCCTCTCGTCCCGAGCTCCATGATTCGAACTCGTACTTTCTTCAACGTTAGGATTAACTGGTAGTGGTGGTGGAATTGGTCTTCCTGCTGGATCATAGGTGACCAATGTTCCATCTCCTGTGTTCATCTTCAAATCTACAATTGTTAATCCTGCGAAGGATTCTACAAGGTCATGTAGATCTTTAAGATTTATCTTTTTCATATCCATCTTTTTTAATTTTTGATGGATTTTCCTTTGATTAGAGCAATGAGCTTCTCCTCATCTGTCATTTTTCGTATAACTTCGGTTGGTTTCCCTTTTTGGTGTAAATAGGGTACTGTCCCGAAATCTATACGCTTCTTTCCTCCGGAAGAACTTGTCATGTCCTCCAGGTTCTTGACTCGTTTCTGAATATCATGAAGGATTTCAAGAAGTTTCCTTCTGATATTTCACCATCGTCTCTATCTGGTTCTGGATCTGATGAACTTGTGCTGGTAGATGAACATGGCGGTTGCCATAATTTTGCACCGTCTTCTGGACTTCCCTAATATCTTTTGAGATCTTAGACGTGTCCGGAAGTATCTCGTTCCACTCAGGTACTCCATCAGGAATCATTGTTCTGATGGGAATTTTCATGAACCGTTTCTTGAAGGTTCATCAAGTGAACATATAGGCCTGGTTAAGCATCCAGAACTGCCTATAATATTCTGCTCGCATTTTGCATTGCCTTAAGGTTTCCCCGTCGGCTCCTGCCTGTTCTTTTTCTTCATGTTGGTATTCCCAATATGAAACCTGGTCAAGGTGTTCCTGTGCATACATCGTCAATATTTGACGATATGTCTAGTAGGGTGTACATCTCGGACAATTGTCCGGATCCATATTCTCGAAAATAATTCTCCTCACCAATTGTTAATTACATAAATATAATAAATATAACCAAAAGTTCTTAATAAACCTGGGCTCTGATACCATTTTGAGCAAAACACTTAGTCAAATCAGCCATTTGTATGAATAAGGGTAAATCTGGTATTATGAAAACAAGAGATTATTCCACTGGACCAATTTTGCAACAACTCCAAACTTACAGGACTGAAATTGCTCTGATGTAAAACATACAAGACCAATTTTGCAAAAACGTTTAAACTTATAGGATTAATTTGCAAATCGTAATAGTTACAGGACCATTTTGCGACCGGCTTAAAGTTACGGGACGTATTTTGCAATTTCCCCTATTCATAATCTAAGAAATTTGAGTTTATTGAAACAAAGCCTTGGTATGAAAGGATCAAAATTGCCAATTCTCGAAATTTATAGGACTATAATTGCTACCTTTAGAAAGATAAGGGACCAAAACTGCTATTCAAGCCATAAGGGTAAAATCGTCCAGGACTAAATTGCAACTCTAAGAGGTTACAGGACTAAAACGCAACTAGCCAATAGATACAGGACTAAAATTGCAATTTTGCCTTATTGTTTACGCTATAAATTGCCGTCAAATCACTGGGATATTTTTATATTGTGATTTTATGGGCAAGAGTTGACTTATTTTTGATTAAATTAAAGATTGGCTATTCATATCCCCATTCCTCTAAATTCACCCCCGTGTTAAAGGGTCCATCCCATATGTAATTTTTTTTTTCCAACAAAAACTTGCGTGAGACGGAGACCACATGGTCCCCCATATTTTCTCTCTCCTTGTTGACCCTCATTTCTCTATTCTCTCACTGGTCCCCTCCTTACCATCTGCACACCAAATATCTCATGGTCCCTTCTCTCTCCTCACATCACTCCTAGAGGTGTCAAAATGACCGGGTCAGGCAGCGGGCCAATGATTGAAATTGGGTCGGGCCGAGGCCCTAAATCGACCGGATCATGTTATTTTTCATTGACCCACCACGGGCCTCTCCGCTATCCGCCAAATTGGCCCTAATTTTAGATTATTAAAAAAAACCCTTTAGTTTTAAATAAATTAAGTGCAAATTGTGCAATGATAATAAATTAGGCACCTCATTTAATAAATAAATAGAAGCAGAAGAAATAAAACATGAATAAATTTTCAGTGATAAGTTCTCATTAGTTTTAAATATGGGGCTATCGGGTCGGGCTCATTTTGACACCTCTAATCACTCCTTGATCTGTCTCTACTCGTGGTCCTCCCTTTCTCTCTCCACTAACAACCCTTATTTATCTCTACATGTGCATGAAACAAAGAAAAATTATGAGGAAAATAAAGTATCACTTTATTTGACAAAAGTATCACTATTTATGAAAAATTATCACATTTAGACTCGAAAAAATCACTTTTTATGAAAAAAAGTATTACTAATTATGAAAAAAGTATCACATTAAGACTCGAAAAAAATTATTTCTTATGAAAAAAAGTATCGCTATTTATAGAAAAAGTATCACTTCTTATTAAGAAAGTATTCATATTAAAAAAACTATTATTTTTAATTAAAACTAAAGTATCATTTTTTGTTCAAAAAGTACCATTTTCTATTAAAAAAAGTATAACTTCTTATTAAAACAAATATTAAATTTTATTAAAATAATGTATCACTATTTATTAAAAAAGTATCAATTCTATTCTAAAAGTATACGTTTTATGAAAAAGAATTACATTTTTTGTGAGATATTTGTATCTAAATGTTACGTGTAGAGAGAGAGCAGGGGAGGGGGCGAATAGAGAGATGGGGGACCACAAGAGGAATGAGATGTGAAGAGAGAAATGAGACAATGAGAGCACATCAACTGGGAGGTGATGAGAGATAGTGGATTGGGGACCTGTGGATGGCAATGGGGCGGGTTAAACCCCGCCCCCGCATCAAACCTGCCCCGCTGGGGCGGGTCTAGACCCGGCTAAATGGGTCCCGGGATGGGTCCAAGGTCTAAAACTATAAAACCCATGGTCCGGTCCAATAGGACCCGCCCCGGACCCGCCCCGCCATATTACTTTTTCTTATATTTTTAAATATGTATTTTAATATTTTTGTATTATTTACTTTTAAATTTTGGTGGTGTATTGATTTTTGTGTTAGGGATTTATTACGTGCGATATTATATTCCGAAATTAAATCAGAAAACTTACTTGGATTTTAGAAAAATGAAATGCAAAAAGTACAGAAATATAGACCGAGGCTAGAGTTCGACTCTATGTTTTTAAGACGACTTGCCCCGCTACGGTGCCCACGGTTGAATAGCAAACGTCTCCCAAGATACAAAGGTCTTCTCTTACTGTAGTAGCACTCCAAACAACAAGAGACGGCGAACTTCGAATGTTTTGTACTCTCTATTTTTTAACGAAAATTTTTGACAGAAAACTATGCTTATGAATGTATGCAAAATGCCAATAAAATATATGTAGGTTATTGGGATATATATATATATATATATATTTAAATTACCAAAAGTCACAAGTGAAACGACACAACTGTTCGAACATATATGTCCATTTATTCGAACAGACACGTCCATTGGTTACAAATGAAACAACACAACTATTCGGATAAACCTTTTCAACCCGAATAGTTTCAAACTAACAGTCACAACTTTTGGCAATAATTTCTCATTCACCCAAAAATATCTATAATATTTCCAACAATCCCCACATGAATGAGAAATTACGTGAATCGATGCACATACATATGTAAATGCAGACACTAAAGAGAGTACAAACGGAAAGTTATTGCCTCAAGAGAGGTAGCTTTTGGCTTTGAACCTTCCCTAGTGGAGTACTATCGGATTTACTCGGCTAATCAGGGAACATGATGTCTTGAACTGTTCAGCCATTGGTGTAAACCAAGACAACAGCACCCACACAATAACCTCCCTAACATTTTCAGTTCTCATGGTTGTGTTCATTTCGGCCCTGAACAACCTTGGGTTCCATAAGTGTTATAGAGATTTCAAGCCTCAAAATTCTCATACAAGCGGCCACACTTCACACTTTAATAGGTGACCTCCTATTAAGAGTATTCTGCCATACCCCGCTTGGTTTAACCAAGCTATAGGAATCATTAAAAGTTGGTCTTAACATTACATAATTCTGCAGAAAGCACTTTAATCATAGGAATGGGTAGAAATTTTATCCTAAGTGCTTAACTGGATCTTCATAACTTAGTTGTCCCATTGAACCAAGTTCTTGGGATCTCCAGTCATCAAGGTTGGGTTACCATTACAAAGATTCATGCGTAATAGGCTTCAATCCCACTCCCTTTGATAATCAGTTATACTGATCTCTTGGTCAACCTTTGGTAAACGGATCCGCGAGATTCTCCTTAGGTTTTACAATTGATCTCCACTTCAATCAAATTTGCGCGCAAGATTGGGATCAACATCTTTACATATTTGAGCATGTAATCTCTGAGCATGTGTAACCATTTCAAATCGACATAAGTGCCACCGATGGACTTTCAAGCCTTTCAATGTCAATGTGCCTTTATAACACCTTAAGCTCATATAGACTATTATCAATATGTCATCTCTTTTTAGGTAGAGATTCGTTTGACTTTATCATTTGTCAAACTTGTCATTATCTATACAATGATTTAATAGTTGTACATGTTCTCTTCAAGTTCGGTACAACTATCCATTTTGGGCCTACCATGATAAGGTTAGCCTTTAAGGCCTTTTTCTACACCTTTCCTTCGTACTTCAATGTGTGCAGTTGTTGCAACACTAAAGAGTACACTAAAAGATGCACCTCTTCAAGAGAAATCACAGGTGACCCCTTTTAGCTATCAGTCAGCCATGTAAATGTCAATTGATGCATATCCTTTTTTTCTAAGGATACATCTCAAAGAAAACAAGGATACCTCTCAAAGTAACTTGTATTTCTTTGACTCGGCAGTTATTGGGGTCAATCTTTGTCAAGACTGAGGTAAATTTATATTTACCAAACACCCCCACATTTGAGGCATAACTCATCTATCCCACATTGTGCAACAATGTCAACTTGGAGAATTATCAATTAAACATCTGTTATTTCTCACAAGGTCAACCGTGATTGGATCGCCAACTGACAAACAATCCAATTGCCTAGGCAAAATTCCAAAGAATTTCCCGGAAGGGCTAAAGGACCCAGTTGCATCCATTCACCAAATTTTGGGAGAGTTAACTTGCCATGTGTTCCCTCGTAAGGGGACGCTTGATCATATGCCCCGCACAAGGACATTTAGATTTGCTCATGCGTTCATTAATATATTTTGCTATGTGTTATGACACCCAAGATGTCATAGCACTCAAGTTGGCACTTTGTGCCCTGCCTATAGTTGATTGGCTATCGCAGTATCCCAATATGGAATCCCACACTTTCAAGTGTTTATAGCTAGACTTATTTCCTTTCCACAATTCATATGGAGTTTCATCCATTTTCTTTAGTGGAATTTTATTAAGAATGACATTGGCCGAGAGAATTGCTTCTCCCCACAAGTTCTGGGATAGTCCCGAACTTATCAACGTATCATTCATCATCTCTTTAAGAGTTCGATTCTTGCGTTCAATAATTCCATTTCATTGAGGTGAATATGGTGCAGTAGTTTGATGAATAATGCCAGATTCTGAACAAAATTCATCAAATGAAGCATCATATTCTCCACCTATATCACTTCGAATCATTTTTATTCTTTTGCTAAGTTTATTTTCCACTTCATTCTTATAATGCTTAAAAGCATCCAAAACCTCATCTTTGCTTCTCAGCAAATATACATAACAATACCTTGTGCAATTATCTCTAAAAGTAATAAAATACTTTTTACCACATCTCGTTTGCACAAACTTCAAATCACAGGTAATACTGTAAATTAATTCTAAAGGAGGTAATCTTTCCCCACATTAGTATCATTTCCTTTTCTTTTGAACTGGATTCAACCATGTAGGCTTTAACAAGCCCAAACTCAGCACCGTGAGATAAAATAATATTTATATTACCATCTCTTAATCATCCATGCTGAGTGTTTTCGACTTTTCTCCATGAGAAAAACAATCACCAGTGGTGAAATTGCATTGGATATCACACATGTAGGGAAAACTATTATAATTCCATCCATTCTTCTTATGGAACAGAAGATAAATAACTCACATTCCAATTAGAAATGCAAACTTTATATACTCATGAATCTTAGCATAAGCAGAACTACTAGTAGTATATATAATTAATGTTTGCTTTTGGTACAATAGTAAGAACATTCATCTTGAACATTCCATCACAACTCACAAGGATAACATTTCCCACATAAGTATCAATTATGTTTGAAAAATAGAAGATGAACAAATACATCACTTTCCTCTAATCACTGAATCAAAAGGAAATATAAGCAAGCAATCATGCATAGTAATAGAATCTACAGCCAAGAACATGAATAAGGTTATTGGATTCTGTTAATCTCAAAAAGGACTCATAAAATTATACTAGAAAACCAAGAATTGAAATTGGTATCTAAACGGTACTAGATTACCATTATCAATTTCAATACATATGATCAGTCTGTAGTAAACTAGTAATATCATGAAATAGTCTTGACAAAATTGAACACAAATATTCAAACTTGACATAATAATATATTTCTTAACCAAAATTTTATAAATCAATCAGAAACATAGATTCTTAATACGAGATTAGTTTAATCTGAATCACAATCAAGTTTGAATAATAAAACCAAATAGAGTCAATATACAAATCACGGTTCAAAATTCATTTTTTTCTTTGCATACATGTCTGACCAAACCTCCTGACAAGTAATTTCAAGGTTCTATTTTGAATTTCACATGCATTAATAATTTCAAATGCCAAGTCCAGAAAGAAAAAGTAAATCTTCTTAAATCTATCATGCATAGATTTCTGAAACATTAAGTATTAATCATTCAAAGTTCAAGTATTAATCGGAAATACACATAGACATCTTACAATCAAATAAGTGTACAACTGCAGTGCACTTATCAAATATCAAAATCATATTATAAGCACTATAGAACAATTTGTATCCCATTGTCCAAAGCAAAATCAGAAACATGCAAATATCTCCCAAGATACAACGGTCTCCTCTTGCTGTAGTAGCACTCCAAACAACAAGAGACGACGAACTTCGAATGTTTTGTACTCTCTCTTTTTTAACGAAAATTTTTGACAGAAAACTATGCTTATGAATGTATGCAAAATGCCAATAAAAAATCTGCAGATTATTGGGATATATATAAATTACCAAAAGTCACAAGTGAAATGGCACAACTGTTCAAACAGACATGTCCATTTATTCGAACAGACACGTCCATTGGTTTCAAACGAAACAACACAACTATTCGGATAAACCTTTTCAACCCGAATAGTTTCAAATGAACAGTCACAACTTTTGGCAACAATTTCTCATTCACCCAAAAATATCTATAATATTTCCAACATTTTGAACTATTAATCTGATTAAAAGAAGTCTATAAATATTTATTGTAGTCTAGCTTGCAATATATGTGTTCAGTGTTTTAGACTTCCAGTAAAGCTTGCAATATTTACTGTAGTAAAGCTTGCAAAAACATTCATATAGTAATCATCCCAACAATTAATCACACGTAAATACAGAAAAGGCAACAAGTTATTATGGAAGTTTTAATTGGTCCATATCCACAATAAGCATTATTTTGAACTCAGTTACACCCAATTTGCAATTTTGTATGTAATAAGTCTATTTATTTATTTTTTTACCTATTGGCATTTGATTGCTTTGAAAATTTGTACACAAATACACAAAAAATAAATTATTGCAATTAAAAAAATATGTTGGCGGGTCTACAGGTCTAAACCCACCTCGGCGGATTTTGGAATGGGGTGGGTCTTGAGGCAGGGTGGGGCGGGTCTCGGGTCTTAATTTTTCTTGGCGGGGCGGGTCCCGGGTTTGGCCAAACCCGCCCGTTGCCATCCCTATGGGGACCATTGTGATGAGAGAGAAAGAGGAGAAGGGACTACTTGGAGCCCGTCTCACAGATTAGATCCATGAATCGGTCTCACAAGAGACTTCCCTGTTTTCTTTTTTTTTTTACTAGGCACAACCCTTTTATTCCCCAAATACCCTTTTCATACCAACAAATAAAAAAGGACAGAAAGATAGTTCCATTAAAATTGTTCATATGGGCACGATCGACGGTCTTGGGAAAAAGAAACAGTTATTGATGACACATTACTATATGGCATGATAACAAAACCCAACATGCGTAAGGATTTAAAGCCCCACCATACATTTCCCTCTTTTTCAATATATAGCCATACGTAAGTCAAAAAAAACTTTAAGAGGGATTGAAGGACCTTTCTCTTCAGTTTGGTTTGGAACTGTTAATCGGGTTTGAGATGTGTATGAACAGTATTAATATTATAGGATTATGGTAGTAAAATATTCTAGTTAAACACGAATTATCAAATATATCTATATATATATATGATAATAAAATTTAAATATATTATAATTGCATCAAAATTTACATCATTGTTCATAGTTTTTTTTTGGAAATGTTCATGGTTAAATATTTCAAAATATATCACTAATTAAATTCTAATAAATATGTATTCTCCAAAATTTTAAATATTATGATATATATGAGGACGCAATGTCACGCCCAAACTCGTGAATATATAAAAACTACAATCCATTTCTGAGTCCAAACAGCAAAATATAAATTGTTATTACAAGCCAAAAGTATATATAAATATAACTACGATAAAAGCTAACCAAGTCTACAAACTCATATAAATAAACTATTATTACAATCATTATTATGGCCAAAAAACGTCATATATACATAGGGACGTCGTCAAGACATCTAGCAAAATACTCCTGTGACTGGCAAAAGTTAGTCAGATCAGGGAAATCCCTCAACTACTTCGTTGTTGCTTGGATTATAGCCTGAAATAATTTTTAGAAAAATATATACGCCAGCAAAAAAAAAAAACCTCTATGAGTGGGTGCAGGTGTGGCCATTTTTGGAAAAGTTTAATGTTAAGAAAGATTCAGTTATTCTTTATAAGTGCAATCATTTCAATTCAATAGTAACATGCACTCAATTAATTTGTAGCACAATTAATTCAAATTTCACATTAACGGTGGGACCGTTTATTAACGGTAAATAACCCCCATTCTCCCTTATCACTCCTTTATTGCATTGGCGTAAAGCCTTACCCCCTTATTGCACCATACTATAGCTCGACTCTCTACACTAGGGCCCGCGAAGCCCGGATAAGTCATATTCTGGAATATACTGATCCTACGACCCACTTCAACCCTTGAAACACTCCATCCTTAGGCGGTGGGATTTGGTGGTGGATAGCGTAGAACCTTTTAAGACCGCAGACCCTTGTCTAACCAACCGAACTCAGCCCTATCTATACCACACTAGGGCCCGACACTTACCAAATATACAAGACACATGCAGTAATGCAACAAGCAAATAATTTTCTTGAGCAAATTGACAATATCATTCAATTACGAAATTAATTAGGCAAATTAATAAATAACAGATTAATATTTCTTCCAGATCATGTAACCAATTTAGAAAAATAATTTATTTAGGTATGGTAATAGTAATCTAACCTAACCAATTAACTCTACTACAGAATTAAATTTATCAATTCATAAGTAATGTGGCATGTTGACGTGCGTTTCGGTCAACAAGCAAAATATAAGGGATTTTAATACGTGGAAATGGAAATAAACCCTAACACAGGGCTAACTCTGCCTTTTTATAAAATACCGAGCAGAAAGTTCCTGATTGGTTTGGCTTTTACAGCTGGACTTTTACAAGTAGTTTTTTTCTATTTCTCCCCCCTTTCCTCATAAATGGGGCCTATTTATACCTATCTTATTAGTGGGTTTTTAATAATCACTATTACACTTAACATTAAAATAATTACAAAGGGACACATGTCCTTCATTCAGCATGCATGCTAACCAAGTATTTGCCACTTGTTGACTCATCTTGTTATTATGCTGACAAGTGGCAGTTTATTGTGCTAATGGTGCACTTAACTTTCCTTAGCTGGATGGTTCTCCTTTAAATTTCCCGCCATAACTGATCTTACTGCTGACGTCATCAGCTCGGCCTGTGATGTCCCATGGGTCCCACATACGCACGGGCTGAATAGCCACATGGACTAATTTATCTCGAGCTCGGCTCGGGTGTCATCAAGGGCCCCCAAGTTTAATTCCAAGGAGAGGATTCTTGGAATCGGATTTAAAATTTAATGCCAATCATGAATATTTAATAGGGAAGAAGAAACCTTAAAAGTCACTCATCCCAAACAGCTGTCGCGTAGCAATTGATGCCTGAAATGACGCATTAATGCATGTGTCATAATGATGGACACATGGCGCCTTTTGGTTGGACCAAACCTGTGCAGAGAACGAAGGGATGGGACAGTCTTGCGGCAGAACGTGGGGACGCGACGTTTCTGACGATTTTTTGAACTTGAAAAGACACGCCTTTTGACTTGGTGCTCTGTTTTTTGAGGGGATTTAACCTATAAATACCCCTTTTGCCTTTCACTTTACACTTTTGCATTCACCATCTTCCGAGCAATACCTCCTGAGAGCGAGCAGAAATTCTGGGTCGGTCTTTAGAGTTCAGAGATCCCAGAATCACTTAGGTACTTTTCAAAACTCTTTTTCTTTTCCCCTTTTTCAAACAATGTCTTTTTACGAGGATAGTCAAAACCGCAACTATAGCGTTGAGGTTGAAATTGAAGATCCGCCTTCTGACCCCTCTATTTCTTCTTCTCCAGTTAGAGATATTCCACCTTCCAGCCCCAGTGTAGTCGAGCTTTCAAGTTCGGACCACACACCTCATTCCGAGATCCCACTTGAGCAGACGCACACAATCTTCGAGCCTGTTCCAGTTACTATCTACCGTGAGGGCGTTATTTATAAGCCAGGACTAGCTCGAGAATTGTCTGGTGGAGAAGCATTTAATCCCGATACTTTAAGCGACGAGCAGGAGGAAAAAAGGATGAATCCTCGAGAGCAGGAGCACGAGGGTGACGGGGCATCTGAAGGTGCTGGGGCTGCAAGGCCCGTAGGGCAGGAGGGCCACAGGCACGGGGATGCAAGGCGCGGAGGGGGACCCCGTTTGCGTGTGGAAGATGGGTGGGGACCCTCCGACCAAAATGATCAGCCCACCATGCTGATGCTACGGGAGGTGGAGGCCCTCCGCCAGATGTATAGGATTTCGGCCAACATTGATTTTTGGTTTCCGGATCATGCTGAGTGCCCTGAGCACCCGCCGGAGGGATGCATGGCCGTATATACTCACGGCCTTCTGTATTGGCTGCGATTCCCCTTGCCGCTGGTGATCACAAGGTGGTTTCGCAAGTGGAACCTCCCCCTGTCCCTGGTGCACCCCTTAACGTGAGGTCGGATCATTAGATTGCTGGTACTCTTTCAACAAAAAGGATACCCCCATCCTCGGTTCGCCGAGCTGAATGAGTTGTTCGTCTGGAAGGCGACCCCTTCGAGCCGAGGCCAGCCTTCAGGCTGGTATTATGTACAGATCAGGCCCGGATACCCAGACGGGCTGGTTGAAGGCCTTCCATAGTCCTTGAAGGAGTGGAAGGATAAATGGTTTTGGGTGAGTGGCGAGTGGCAAACTCACATTTGGGAGGAGGGATTAATCCTCCCTCCCCCCTCGAATTTCCGATACAATTTCCGTAAGTGTGGCATCTTCTTCTTCTCTTTTTTTTTCGATGAACAGGGCTAATTCTGCCTTTCTTTCTTGTTCTTTCCCAGGAAATCTTCCTTCCACCCGAGGTCTTTTGAAAGCCTTTGTCCGCCGGCTAGATAACATCCAAGCCATAGGCCGGAGAGACAGAAGAATCCAGGTCTTGGCCACCAAGGCCAGACTGGCTGAGGCCGGCCTGCGGCCAGCATTGCCCGTTGATCCTGGGGCCAGAGGGGCGGCCGAGGAAGAGGCGAAAGTGGTGGAAGGAGTGGAGGCTCAAGAGGAGCCAGAGAGGAGCCCGCCGAGGGCTGAAAGGGAGCAGATTCCTGAGGTGGGGCGGCGGCCCATGAAAACAGAGCAGGCTAGGCCATCCCCGGTGACAGCTAGGCCTTAGGGGCAAGTGCCGTTGTCCGCTGAGCAGGTGCGGACCACCGAGCAGCCGGGGCCGACCGGGACCCAAGCTACGTATCCATATACAATCTCTGAGCTTTATTCAGTCCTTTTTGCAGGGCGCGGTGTGGACGTTTTCGCCTGCCTCCGTCGTGTGAGAAATACGGCCATTCGCGGGACTAGAGCGACTGCGGGCCAGCCCGTTGATGCCGAGGCGGCTCGAAGAGAGGAGATTCGTGTCGGCAAACGTCCCACTGATGGTGTCCCGGAAGCGGAGGGGCTATCACCCCAAAGGAGAAGAGGGGGTATGGTGATCGAGGAGCCTGGGCAGATAGACAGGGCCAGGCAGACCACGCTAGTGCCTCCTGTACAAGTTCCAGCGGGCGGAGTCCCGAGGACCTTCTTGGACGATCTTGGTCGGGAGGGTCACTTTATCCCCCTAAGTTAGGAGAGGGAGGAGGCGTGTGAAAGGATGGCTGGATCGCGGCTTCGGTGGTTTGTGGAAATTGCTAATTATTCCACGCCCACCGATGAACAGGTGAAGAATTTGCCGGAGGCCGGACGAGCTGCCAGGGACGTACTGGCACGGGCCTGGACTACAAGTATCGAGCAATTCTGTCTGGATACCGGCTGGGAGAAGAATGCCCAATATGCCATGGGATTATTTGGTCGCATCACCAGGATCCTTTGGCAAATGATCGGGGGGGTACAAGACCTGGAGAGGCGTCATCTGGATCTGTAGGACGCTCACGCTACCCTCCAGGGGATTCAAGAGTCCCTAAGAACCCAGGTGGAGAAGGCCGCGGCCAGAGCAAAAGCTAAAAGAGAGACTGCTGTAAAAGCCGAGCCCGAGCGGGACCAGGCCCGTAAGGCTGAAGAAGAGCTCCGGGCCGAGGTCACGGAGTTAAAGAAGGCGGTCGCTGCCCACGCCGGGGAGCTAGAGAGGCGTGAAGCCGAAGTGCGCAGGGAGGTAGAGGAGGCCTCCCAGAAACATGTTGAAGAAACTCGGGTGGAGGCCATCCGGGCTTATAAAGATTTAGAGGAGTACGCCTTCATACTGACCTGTGGGCACGCGACCAGCATCGGAGAGATCCTCTAGGACCTTAAGGCTGGTAAGACTGTGGCTGAGCTCGAGGCTGAGCTTGCCCAGCTGGACGCTGATCTAGATGCCATCCGTCCTCGATTGCTTGAGACCACCTGCGCCCGGGATGCTCCCTCTCCAGAAGAAAAAGTGGCTTCCAGTGAGCCCGTCGAGGTACCCCCTCCTACCTGGCCCTCTAACATATGGACAATACGAGTAATGGGCCATAATTTCCTGGATTTATTTACCTAGTCTTGTGCTCGGAACTAGGCCGAGTCTTATGCTCGGAACTAGGCCGAGTCTTTGTTTTAGGTAGGCTCGCCTCTTGGTTGAGCCCCCTTTTTATTTAAACGTACACGGGACTTACCCGAGACGAGTAGTCGGCGCTTGGATCTTAGTCGAGGCGATCGAAGCGGCACTCGGATCTTGGCCGAGGCGAATGAAGCAGCGCTCGGCACTTGGCCGAGGCAAATAAAGAATTGCCCCCCTTTAGAGAGCTCACAGAATATCAGATGAAAGGATAAGTCTTTAGAACTGTATCCAAGCCACGAATCTCGAACTTTATTGATAATACTTCTTAAGATATGATACATTCCACGGGTGTGCAAACTTTTCTCCGCATAAATATTCGAGTTAAATGTACGCCCGTTTGACATGATTTTGCTGACTCGAATGGTCCCTCCCAGTGCCTGTTTTAGCAGTTGGGTTCGATCCCATCACCCTCTTTAGAACGAGATCACCGACTCAAAACCTTCTTTCCTTTACTCTCGAATTGTAGTACCTTTCACTCCTTTGTTTATATACAGCGTTTCTCATCTCAGCACTACACCTCTTCTCTTCCAGTAGGTCCAGCTCAACTCAGAGTGCGGCCTCTTTACCTTCTTCGGAAAAATTTGCAACCCTAAAGGTAGGGGCTCCAATTTCAACAGGGATGACGGCCTCGGCTCCATAGGGCAGGGAAAAAGGCGTCTCCCCTATGGCTGCTCGATGTGTCGTTCTTTACGACCACAACACGCCGGGCAACTCCTTGGGCCAATTCCCTTTAGATTCCTCCAACCTTGCTTTCAGAGTATACTTGAGTATTTTGTTTACTGCCTCGACTTGCCTGTTGGACTGTGGGTGATACGGGGTTCAGAAATGATTCTTAATGTGAAAACTTTCACAAAAATTTCGAAACCTCCGGTTATCGAACTGCTTTCCATTATCTGTCACAATCGAATATGGTATCCCAAACCTACAGATAATGGACTTCCACACAAAGTTGACAATCCTTTCATCTATTTTTGCCAGGGGTTCCGCCTCAAGCCATTTTGTAAAATAAACCACCGCCACAATGGCATATCTCACGCCCCCTTCGCCAGTGGGGGGTGGTCCAATGAGGTCCATTCCCCATTTGGCAAACGGCCATGGACTGAATATGGAAGTAAGTTGTTCAGGGTGGTACCTAACCTGTGGCGCAAATCTCTAGCATCTTTCACATTGTTTGATAAGTAAGGTTGCATCCTTTTTTAGGGATGGTCAGTAATACCCTTGTCATATAAACTTATAAGCCAACGTTTGTCCCCCGGCGTGGTTTCCACATATGCCCTCGTGTACCTCTCGGAGAGCATAATCTGCATCTGTTTTTGAAAGGCATCGAAGGAGCGGGACGGAATATCCATGCTTGTACAGAACACCATCCACTAGTGTGAACCAAGCACCCTGAGTTCGCAACGTTCTGGCCTCAGTTTTATTTTCTGGTTGAACTTCGTTCTCTAAGTACTGGATGATTGGGGTCATCCAGGTCAGCTCGGTTGCTTCATTAGCATGTATCTTTTGCATATTAAGTGACGGGGCGGACAGCTGGGTGATAGTAACATCTGTGATCACGTCCGTTCCCGGGCTGGATGCTAACCGTGCCAAGGCATCTGTCTGCATGTTATCAGTTCTAGGGATGTGCAATACTTCTGCTCTAAAATGCGAGAGTTTCTTCTTAACCAGATCCAAATACTGTGCGATTTTCTGTTCCTTGGCTTCGTATTCACCATTTATTTGATGGACAACTAGTTGTGAATCACTGTGCACTAGCAGTCGCTTCATGCCCATCGACGCTGCCATTTCCAACCCAGCCAGGAGTGCTTCATACTCAGCTTCGTTGTTAGTCGCGGAAATTGAAACCGCACGGCCGAGCAGTAGCACTTAAGTTTTGGATTGATTATTACGATCCCGCCCCCTGCTCGGCCTGCGGTGGAAGAGCCATCGAAGAACAACTTTCATTCTTGGTCCTCGATCACATCTAGTTGAATTGAAGGGGTAAACTCCCACAAAATCGGCTAACGCTTGTCCTTTGATTGAAGTCCGCGGTTCGTACGGGATGTCAAATTGGCTGAGCTCAACGGCCCACTTGATCATCCGACCCGAAGTGTCTGGTCGGTGTAGAACTTGTTTGAACGGATAATTTGTCAATATTATAATCTTATGCTCCAGAAAATACGGACGGAGCTTTCGAGCTGAAATAACTAGCGAATATGACAACTTCTCCATGGGTGGATACCGGAGCTCGGCATCGTGCAATGCCTGGCTTGTGTAGTCGATCGGATGTTGAATGGAGTTGTCCAATCTAATAAGCACCAAGCTGACCAAGTACTATGAAACCGCAAGGTACAAGTACAAACTCTCCCCTCGGCTTGGTTTTTGCAGGACGAAGATAGATGCTAAGTGTTGCTTGAGTGATTCAAAGGCGGCTTGCGTCTGCTCGGTCCACTCGTAGTTCTTATTTTTCTTTATTATCTCGAAGAAAGGTTTATATTTGTCGGTGGATCTTGAAACAAATCGGTTTAGGGCGGCTAGTCAGCCCGTTAAACTTTGTACTTTCTTAACAGAGTTAGGGGGTTCAAGATCAATTATGGCTTTGATTTTATCTGGGTTGGCCTTTATTTCCCTTTGGCTAACCATATAACCCAAAACTTTACCCGAGCCGACCCCAAAGGTGCATTTTTTCGGGTTTAACATCATCTTATACTCACGCAAAATTGCAAATATTTTATTAAGATCAGCAAGATGATCAGATATGTATAAGGATTTCACCAACATGTCATCCACATAGACTTCCATGGTATGACCTATCAACTCTTCAAACATCTTATTAACTAACCTTTGATAAGTCGCCCCGACATTTTTAAGCCCGAATGGCATCATTTTGTAGAAGTACACCCCGCGGGCGAAAGAACGATGTGTTTTCCTCGTCGTCTAGGTGCATTCGAATTATACCTTTCCTTTTCTTTTTTTTTTTTTTTGAGTAGACACCTTTCCTTCTCTTAATTCTTAACATCTTCTCTTAATTCGTAACATATGTAATTACACTTCAAACCTCATTTATCTTTAAAATATAAGGATATTTTAGTCTAACAATATTTTTCATAAATATTCATCTTTTTAGAAGTGTTAGGGAGTTAGGGATTAGAGATAGGGATTAGGGATAAGGATTAGGGATTAGGGACTAGGGATAGGGATTAGGGATTAGAGATTAGAGATAGGGATAGAGTTTAGGGATTATAAATTTTTAAATAGTTCAGCTGACATAATTAATATATGGACAAGTGTCCCCTTCACGAAAAATTTGAAGTGTCTCTGAAAGAAATTAATTAGTAAAACGTACTAATAACGTAGTTCTTACTTTGGCGAATTTTTTGGGAAATGGGCTAAAAGATTTGGAATATTTAATCGTCAACAAGAATCTCATGTTGTCTAAAAAAAATTAATAATAAATTAATCATATTACTTTCTTTGTGTTATTATATTTGATTGTCGCGCAGAACATATATTTTTCTGTACAAAATTTTTGAAGGGGTGGGACTGGTGAAATTTGATCACAAGTCAAATGATATGGGTTGCAAATGCTCAATCAATTGAGCTACAATGAATTCTCTCGTCAAACGTATATTCTATAGATAGAATTTATTTATTACAAATAATTAGTAAATTGTAATTAATGATGCACTGCATTCATGGACAAAGCCATGTGAGAGCTAAGGGGGGCACTGGACCCCTCTCAAATTTTGAAAAAAAGTAAGGGTATTTTTGTTAATTTTAATTTTAATTTTAAAAAAATAAAAAAAATGGAAAAATGAAAAAAAAGTCATCAATTATATTGCATTCCTCTTTCTATTTCCATTTTTAAATCTTAAAAAATATGAGTCTTGATCATTTTTCCCTTTTCTTAAACTTTTGTACATTATTTAAGTTCCGCCATAAACATTAACTTGAATTTTTGCATTATTCTCATGTATCTATATTTGTCCTTTTTGGTATATTGATGTAATTGTATTTTGTTATTTATTTTTGAATATTAAGATGTGATTGAATTAATACAATGACTTAATCAAAACTTCTACTTATTTTAAATTTGATGTATTATTTTTTATTTTTATATGTGGTAGTGGACAATTGTCCACTTATGTTTTGTAAAAATGAAAAATAGTCATATTTTTCGAAAATATATTTTTTAGTCATTTTGACGCGGTTATACCTTTCTTGTGTTTTCAGATGAGGTACTTAATTTTATTTCAAAAAACTGATGCGGTACATTTTTCAGTACCGAGTCGTGGACCGGTCCCTAGAAATGAAAAAAAAAAGCCAAATTGAAAAATTTGAACTCAAAAATAGCTAGGAAAAAATTTGACGGACTCTTTTATATTAATATTAGTTGCCCCCCTACCCGAAAATCCTGGCTTCGTCACTGACTGTATTTGCAGTAGAATTTGTTTATCTTCTCATGTAGTAACTCAAACCTGTCTACTCCAATCCACAAATAAAGCCATTTGGCATGTTTACTGTTTGCTAATGTGGTCATTTCAACTTTTTATTTTATACTTTGTATTTTATTCTCCAGATATACAACAATGTTCTAATTTGTTGTTGACGTCGGGTTTTGGATTTCTCACGTGACAAATAAAGAACATGGTCTCGTGGATTAATAGTCTACGTATTTAAATAAGAAAAGTGAATAGAGCAGTAAAAAATAGTAAAATTGCTTTTGTCGGCCTGATTAGGTCGGTTGTTTATTTCTTTAGCATGGTTAATAATTAAATACTCTCTTTGAATTTTTATTTTATTTTTATAAAGTCTTTTGATTTTTTTTTATGTTTTTTACTATTTTTAATTTTTTTTAAATTTTATCGATAATAATCAATGTTTGGTAACCTTTTTTTTATTTTTCTACTTTTCTAGAAACTTCTACCAGCAAAAATTGACATTGCCGGTAATTACTTATGATTTTTTCCCGTTTATAAATTACTTTCATGTTATTTATATATTATTTTTATTTTATACCATCGGTAAAATTTTGTCTGCTAGTAAATTAATTTTAGATTTTGAGCTATTCTAAGTCATTGTTATTTTGGCCATTTTGTTCTTGTGAATATAGGTTTAATTTGTAACATAGTAGCTAAAACCAAAATATTATATGACATATAATTGCACAATTCACATTCAAAGACAACAGTTTTTTTATTGTTCCAATATTATTGTTTATGTAAATGACAACATCTTTTATGCATTGCGAAAATTGTTGTCGTTTGTTCTAAACATTAACAGTTTGTTTTTGTCGTCATTTAGTACCCTTATTACTACTCCACCTTCTACAACAATATTTTTTTAATAGACAACGGTGAAATTTTTTGGTCATTTTGAATTCTTCTTGTAGTGAAGGTATACAACATATATATGACAACCAACTAATTACATGACACAAAGACGTACAAACTTGCAAACAACAAATGAATAAACATAACTCCTCCAAAATTATGCTGGATATAAAATACAATCATGCCCATCAATCATCAATGGCTCATTTAGAATGAAAAAAACTATCATATTGTTTGTTGAGGTCATTTTCACTCACAAACAGCCCATGAAAGCAAGTGGGCACCCTCCCAGGTAATTTAACAGCAGCAACAGTTTCAAGTGCGGGGGATTTGGCATCCATTACCAAGAACTTGGTCTCTTGAGTGTTCTTATCATGTACATATACCACTACAAAACCATCATCCTCGTCTGCATCCGGATTATTTGGCTCCCTTGGCACGAAAAATGGTTCGTTGCCTGTGCAACTTGGCCCATACATGCGGCTTGCCACTACACAATCATGGCAATCATTTGAAGATAATGATAAATCAACCTTCACCAACCCTACATTTATCATCGGTGGTGCTACCTGTGTGGCGTATGCATACCTATGTACGAAAATCGAAGAAATAGATGTTATTTTCTTTGGAATATCTTCTTGTTGACCCCGTTATGTTTCATACACCCTATTGTATTTTATTTTATATTTAGATACATCATGCGAATGTTACGTGTATAAAATGATGTCATTATTATACAAGTGACATTCATATGATTATTTAATTATAATGTGTTCAGGGCAAGATTTCCCACTTGATTATAACTCATTGTTGAATAAAACTATCAAAGTGCAAGGTTTTTAAGTACTTGTTCTCTTTTTCTCTTGTTTTCTCATATTTTCTATTTATAATAGGTGACCTTACGTGTATTGTCATGTAAAATTATACCACTCGACCTTTTCTATTTGCAGTTATACTATTTCACGGAATTGAAAGTTTTGTAGAATCAACATCAAAATTTAATATTTTATTTTTAAAGAAAAAAACAAGAGAGAGAAAATTAGATAAAAAATTAGAAGGGAGGGTTATTATTGAATTGAGATTTTGTGTTCTATAATCATATTCAATTGTATTTGATGAATGTCACGTGTACAAGATGATATCATAATTGTACACGTGTCAGTCATCAAATGCAATGGAATAGGAATCTGGAACAGTTGTTACCTATTCTTCTTTCCGACATAAGCTGGATGAATAGCTGGCATGTCGAGAACTCTTTTTGACAATTGACGCCTCAACAAAACCTCCTTCATCTTCACACTTATTCTGATTTCCTCCATTTTCACCTCCGCTAAATCCAATCTCTCCAGCGTCTGTTCAACTAATGAAAGATTAGCCGCCACCACCACCAATGTATCCCCACCGTCTTCTTCCCATGCGTTCACCGCGTGCGATATATTGAACCCTGGAACATCAACCCACCACATTTCACTCTCATCTTTAGCGTATTTCTTGATAACTCCAATCCTTGGCGTTTTAGCAAGATCAATTGTCATGGGTGGTTTTCCCTTCAACATCTCCGATGGGCTTATGGACATTTGAACATCATTGAAAATGGCGTAGTTTTTTGTGACGAAAAAGTCGTGGAATAATGTTGTTCTTTTCATGGAAAAGATGGGCACATCGGGCTGTTTTTTTCCATGTGAATCGATTCTGAAAAATCTTAAACGTGGGGGAGATATGTGGTATCTAAAAGCAAAGGCTTCGCCTGTTTCTGGATCTATTTTTGGATGCGCTGTCATGCTCAAGAATTCTTCGGTGGCGGCACTGTGAAAATCACGACGGCCGAGAGTTTTTATGTCTCCATCAGATGTCACTTTTATCTCGTAAGGAAGATCGTTCTCACCTAGAGAAATATCCTTTTTTTAATTAGTTAGAGCAATGGTAGGAAAGGAGGTGAAAAATCTTAAAAGAAACTGTAAGATTCAGGTTGGAACTTAAATCAACACTCCTAAAAAAGGTAAGTTGATAACAATTGAGCTACGTACAGAGCTCGTGGTCAACTGGAAAATATTAACACACCAAAAAATGTGCCTTATATTGTTATCTCTTATCATGACAAGTATGTCACAATAAAAGGCATGAAAATCATTCCCAAAAGAGCAAAATAATATTAAGGTTTAGTTTGATTATAAAAAAGATTAATGGTAAATTACAAAAACTACCCTTAAGTTTTATTAAAAAAATCAATTATCTTTAAAATTACAAACATTCTAGTGAGCTCGAGGTTTGTATTTGCTTATATATAACAAATAACTTTTTTTTCGATAGGTGCAATTTGTAAAATAGAAACAAAAATCAAGACAAAATTTGTAATTTTGAAAGATATTTTGGGTGCTTTTGTAAATAAATTGAACCTCAACAGTAGTTTTTGTAATTAATCCAAATTTAATTATCTTTTAAATATAAATAATCCATCGATGTATTACAAATACACCCTTCAGTAGGCAAACTTTTTAACTAAATGGGAATGAGGCATTTGTAATTTTAAAACATAACTAGATTATACAAAAATTAGGTTATATTTCGTTTTCCTGTCCCATGGTCAACTGGCCTTTGTGGATCATTGCGACAATGTTAGCATTTGTAAGCCCTCTTTTCCACACACATTGTCTTTAATTCACAAATAACCGCTGTTTCGCTACCTTAATCGTCAATTATTAATATGATTTCAGGTTGCTTAACATGGTGTCCACGTGTAAGTCAATCCACACACGATTTAGAAACAATTCATTCTACTTACGGATAATTACAGAAAACAGTTTTTGAGGTTTGGGGTAATTAAAAAATTAAAAAAACCATGTAAGTTTCGAAATTATAGAAACTTTGATTCCATCTCCCCAAGACCTAGTAAAATTTACTGACGTTATCAAATATTTTAAAATAGCATCATTCAACTTTTCTAAATATTACAAATAATCCAAACTTTTTGCCTAATTATTTGTAATACTTAGAAAAGTTGAGACATATAATTGTAAAATATTTGATGAAGTCAACAAATTTTATCGATTCAACTAAAGAAAAATGTAAGGCATAATCAAATTCCAATAAGTTTCTGCAATTTTGAAAACTTATTTGTTTTTATTTTTTTAATTAGCGACCTTCAATGCTTTTTTTCCCCCTTGTAATTATCCCTTTTACTTAGCATTTCCTTAAAAATTGTGAATCATTGATTAGATGGAAACTTCGTACTAATTAATTTCGTTATTAAATGTTTAGCCTGTGGGGTGACTAGTGAGTGGAGCATTGTACTCAATTGTGCGTGAGTGTTTGCTCCTGCTTGTATTCGTGTTTCTATCGATCGAAATTGAGGGGACAATATTTTCTGGAGGAGAGGCCAGGCACGGATTGCTGTGTCCATATGTGTTGTGAGACGTGTGCATTGTGCCAAGAAAATTATACTCACATAAAATAATTTTTTTATATTTGTTTTTCATATTTCAAGTATCATTAATATATTATGAGGCCTTACGTGTACAAAAAAACTTCTAAAAGAGTTTAAATGATAGGATCTGTTGTTGAAACTACAAGTTTTATAGTTTAAACGGTCAGACCTGATAGTTCGAACGATAATTCTTGTAGTTTAAACTACTAAGTCTAGTTGTTTAAACTATCTGTTGGGTAGTTTTGAACAACTGGATCAGACAGTTTAGAATTTAGGCATAGTGGTTTGAACTACCAGATTTGTAGTTAAAACTAAATATTATAATTTAGACTACAGATTCGATAGTTCGAACAACCAAACATGTAGTTTAAACAACAAAAACATAAAAGAACTAACAAACACACACATAAACACATACAAAACACACATACACACTCCGAAAAATACACACACGCAAGAGAGAGAGAGAGAGAGAGAGAGAGAGAGAGAGAGAGAGAGAGAGAGAGAGAGAGAGAGAGAGAGAGAGAGACTTTTTAATTGGAGAATAGGCGGAATTATTGAATATGAATAGAAATAAAAAAATATGTGCATATTGAAAGCATAATTGAAGAGGTATTTGTGGAAGTTTACAAAAAGTAAAAGTCAGAGGTTAAAAAAAAAATTGGTCGAGTCAAAGGGCCAACTTAATATATATCACAAGTATGTTTTAAGAAATTTTTTATACGTATTGGTGATATTTAAAATAAAAGATGAAACAAAATTCGTAATGGAAGAGTTTGGATTAATATCACCTAGTGCATAGAGTTTTCCACCAATGACTGCCACGCTAGTGTTTGCCGTCCCATAGCCATTGATCAGAGGGTTGAACTCTCCAGCAGCAACTCGAGCAACAATTAGCCCAACACGAGCAATCGAAGCCATGACGCCATTAAAGGAAGAGAATGGACTTGGAATAATAGGATATCCCATATCACGCTCCAACATATACTTGTAAGTCTTGACGTAGCGACTACAGAACATGGCTTTTCCGCCATTGATTTTGATCATGTGAATCATCCCATCACCGTCGAATAGGTGGTACGGGCCCCGGGGCTTGAACTGAGGATTCGGCCCGTTCAACAAGTAAGCGCCGTCTAAGCAACTCGGAAGAGAGCCTTCCACCACCTCACAGGCCGTCGGAGGAAGCTCATCCACCGGCGCAAGGTTGCCGGAAAATATGATTTTTGGATCAATGTGTGGCCGAAGGGGTAAGTCCAAAAAGTCGCATATGAAATCATCTAAAGACTTAAACGTTGATTGGAGTAGCGACCTTTTTTTCTTCTTCTGATCATCCACTGATGTTTGATTAATCTTTAGTTTGATTTTTCCAGCCGTGCTTGATATAAGCTTCTTTTTTTTTTTTTTTTTGAGTCGGTGATATAAGCTTCTTTAAAGGCTCATGAAATGATTTTCCTTCATGTAATTCTTTAGTGATATTGTTCTTTTTTGGAGGGGCGCTTTTCTGGATTGCCATTGACGAAACTTTGGGATGGAAAGAGAAAGGGATCAGAGAGTCCATTGCAAAGAGAAGGGGAAATCAGAAGAGTTAAATTTGAGATTATAGTACTGATATTCTGCTAATGAGCTGCTCAGGTTGATTATAAAAAGGAGATTTCGAATTGTACTTTCGCAATAAATTAATGACCTTCCCACCCATGCACCGTACATAATTATTTAATAGTTTTTATATATCATGATAAAAGCAAGTTGAATTCATGCCTAGCTAGTATTCTTTTTTATTAAATTTAGAAATAGTTATTAATTCACGTGGCATATTAAATAGATGGACAAGATTATACCTTTTTTTTGGTTGGAAATTTGGTTTTGATAAAGTGGGTATCGATCCGACTCTGACCAAATTTTTGGTGGCTAAGTATTTAATTTTAGAGGAATTAAATTGTAAATTGCTAATTAATATAAGTTTCGAGTAGATGTTCGTAGTATTTTTTTTTTCTCAAAATCGAATTTCGGTGAGTGAAAAATTAATACACGAATTTGGCCACCCAAATGAGCATTATGTAAAGGGAGTTGAAAATTTTTAGCCTTGTCCCACATAGAATATAAAGTATAGTTTATCCTAGTATAAATAGTAGAAGGTGGTATTAGTTGGATATATCCGGTCTAGGTCCACTATAATTTTGTCACTCAAAAATGGGCTTAGCCTAGATTCAAGTGACTATTGGGCCTGATGTATCTGGACATTGGAGGTGTCCAGATTGGTGTGTCTATTGGAGTTTGTAACTCCTCGATAGTGATCATAAGAAGAGACTTGTAACTCCTGGAAGTTACATATGGTTTTAATGCCCACTCTCTATCTTTAATTCCCTGCAAGTGTTGGAATTGATGGCATTTATAAGCCTATGGTGCATTGCTGCATTGTGGTTAAGTTAGAAAGGAAGAGAGATAATCAGATTTTGCAGGAATTAGATAACATTCAGATGTTCATAATTTGTTCAGTATGTGTTATCACCCAGTGTCATAACATCTCGTGTCAGCACTTCCTTTCTGCAATTGTTGAGTCAAGGAAACCAATTTTTTCACCATTTATAATTCGATGGAGCTTTTGTGTTAGTGGTGCTCCTACACAAAACATGTAAGCCATTTTATCTTTGGGGACATTACGTCAATCCGTGAGCACTAGTTGGGACGTATTTGTCTCGTGGACAAAGTTCTTCCTCGACTCCGCTTTCAAGTTCTGTCAGATTCATGCTTTTGGAGTTGGAGCCCATTCAAGACTTGTAATAGTTAGGTTTTACTTTTTTTATAAATTTATGTTTCTGTTTTATAAGCCATCGTGAAGGCTTTTCCCATTTCTGTAACCATTGTATTCAACAATCACAAGACAAAAATTGTACCTTCATGACTGCGAGGAGAAATAGAACCTTAGCTTGGAGATTAACCTCAAAGAAGACCTTCAAGTGGTTGCTGGAATTATATTTGTTGCTGAGAACGCGTTGTGTTTAAAGCATGGGGCAAGGATGATGATTTCCTATGCCATGACTATGTCCTTAACGGGCTCCGTGAAGAACTTTACTATATGTATTGTGTGGTTTAACATGAAATGGGGTTGTTTTTCCAAAAGGTTCGTGGTTTTGAAAAGAAATACGAAATGAGGATGTCTTTTCAAAAAGGTTCGTTATTTCTAAATTTTGGATTGTAAAATGGATTATTTCAAAAATCCAAAAATATGTTGAAACTAGTTTAAAAGATTCAATTGATCCTGCATGATATTTGTGCTGAAAGGATGTCGTTTAAATTAAAATTTCCAAATGGTTTCCATCGTTTATATGTTGTTACCAGGTTGTAAAATTTTCATAAATTCCTAAATGCATAACTGGAAGAAAATTGAGTTAGTGGTCTGATTGTTCGATTGACAATCAAAGAAAGCAATTGAAGGTCTGAATCTAAATCCAAGAAAGTCCCGGTAGAGACTCAAAAAAATTGTGTTGGAATATTTTTTAAGAATTTCAATAGATCCAGCGACTGTGGGGGTATGACCACACTTTTTGTCTCACAGTTGCGGATTTAAGTGTTACACAAGGTGTTGCTTGAGGTGTTATAACACCAAAGGCAGACACTGAACCACAATTGTAGAAGGTGTTGCATGAGGTGTTGTAACACTAGACACAGACACTGAATGACAGTTGCAAGAGGTGATGCCAAAAGTGTTGTAAAACTAAAGGAAAACAAACTACCAAGTGATATTTGAGGTAGTGCCAAGGGTGTTGTAATACCGAAGGCAACCTCAGAACCAAGTGAGGCCTGAAGTGTTGCTGAAGGTGTGACAACATCTAAGGCTACACTCGATGGAACAAGTTTAAAACGGTATTTGGAACAAGATTCTAATTGAACATGAACAATGAACAATAGTCTAATGCTGAAGAAACAACCATGAGTTGTGTAAGTTCTGGGGTAATCCGGAGTTGAACAATGTAATTGAGAATATGTGGGGGGGAAGCTTTTTTAAAGCCAACCACATATTGAATAAAATTCCACTTAAAGGGAACTATAAGACTCCTTACAAATTGTGGAAGTTTGTAAGACTTTTTATAAATACCTTAAAGTGTGGGGGTGTTTGGCTAAGGTTGCAACACCTAAACCAAAGCAACTTAAAATTGGTCCTAAAATGGCCGATTGTGTGTTTATAGGTTATGCACTTAACAATAGTGCACATCGTTTTATGGTACATAAGTCAGAAAATCCGGAAATGACAATTGGTACAATAATTTAATTAAGGAATGCTACATTCTTTGAGAATATTTATCCTTGTAAAGAAAGGATAGATGTAAGTTTCAAGAAACATATGCATTCAGATGTTACTGCAAATGGAATCACATCTGGAACAGCTGTAGATATGACTACATATGTTGCTGGAGGTGTTTCTTACGATGTTATAACATCTGGAATGACACCTGGTATAACATACGCAATCAGATTTGGCAGGATATTTAGTTCAACACCAAGTGGTGAAGAACTAAGACGAAGTAAGAGGCCTTAGATAGATAAATCTTTCGAACCTGACTTCATAACATTTATGTTAGATGGTGAGCCGAACTTGATTAAAAAGGCTCTAAGTAGTCCAGGTGCTCCGCTCTGGAAAGAAGCTATCAATAATGAAATCGAGTCCATTCTACAAAATCATACGTGGGAGTTGGTTGATCTCCCTGTTGTTCATAAACCTTTAAGATGTAAGTGGATCTTAAAGAAGAAGTACAAAGCAGATGAAACTATTGATAAGTATAAAACTCGGCTTGTGGCCAAAGGCTTTAAACAAAATGAATGGTATGATTTTTTGACACCTATTCTCTAATAACAATGATTGCATCTATTCGGGTGCTTCTCATGATTGCTGCTTTGCACAATCTTGAGATTCGTCAAATGGATGTCAAAATGACATTTCTAAATGGAGAAATAGATACGGAAATAAACATGGAACAACTTGAAAGTTTGTTGCACTTGGTCAAGAAAAGATGGTGTGCAAGTTAACAAGATCATTGTACGGACTGAAACAAGCTCCAAAATAATGGTATCTTAAATTTGACAATAAGATGTTGTCAAATTGATTTAAAATCAACGAGTGTAATAAATGTGTATATATCAAAGTGACATCTGATGCATTTGTCATAGTATGTCTATACGTAGACAATTTATTAGGAATGGGCACTAGACATGATTCTATCATGGACACTAAAAGAATGTTAGAGTGAAATTTTGACACGAAGAATATTGGAACTGCTGATGTGATCCTAGGGATAAAAATCAGCAGAACTCCTGGTGGAATTGTCTTGTCACAATCCCACTATGTGGACAAAGTTCTCAAGAAATTTAATGCTTTTGATGGTTCACCGTAAAAAATGCACAATAATTTAAGTGTAAATCTGGTTGTTAATAAAGAAGAACTAGTGGCTCAAATGGAATACTCACGTATAATAGGCAGTCTGATGTACATCACAAACTGTACACGTCCAGACTTAGTCTATCATGTAAACAAGTTGAGTAGGTTCACGAGCAATTGTTCCACCGCTAAACACTTAAAATAAATCTAGCGACGCTCGCAAGAGCATGAGATCAATCGCAGGGTAGCAAGTTGACCAAAGTCATCCCTCGTGGAAGACTTAGCCGACAAATAATTATTATGCAACACAATTAACAGAAAATAAATCCTAAACACTCTAAAAAAATTTTGATTTTAATTATCTAAGGAAAAACAAATAAAAAGACAAAATTAAAACTGGACACAATTAAACCCGGAGAAAAACGATATGGATGAAAGTCTAGGATTTCGGAATCATCTCATCAAACTTGCAAGCAGAATATCAACTAACTGATCATGCGATTAACAAATATGACAAACACGTAAAAACAAGACCTCGATCTGATAACTCACCTATTCACATATTAGGGTTATCCCTACATAATTTGCTATTTTTATTAAGCCAAGTTAGATAATACATCTCTGATTCATATCTAACCCACTGTATAAATTTAGTCCACGATTAATATCTTCTCTCGATCTCAATCATTCCCTCAAAATAATCAAAAGTTGGCCAAACAATTACTCATTAAGTAAAGCAATTTATTCAGGAAAGCATATCAATTAGTCAATACTCATGCTTGTTTGTTTGATCAAATCATCCTAATCCTAGAACAAGAAAGTTAGTTCATGCTTGAGGGTGGGATATAATCTCAATTGAAGGAAAGAAAACAATCATAAACATCATCATGCAACAATAATAATCACCCAACAATTAAAATCAGACAAAAGAGGTGAAGAAATATTATGCTTTGATTAAGCCGCAAAAATAACTTCAATGGGAAGAACCCAAGCAATCCCAATGTTGAATGAAAGAGAAAAACAACAAAACCTAAAGTTTAAAAGTGCTCAGTAGTGAAAGCGTACGAAATTATGGATCCCCCAAGTGTTATTTATAAGCCTAAAACCCTATACAAGGTAGAAGAATCCTAAAAGAAGAAGAAAATCGACTAAAATTCTAGAAATGTCCTCAGGTGCACGCCGCGCAACACATCGCGCTGCCCTCCGTGCATGCTCCCTTGCACGCACGCACGCTCCTTGGAATGCCCAGGCCCCAAACCTGCACAATCGTGTACGACGCGTACATTCTCGTCAAAGTTGACAATGCGCGCGAGTTTAATTTCCTTTGTTGTCCCTTGTGCGCGCCTGCGCACTTGTGCATTCGTCCTAACCGTCATTCGGTAGTGATGCCCGTTTTGCCCGTGTTAGCCCGTTTTCAAGACTTCTTTTTACAAAACAAAAATACCCTACGTAACACAAGACACTATAAAATGGAACATGAAGACACAAAAATACGCACAATCACACAAAAGAAAAATAGAAATCGCACAAAAATTACACACAAAAATATGCAAAACAACTACCCCACAGTTAGCCTTTTGCTTGTCCTCAAGTAAATAATAATGCCCATAAACTCAACAAGAAATATTATGCTTATTTTGAGAATCAATAACTCCATAACATCATGTCCCATCTACCTCGGATTAATCCTCATCGATCCCCAACCTTCGCAATAGATTCATTCGGCCAAAATTAAACATTAATCAAAGTGTTTGGCCTTCCTCACTCAATTTCAAATTTGTGTGGCACAAGTTGCAACCCTTTTACTCATACAACAAATCACACAATTACTAGCCATGAATATATTTTTTTTTATGCTTTGCTGGAACTCCCGAGATATTCTTCCACTAGGTATAAACTTCGGATGTTTTCCAAAGGCTCCTAGGGTGGTTTCCCATACTCATGTTCGGGTTGTCGTTTTACGTAAAAGTCAAACATGAGGCTCATTAATGCTCCTAGTTACTAAGCGGCTCAACCAGCGGAGTATAATCTCGATTGTTCCAAATTTTTTTATTTTTGTTTTTTTATATAGCTCTATAATGCATTTTTTCCCCTCCTTTTTCTTTTCCCCCACAAGACTAGCAATTTTGTGCATACACACACATCAAACATAGGGTTTTAACTTAATTCACATCAATGAAATCTCGTAATTCAAACCCCACAACCTGGACTACTGTTTAACCCTCACCTAATTCGTTCATCACAAGGGTTAATTAACGATTTAGTCAAATCCTACGAATCAAGTTCAGAATGTCATATCCTAATTGAGGCTCAAATTAATGCATCTATTTCAAGTTAACTAAGCAACACTATTATTAAACTTGGAAAAAACCATAGGCAAAGTAAAAATATAACCACAAGCAATCATCATACATTATCATTGACTAATTCCCCCCCCCCCCCCCAACACTTAAATCAGGAAATCACCTCAATGCGTAAAAATAAAAGAGAAGGAAAATACGTCCCTAAAAAGTGCGAAGATTGATAAATTGCACCATAGTCACATCCGCCTACAATTCTGCAAAAGCCATAAGGGGAAGAAAACACAAAACCAAAATAGAAAAAAAAAACTAGAGTAATGAAAATAGAAAAATACAAACATACACATTCGAATTCAACACATACAAAAAAGAAAGAAAAGAAAAACAGAAAGACGAACTTCACGGGGCAGTATCACTAATCACCATCCGGCGGTGATTGAGGCGGGAATGTGTGAGAAAGACATGTTGACCCAATTCTGTTTGATATTTTGCATCTGATTATCAATGGAGTCAATCTGGACGCTCATATTTCGCATAAGGTTGTGGAGGTCATTCATCTGTTCTTGCATATCAGTCAATTGATGTTGAAAATAAAAAAAAGTGGCCTTGCATAAAATCTAAGCGCGACATAACGACCTCCCAACTAGTGGCGGGGCCCTGGCTCGGGGCCAAAGAAGGGCCCGGGTGAAAGGATCAACAGGTTGTGCATCATGGGGGTCATCCGTCTCGATATCATCCTCTCCGTGATTGCCGCCCCCCATGGCAATAGGCGGGGGTGGAGGGGCGGCGATCGGGTTCCAAATATGACTAAGGAAGCATTTTCTAGTAGTGGGATCCCGAAATTCACCTTCCTTAGTCAAGAATTTTGTACCAATCAAATTATCTTTATTGATGCACACATGATCTACCTCGATATAATTAAGCCCGGCTACATGAACCCCAAAATGTCTCGCAATGAGATATATAAAATGTCTCATCCCCAATTTCTACGTACTTTTCCGCTGAATTCGACTAAATGTATCAAAAATAAAAGCGGTGGTACAAACTTTGGTACGAGATCGAGCACAAAATAAGAAAAAAAACTTCGGGCTCGTCACCTTATTGCTCTCATCCTTTCCAAATATTTGATGGGCTAAATATTTGTGGAAAAGATAAGTCGCAGGCTCCCGAATAAACCCACTTGCCGCCCATATTGTTGAAAAATTACTAAACCTCGTCAATTCTAACAAAAATTCTCTCGGCCTAAAAGACTTCGGGATTGAATGCAACCCACGAGTAGATAACCCAAATATTGATTTCATCACATCGTAATCCACCCCAACCAACCGGCATGTAAAATCTGTCAAATGGGCATCAGAAAAATGCAAAGTGGTGTAAAATTCAACTACTAGCTCAGAATACACCTTACCCACACTATTAATCAGTTTTTTCCAACCCAAAGCATCTACAAATCCCATAAATTTATCTTTTAAACCCAACTCTTCTAAAGTATGTAAAAAGAGAGGATAAGCGACGATTACCTCGCGTGAACTTACGCTTGTATACTGCTGCCCCTCCTCCTCGGAGTAAATTAGGAACGGTGCATTGAATTGCTCGGCCAAATCAACCGGTTGCATCGGTATGTCTTCTTGGGCTCCAGGTGATTCCCATTGTGCTTTTCTTCCTCGTGGGGGTGCCATAGATGAGGGAGAATCACGTAATCGGAGTGCACTTGAAGTTTGAAGGTGGAATTTGGACTTGGGAGTAGAGGATTTTGGATTTTGGGAGAATTTGGGGGAGAAATTGTGAAACGTTTTGCTCTAATTGCGACTGCAATACCCCTTCTGCTGTCAAGGTGGCGTCCGTGGAACTGATGTCGCATGCTGGTGCGCGCTACGGACCCTTGCACGCGCGGTAGGTTTTTGGCTCTATTCCTCGTGCGCATTCGCGCACCATGTTCATGCATTTTATATTTTTTTCTTTTTTTTTATTTATTATTTAATAGGTATTATATATATATGTATACGAAATGAAAAACTCAATAAAACTAATAGATACGGTTAGTCGAGAAAATACAGATAAAAAAGTAAATAAATAAAAAGAAAAAAAAAATAAAAATGGAAAAACTTGGGTTGTCTCCCAAAAAGCGCTTATTAAATGTCTTAACTTGATGATACCTAAGCACAGTCTTAAGTGACCTCTTCGAGCATCATGCTCTCGACTCCTTCAGCCCGAGATACGCCTTCAAAGTATGGCTGAACCCGTTGGCAATTCACCTTGAAATATTCACACGTCCTTGGATTAAGTAATTTTACCGTGCCATAAGGGTATACCTCTTTGATTTCAAACGGCCCGCTCCATCTCCATTTTAATTTCCCTAGGAATAACTGCAATCGTGAGTGTAATAAAATGACCTTCATTTTTATGGATAATTCTCTTGTCGTGCAGCTGTTTGACTTTGTCTTTGTATATTTGCGTATTTTTATAAGCGTCATTGTGAAAATCGTTGAGTTCGGACAGTTGCAACTTCCTTTCGGCTCCTGCTTTATCCAAATCGAAATTTGTCGCTTTGATGGCTCAATATGCCTTGTGTTCCACTTCAACTGGTAAATGACACGTTTTTTCAAAAACTAGTCTATAGGGGCTCATTCCCAAAACCGTTTTATAAGTGGTTCTATATGCCCATAGCGCATCATTTAACTCGGTAGCCCAGTCTTGCAATCGTAGGATTTACTGTCTTCTCCAAAACCCCTTTTATCTGCTTGTTGGTTATCTCTACTTGTCCGGAAGTTTGAGGATGATAAGGTGTGGTTACCTTATGTGTGATACCATTATTTTTCATTAGTTTCTCAAATAGTTTATTACAAAAATATTTTCCCCACATCGCTAATGATAGCTTTAGGTAATCCAAACCAGCTCAAGATAGTTTCCTGCACTAACTTGATGACAATGTTAGCATCACAAGTCCTCGTGGCGATTTCCTCAACCCACTGGGACACGTTATCAACAACAACAAGTATATATTCATAACCAAAAGACTTCGGAAAGGGCCCATAAAATCAATACCCCACACATCTAATATTTCAACTACCAAGTTATTATTAAGAGGAATCTCATTCCTCCTACTAATATTTCCGGTACTTTGGCATCTATCACATGTAAGCCCAAAAATATGTGCATCTTTGAACAATGATGGCCAATAGAATCCTGATTGGAGACCTTAAAGGCTATTTTACGGCTTCCAAAGTGTCCACCATAGTGCATTTTATGACAAAAGGCCAAGACATCATTTTGTTCGTCTTCAGGAATGCATCTCCAGATAATTTTATCCTTGCAGATTTTAAACGAGTATGGGTCATCCCAAAAGTAGAACCTACAAGTAGATAAAAATCTTTTCTTCTCCTGAAATGAAAGGTTAGTTCTTACAATTCCACATGCAAGATAGTTCACAATGTCGGCATACCAAGGAATAGAAGTAACCTCCAATACCTGCTCATAGGGAAAGAATTAATTCTGTGCTCGTGTTTATGAGATGCAATAGTGTCACCAGTGAGAGTAAAACGAGACAAGTGATCCGCCACTACATTCTCGCACGCTTTTATATCTTTTATTTTAACATTAAATTCTTGCAACATCAAAATCCACCGAATCAACCTAAGTTTAGCTTGTGGCTTACTCAACAAATATCGATGGGCTGCGTGATCACTATGAATAATTACCTTAGACCCAGCAATGTAAGATCTGAATTTATTCAAGGTAAAAACAACAGCTAACAGTTATTTTTCAGTGGTAGTGTAATTTACTTGTGCGTCATTAAGAGTCAAACTAGCATAGTAAATCACATGGAGCAGTTTATCAATTCTTTGGCCTAAAACGACCCCCACAATATGATTGGACGCATCACACATAATTTCAAAAGGCAATGATCAATCAGGAGAAACAACAACAAGAGCAGTTATCAACTTCTCTTTCAATGTGTTAAAAGCATTTAAATATTTTTCATCAAAATTAAAAGGGGAATCTTGAGCAAGTAACTTACAAAAGGGATGGCTAATTTTGGAAAAATCCTTAATAAACCTTCCATAACAACCAACATGCCCAAGAAAACTCCTAATGCCCTTAACATTAATAAAAGAAGGCAATTTTTCAATAACATCAATTTTAGCCTTGTCAACCTAAATTCTCTTTTTTGAAACCACATGGCTTAAAACAATTTTGCTTGTCACCATAAAGTGGCTTTTTTCCCAACTTAAGGTTAAGTTGCATTCAATACATCATTCAAGAACCTTAGCCAATTTATTAAGACAATCAGAATAAGAGGACCCAAATAAAGAAAAATCATCCATAAATACCTCAATGAAGTCCTCAACCATGTCAGAGAAAATTGAAAACATGCACCTTTAAAAAGTCGCCGGTGCATTGCAAAGCCCAAACGGCATTCGCCGAAATGCGAAAGTCCCAACTGGGCATGTGAAAGTAGTTTTGGCTTGATCCTCTGGTGTGATGGCCACTTGATAATAACCTGAAAAACCATCCAAAAAGCATTAGAAACTATGTCCTGCAAGTTTATCAAGCATTTGATTGATAAAGGGAAGGGGGAAGTGATATTTCTTAGTAGCAGCATTCAATTTCCTATAATCTACGCATATCCTCCATGCAGTCGTGGTCCTAGTTGGAATAATTTCTCCTTTATCGTTTTCTATCTTTTCTTTGGTACAACATGCACCAGACTCACCCATATAGTATCCGTAATTGGATAGATCACCCCTTCGGCTAAGAGTTTCAATACCTCTGTTTTCACTACTTCCATCATAATAGGGTTCAATCTCCTTTGAGCTTCTATACTATGCATAGCCCCCTCTTCTAAAGATAATTCTATGCATGCACGTAGCAGGACTAATCCATTCGATCTCAATTCCCAACCAATTGCATTTTTAAATTTTCTAAGTACCATCAATAATTCTCCTTCTTCTTCTTTAGAAAGCACAACAGAAATAATCACCGACTTCTGCTTACCTTCTTCTAAAAACACATATTTCAAATGCTTACGGAGTTCTTTTAATTCAAGTTTCTGTTGGGGTTTACTATCCATGTCTTCTGAAGCAAATATTTCCATCACCCCCTCCCGTTTGAGGTTTGCCCATACGTCTCCCCTGATGTCAAAAATATCATTCTGCTCAAGAAATAAAGTATCAAGTCTATAATCATGTAAAAATGTATTTCCGATTGCTTCATCAATGAAATCAACGAAAGAGCAATTTCCAAGTGATGCATGCGAGGGAATGAGGTTAGTGTCAGAAATAGAGAAAGTCACAGTTTCACCAAGCAGAATCATAGTCATGCGTCCATTTTTAGCATCAATAAGTGTGTGCGTGGAGGTCATAAATAGATGGCCCAACAGAAGTGTGTGTTCATTACCTTGATTTTGCACTTCCCCTACTTCTAATACAACAAAATCAACAGGGACAATGAGACCACCCACTTTTACCAAGATATATTTAACAATACCTTTAGGATATCTAATGGACCTATCAACAAGTTGAAAACACATTCTAGTGGGCTTCAAGTCCCCTAAATCAAGTTTTTTAAAAATAGAATAAGGCATTAGATTAATTCCATCCCCCAAATCAAGCATCCCAGAAGTTTCTTTACCATTTCCCATTGAATTTTTTTATAACAAAACTACTTGGATCTTGTTGTTTAGGAGACAATTGGTGCTGAAGAATCGCACTCTCTACTTTTGATACTATTACCTTCTCGTTGTCACCAAACTTCCTATTGTTGGATGCGAGTTCTTTAAAGAGTTTGACATATGCTGGCACATTTCTAATAACATCTAGCAAAGGTAAATTAATATTAATCTTAGATAACATGTTATAGAAATTCAAGAACTGCTTATCTTTTTTTCATTCTGAATGCGACTTGGGAAGGGAATCAGAGGTTTGTAAGGATTATTGGTTTTGTGCAATACAAATCCTTGACTCCCCTCTTCCTCCATTTGCTTGTCTTTCGAATCCAGAGCCTTTGCTATCTCTTCGTCACCTATAGGGTTAGTCAAAGTAGTAGAAAATGGAAGTTCAACTATATTATCAATAATCTTACTACTTCGTAGCACGGTGAGGGCTTGGGCTTATTCTGGTTGGCAGGTAGCTTTCCTTTATTTACCACATGTTGAGCAATTTCACCAACTTGAGTGGCCAATTGACCAAAATGAGTTTCAAGACGCCTAAACGAGGCTTCCATGGACTCTAACTGCTGAATGTTGGCCTCTTGAGTTTTCTTACTAACCTGGATGAATGAACTCAAGCTGTCTTCAATAGATGGAGGCCAAAATTGGTTTGATGACTGACCTTGGGGTTTTGGTGGCCTCGGATAGATTTGAGATGGATTTTGCGAATTTTCGCAACTAAAGTTCATATGATTTCGCCAACCTGGGTTGTAAGTCTAAGCGAAAGGATTATTATGAGGCCTTTGCTGATAACCCTGGATAGCGTTAATGTCCTCAACCTATTGTTTAATCACAACATTACAAACATTAGCCCCATGACCAAAATTCATCAGAAATTTGGCATGACTCGGAAGAATGAGGGGCGGTTGGTGGATGTCCCCTTGTAGCCAACAATTCTACTTGCTTAGTCAATTCAGCCAATTGTTTTGTCACATCATAACTCGGAGCTACTTCATTCACGGCAACCCTTTTGCCTCAGGTACCTTCTTTTTGTGAGTTATCACTCATCATCTCCAGAATATCATAGATTTCCTAGGCCGTGTGTACACCCATGTCACCCCCAGTAGCATTGTCAACCATATATTGATAATTATGCGATAATCCATCATAGAAAAATTGGTTTAACAATTCCATTGGGTAGTGATGATGTGGGCATTTAATCTGTAAATCCTTAAAGAGATCCCAGACCTCAGGAAAGGCTCGCCTTCCACCTGACTAAAAGTAGCTATCTTACCACACAAATCTGAAGTTTTCTAATGAGAGTAGTACATGCCCATGAACCTATTGTACACCGCCTCCCAATTGCTAAGAGAGTTGGGAGGTTGAGACATAAGCCAAGTTTTTGCCTGGTCCTTCGGAGTATATGGAAAACATCACATCCTAAGTTGATCCTCATTCAAATCCTGTAAAGGAAAGGTTTGAAGGACTGAATAGAATTTCCGAATGAAGGTGAGAGGATTGTCATTGGGCTTCCCGTAAAACAATGGTAACTGATTGAAGTTTATGTTTTTGAGCTCGTTGTTCTGTGCTGCTTGTCCTAAAGTGATACAAGAGGTTGCAGTTCCAATGACTGGGCGCGCGAACTCACACATCAAAGGCTGGTGTGCCTCCATGTTGTTTTCATTTTGATTATCACCCATCTCTGGTTCGTAGCCTGTTTATTCTTCCTTTGGAAATTGATCATTAGAATCCTTGCTACTATCCGTAGAATTATCCTCTTCTTTCCTTGCACGTCTCGCAACTTAATGGATGTCGTCCACGGAAGGCACAAGGACCCTATTGAGATTTCTACGTCCTTGCATAAACAACAATAGGAAAAACAGATCAAACACACCTGTGGAATAAATTAAAAATCAAAAGGCAAACAAAATGAATTCTAATATAGAAATATGGAAAATAAACACAATAATTATTACACCTAAAGCCTTCCTCGGCAACGGCGCCAAAATTTTGTTCGACTGCTAAACATCTAAAATAAATCTAGTGATGTTCGCACGAGCACGAGATCAATCGTAGGGTAGCAAGTTGACCAAAGTTTTCCCTCACGGAAGACTTTGCTGGCAAATAATTATTATACAACACAAATAACATAAAATAAATCTTAAACACTCTAACAAAATTTGTGATTGTAATTATCTAAGGAAAAACAAATAAGAAGACAAATTAAAACTGAACACAATTAAACCCCGGAGAAAAACGATATGGATGAAAGTCTAGGATTTTGAAATCATCTCATCAAACTTGCAAGCAGAATATCAACTAATTGATCATGCGATTAACAAATATAACAAATAGGTAAAAACTAGTCCTAGATCTGATAACTCAAGTATTCACAGATTAGAGGTATCATTACATAATTTGCTATTTTTATTAAGCCAAGTTAGATAATACATCTTTGATTCATATGTATCCCCTGAATAAATTTAGTCCATGAATAATATCTTCTCTCGATCTCAATCATTCCCTAAAAATAATCAAAAGTTGGCGAAACAATTACTCACCAAGTAAAACAATTTATTCAGGAAAGCAAATCAATTAGTCAATACTCATGCTTGTTTATTTGAATCAAATAATCCTAATCCTAGAACAAGAAAGTTAGTTAATGCTTGGGACTGGGATCATAATCTCTATTGAAGGAAAAAAACAATCATAAACATCATCATGAAACAATAATAATCACCCAACAAGTGAAATCAGACAAAAGAGATAAAGAAATATTACGCTTTGATTAAGCCGCAAAAATAACTTCAATGGGAAGAACCCAAGCAATCCCAATGTCGAATGAAAGAGAAAAATAACAAAAACTAAAGTTTAAAAGTGCTCAGTAGTAAAAGTGTACGAAATAATGGATCCCCCAAGTGCTATTTATAAGCCTAAAACCCTATACAAGTTGGAAAAATCCAAAAAGAAGAAGAAAATCGAACAAAATTCTATAAGCATCCTCACGTGCGCGCCGCTCAGTACATCCTGTTGTCCTCCATGCGTTCTCCCTCGCGCGTGCACGCTATGTAATGCTTAGGCTCAGAACGTGCACGTCTGCGCACTCGTGCGCAACACACACATTCTTGTCAAAGTTGACGATGCACGCCGGGCGCAAGTGTGCGTGCATTTAATTTCCTTTGTTGTCCCATGTATCCGTGGTGCAACCTTGTGCGCCCGTGCACTTGTGCGTTCGTCCCAACCGTCGTCCAGCCGTGATGCTCATTTTCCCATTTTCAAGACTTCTTTTTACAAAAACCTACAAAATGACAAAAATACCCTACGTAACACACGACACCATAAAATGAAAGATAAAGACACAAAAATACGCACAATCACATACAGGAAAAATAGAAATCGCACAAACATCACACACAAAAACATGCGAAACAGCAATCCAAGCCATGAGCATTGGAAAACATTCGCCAGGGTGTTTGTAGGTCCCAAGGGTTGAGTAGTAAAGTTTAGAAGGGGGGGGGGGTTGAATAAACCTTACCAAATTTTTGATTTAGTCCTTTTAAATATTTTCAGAGTTAACACAAATCAGCTTAATCCTTGAGGGATAACTAGGTTGGCTTACTCAACAAAGTTACCCACTCAACAGACTCGACTGAGATGTTGATAGTATAACTTCGCTGGTATGAGCTAACACTTAAAGTTACATTTGATTTGGTTTTTGTTCAGCGGAAGACTTTTCACCCTTGTTGTTTTAAACTTATTTTTCAACACTTATTTTAGCAATGGTTATTATCAGTTGTGGTCAGCAATTATAACTTAACAGCAGATATAAAAGATTTGTAAGAAATGAAAGTGCTGTAAGTAAAAAAGACACAAGCAATTTTTATAGTGGTTCGAGGATGGGGTAATTCCTCTAATCCACTCTTCTCCAACTCCTGGAGGAATCCACTAAGTAACAAGATCTTATATACAAAGCAGTCAATAGTCCGAGTCAGCCTTGATCACACAGTTGGCTGCTCCTGGGACTCAACTTTTTCACAAAATCGTTGTCTTGCTACTTCAGCTCCCTCGAACGTTTGGAATTGATCACACAGCTTTCCAACGAGCGCAAAGCTTCTGGTTCGAGCTTGAACCTTACTACTTCTCCTTTAACCTTGGAGAGTAGACCCATTTTGTTATTCGAACAAATTTCCTCTTCAACTTTATGAAGTAATCTTTCCTTCACTTAGTTTTTCGATTGAGTTCCTTCGAATTTAGGCTTGAGGATGTCTTTGACAGCTTGAGAGTATTTGCAGTTTTTTGCTTGAATGCTTGTAATGAACTCGGTAACCTTCTCTCACATGTTTCCTTAGCCTTTTATAGTGCAGATTCGAAAATATGTCCATTGAAGAGATAGACATACATTTCAAATCTCACTCGTAGGTTGTTGGCATGTCTTGTCTTGCAGCATTAATGAGGATCGTACTAAGAATTCAATGCTCTGCAGCCTTTCCTTAATCTCTGTAGGTTTTTAATTACATCCCATTGGTTCCTTGCTTTTTACACTCTTTCAGCAAAACAACTTTAGTGCTGGCAGCCTAACACAGGTCTATTTCCAGCAAAGCCTTGACTTGTGTTGACAACAGATCTCTTTCAGCTTTCTTCAAGTCTTGTCTGTTGCATACCCCTTTTACATTCGATTCCAATCATTTTAGAATGACTTAGTCATTAATCACCGACCGAGACTTTTTTTGTCACTTGACTGATCCTTCACTTAGCTTCACACAACTGGGACTTCTCTTCGATCATTATTCGACTATTGTAATCTTCAACTTAGTTGACTCCAACTTAGATCAAACAACCATATCTATTACAAGTTGAATTACATAGAAAATGGGGTGCCAACTTTCTATTCTAAGTTTTATATGGTATCATCAAAATCCAAACATAAATTTCCCTAACAATATTAAAATACCTAAAGCATACCCTAGATTATAGGCTATACTACTCGAGATATCTAGTTGTACTTGAAGGGTATAGTGATGCTAGTTGGATTTTGAATTCGAAAGATTCTTATTCGACTAGTGGATACATATTCACCATTGGAGATGGTATGGTATCGTGGAAGTCTACAAAGCAAACATATATTGCACCGTCCACCATGAAATCTGAGTTTATCGCTTTGGATAAAACATGTGTTGGGAAATTTATTGTTTATATTTTGATGAATGCCATGTAAAACTAAGACTAGAAAGTTGGCACCCCATTTTCCTTATAATTTGTATTGTAATAGATAGGGATGTATGAGCTGAGTCAAGTCAGCTATGCCTGGATATACAAGAAGTCAACTGATGACTAGGATGAAGACTCCGCTGTGAAGCAGCTGAGTGTGGCAAGGAAGAGATGTCAAGGAGTCGACTAAAGGAGTATCAGTTGAGATACAGCTGTATGAAGAGTCAGTCAAGTCAACTCAAGAAGCCAAGCCTCAAGTTGAAGTGACAGATGAGCTATCCATTGATTGGAAGCTAACTCAAAGTCACCTGGGGAATAAAGGACTGCAGTCAAGTCAAGACAATTGAATGAGATCCGTTGATGAAAGTCAAGAATGTTACTCAGAATAGTAACCTACTAAAAGTTGTGAGAGATAAAGCATATGTTCCAGTTGTGTGCAAAAGGAACGAACCAATGAGAAGCACTGCACCAATGTCAGAAACTCTGCAATGCTGCAAGACATGTAATACGAGGAAATGTCAACATCAAGGACTTCAACAAGACAAGCCAATGAACACAAGTGACTTTTGAAAATCAGCCTATCTCTTCAACGGGCAGATTTTTGAAAGTTCACTATAAAAGGCTGAGGAATCTCATTGAGAGAAGGTTACCTGAAACACGAACAATCAAGTAATTATTCAAACTGTAACCTGCAATATATTCTCAAGTTATTTAAGTAAATTCTCAAGCCTAAATCTCGAAGGAAATCGATCCAACACTAAGCTGTGAAGGAAAGACAACTTCAAGCTGTTGAAGAGGAAACTTTTGAAGAATCAAAATGGGTCTACATTCCAAGGAGGATTGTACAAAGGTTCAAGGTCGAACCAGTCTCAAGTTATTAGAGGGCTTCGTGATCAAATCCAAGAAGCTTGAGCAAGTAAGTTGAAGTAACAAGGCAGCCGCCCTGTGAAGAAGCTGAGTCGGACGAGAAGCCAGCTGTGTGACCAAGGCATCTCCAGATTGAGTCCCAAAGGAGCAAGCCAGCTGTGTGATCAAGATTTGTATCTGGACTGATAACCACTTTGTACTCTGATCAATACTTAGTGGATTCCTCCAGGAGTTGGAGAAGAGAGGAGTAGAAAAATTACCCCATCTTTGAACCTCTATAAAAATTATTGTGTCATTTACATTTCAACATTTCATTTCTGCATATCATTTTATATCTGCTGATAATTTGCTATCCAACTGATAATTAACAAAGTGCTAAAATCAAGTGTTTAAAACAAAGTTAAACCAAATTCAAGGGTGTTAAGTCTTCCGCTGAAAATCTCATCACAGCCAAGTTAAGATTTAGACTAAACAATGAGTAATTCTATCAACACTCAATCGAGTAGTCGTGAGTGGCTAACTCATTTGGTTAACTAACTTAGCCGTCCCCCAATGACTTAGTTGTGTATTTAACTCTGTAATATATGAAAAGGACTAAAATCTAAAAGTTGGTAAGGTTTATTCAACCCCCCCTTCTAAACCTTACTCACACCCCTTGGGACCTACAGCAGGTGAAGAAGGAGATTGGCTTCAAAACTTTTTGGAAGATATTCCATGCTGGAGAAAACTTATGACTTCTATGATGATTCATTGTGATAGTCAAGTGGCTATAGGAAGGCACAGTGCAATATGTATAATGGTAAGTCTTGACATATTCGTCGGAGATACAATACCATTAGACAGTTGATCTCAAACGGTGTGATGTCAATTGACTACGTAAAGTCAAAAGACAATTTGGCAGATCCTTTGACAAAAAGGGTGAATCGAGATTAATTGAGTAAATTGCTATAGGGAATAGACTTAAAGTCCACAAAGTAAAATAACCATCATAGTGGTAACCCAACCATGATGACTATAGATCACAAGAACCTAGTTCATTGGGAAAACTAAGCTATGAAGGTTATGTTGTAACACTTGGAAGCAATGTTTCAACTCATCCCTAGAAAGCAATATCAAGTGTTGAAACACCTGAAAAGTTGTGGTGAGGCTAAGTCATTTGACTTTTAATGATTCCTACACCTCGTTGAGGTTGAGTATGGCAGGATACTCGGATCGGAGATCACCAATGTATGTGAGAAGTGTGTGCTGCTTCAAAGTAACACTTATGGATCCAAAGGGGTGTCCATGGCCAAAACGGACACAAAACGTGAGAATAGAAGGTTATGAGACCTTATTGTGTTAATATTATTGACTTAGTATACACCACAGAGGAATAGTTCAAGGCATTGCGTCCACTAAGCCGCCAGTGTACCCGATGGTATTGACTACGGAAGGTTTAAAGCCATAAGCTACCTTTCCAGATGCAATATTATCTCTTGAGGACTGGTTTGCGTGTATGCATTCAGACATTCATTAATTTCCACCCATGTGGAGGACTGTTGGAAATTTCGCTTTGATAAAGTGGGCGTCGACCCAAATTTTGACCAAATTTTTGGTGGCTAAGTATTTAATTCTAGAGGAATTAAATTGTAAATTTTTAATCTACGTTCCGAGTAGATGATCGTAGAATATTTTATTTCTCAAAATCAAATTTCGGTGAGTGAGAAATTAATAGACAAAGTTGGCTACACGAATAAGCATTTATGTAAAGGGAGTTGAAAGGCTTTAGCCTTGTTCCACATAGAATATAAAGTATAGTTTATCCTAGTATAAATACTATAATGTGTTATTAGTTGGATATAATATAACACAAATGGATGATTACAAGTAGGCCACACGCGCGCGCCCGCGCTGCCTGGCCTGGCCCGATGCTTTGGACCCCGGTCTAAGTCCACTATAATTTTATCACTCGAAAATGGGCTTAACCCAGATTCAAGTGACTATTGGGCCTGATGCATCTGGACATTGAGGGTGTCTAGGTTCGTGTGTCTGTTGGAGTTTGTAACTCCTCAAATAGTGGTCATAAGAAGAGACTTGTAACTCCAGGAAGTTACATATGGTCATAAATTATGGCCTTTATAAGTCTGTAGAGCATTGTTGCAATGTGGTTAAGTTAAAAAGGAAGAGAGAGAGAATCAAATTTTGCAGAGATTTAGATAACATTCAGATGTTCATAATATGTTTAGTATGTGTTACAACCCAGTATCATAACATCTCGTGTCAGCAATTCCTTTCTGCAATTATTGAGTCAAGCAAACCAGTTTTCTCACCATTTCCAGTTCGATGAGTCTTTTGTGTTAGTGGTGCTACTACACAAAAGACGTAAGTTGTTTTATCTTTGGGGACATTACGTCATCCATGAGCACTAGCCGGGGCGTCTTTGTCTTGTCGACAGAGGTCTTCCGCGACTCGGCTTTCAAGTTCTGTCAGATTCATGCTTCTGGAGTTGGAGTCCATTCAAGACTTGTAATATTTAGGTTATGCTTTTCTTGTAATTTTATTGTTTCTATTTTGTAACCCATTGTGAAGGTTTTTCCCATTCTCTAACTAATTTGTATGAGTTTTGCATATAATTTGGGCATAATTGTGGATAAAATAAGTTGATATGCATGCATTAATTGACTAAAATGGGCCATGTTCGTATAAAGTGGAAAAGATATTACGCTTTGCCTATTTTGTAGGAATTAAATGATATTTTTAGCACTTTGGTGGAAAATCGGAGCATTGCAGTAAAGGACCATCAAGAATCGAGCGAATACGTGAAGGTTGGAGTTAAATTGAGAAGAAACTAGACGAACCGGGCGAAATACGGCCACGCACGGGCAGCCCATGCTCATAGGCACGGCCCGTACGTGAGCAGCACATCAGAACTGAGCCTTCGTAGTGATGCATGGGCAGGTCGTGCCTGGACGCACGGCCCGTGCATCAATTCAGAAAGAGAGTTTTCTTACGGCCTGACGTATGGGGTGGTCGTGCGTAAGCGCACGGCCCGTGCGTCTGTGCGGGAAAGTCAAATTTTGGCGACTTGTAAGTTAGGTTTGGCCCAACGGGAGTATAAATAGAGACGAGGTGGCCCCAAACCAAGACACGCTGATTTTTGCCCTAGAAAACAGAGAAAAGAGCAATCTTCTATCGGAGGATTCGAGAGATTGATCGAGGTCGCAACCACACGCTGGAGGATTGAAGATTGATCGAGAGATCATCAATGTCCCTGAGTTTGCTTATTCCATTGTATCTTTTACTTTTATCTAGTTTGATATGAACATGAACGATTTGTCTATGAATTGTTTATTCCATGTCCGGCTAATCACCTTGTGATTCCGGGGTTTGGGATTAGGTTAATGGATATTTTTTTGATGTTTAATTGAAATTGAAGTTATTATTTCAAACCCTATTCGAGTACTCTGTTTTATTTCTTGTTTTATCAAATGGCCATTGGTTTAACTTGTTTTATGTATTGATTCATAATTCGAGAGATGAATTCCAATACTAGATCTTGAGTACTTGACACGAATATTTTGCATGATTGAGAAGTCTGTGAATATTTGTGAGGATAAATAATCTTTTATGCTTTTGGGAGTTGGTTATCTTATGTTGAGTAGAGTTGCCAGCATAGATAATCCCATCAACGTTTTTATTGTGTCTCGAGAGAGAGAGAGTAAAATACTTTTGTGATTATATTATAGGGAAGAATAATAATAACTTTGGTTTTGATTAATCGGATAAAAAGAGGGATATTAATTGAAACCATAACCATGGAATCCATTCATCCACTTGATCTTTCAATCAACTCTTTACTTTGTCTTATTATGATAAAATCTTGTTTTAGTTTACAAACCATCAATCAACTTTTGATCGTCTGAATAAAAATAATAATATTACAATCTCAATACTTAGTACATAAATTTATTAGTCTCTGTGGGATCGACCTTACTAACCCTATCTATTAACTACACCGTTCACTTGCGGTGAAGCTAAAAATAAGGCGAACAAGTCTTTGGCGCCGTTGCCGGGGACTAATTAAATTTTTAGTACTAATATTGCGATAAATAGAATTATTTTTAATTTAGACATTTTTTTCTTTCTTTGTATTTTGTTTAATTCTACTCCTAAATTTTTTGACTTGTTTCTTTTAGTTGGTTCAGGTAGTGCATGAACACTCGCTCACAGCGAAGGGACTTAGCACCGTTCATACCGGAGGTTGAAGCTTTCGCAAGGCGGATAAGTGCATCTACTAAACGAGCAGAAAAACAACAAGATCATACTATGGGGGATGTGGAAGAGAACAATGGGAGTGAGGCAACAACGGAGGTAACAATGGGAACACCAGGATCATTAATGTGTGACCGAGACCAGAAGTTCCGGCAGTCCAACAACAAGCGATTCGTGATTACTTTCGCCCTTAGACAAATCGCAGCTATGGTGGAATTGCCCATGTCCCGATCAATGCAAATAACTTCGAGTTGAAGCCAGCGCTCAGTTCGATGATTCAACAGAATCAGTTTGGGGGTTTTCCATCTAAGGATCCCAACTCTCATCTTGCACACTTCATGCAAATATGCAACACGATCAAGATGAATGGGGTGTCTGATGATGTTATATGTCTGTGCCTATTCCCTTTCTCTTTAAGGGATAAGGCTAGAAACTGGTTAGGCACTTTGACTCAGGGGAGTGTGAATACTTGGGATGAGTTGAGCCAAAAGTTCCTGTTTAAATTCTTTCCACCAAGTAAGACAAGCTTAAGAGCGAGATCATGCAGTTCAGACAGTTTGACTCTGAACTACTGTATGAGACCTGGGAGAGATTCCAAGATTTATTGAGGAAGTGTCCGCAACACGGGTTTTCAGAGGATCAGTAGATGTGCTTTTTTTATAACGGGTTGATGGGACAAACTAGATTGTTTGTGGATGCCGCAGCAGGAAGCGCTTTACTAGACAAATTTCCACAAGATGCATTCAACTTGCTAGAAGAGATGGCAATGAATAGCTATCAATGGCCCTCCGAGAGGACAAATATGAAAAGGGTAGCCAAAGTTTCTGATTCAAACCCAATCAAGGTATTGACGGCTCAGATGTCATCATTGACAAATAAGTTGAGTGTTTTAACTCAAGGGGCAGAGGCAAACACGGGTGCTAATAATGAGGGAGTTCCTCAAGATCCTATGGAGGAAGCTAACTTTGTCAATAATCGGAATTTCAACAATTACCGGAATAATCAAACTCCTACCCATTATCATCCAGGTGTAAGAAATCATGAAAAATTTTCCTATGCGAATACGAAGAACGTGATGCAACCACCACAGGGGTTCAGTGTAACGAACGGAGTTATTAATGCAGAGACTAAGACATCTTTGGAGGACATTCTTACCTCGTTCATGAGTCAGACGAGTTTGTTTATGAATGAACGAGGAACCAGTTGAATAAATATGAGCAAAGATAGACAAGATTGAAGCACATGTCACGTATTTGGCTAACACTGTGGGTTCACAAATGAAAAATCTAGAAACCCAAATTGGCCAATTAGCGACGATCATCGGTGGACAACATCAGAAGGGCTAGTTTCCGAGCAACACTGAAATAAATCCAAAGGAACAGTGTAACGACATTTGTCTTAGAAGTGGTATATAGTACGGGGGACCGAAAATTCCGGGAAGTAATGAAATATCGGAACACGCACGACCCATGCGTCGACGCACGGGCAGCCTGTGCATGATGACGAACGGGTGATTTCGACCCCTGGCGATGAACTTACTGTAGCAAATGGCAATGTTGAGGTCAAGGAAGGAACCGAGGGAAATATTGATGAACAAAAAGGGGCTGAGAAGCTTAAATCTTCTTCTAACTCTATTTTTTCTAAACTTACTACTCCCCTTCCCTTTCCCCAACATTTTCAAAAGAAAAAGATCGATGCCCAATTTGCTAAATTCCTGGACATCTTTAAAAGACTGCATATTAACATACCTTTTGCAGACGCATTGGAGCAGATGCCCAATTATGCAAAGTTTTTGAAGGAAATGATGTCCAAGAAGAAAAATTGGCAGAGTTCGAGACAGTTAACTTGACTGAGGAGTGCAGCGGAATCATTCAGAGAAAATTACCACAAAAGCTCAAAGATCCGGGGAGTTTCACTATCCCTTGTACAATTGGTGGTGTTTTCTTTAATAAAGCACTTTGTGATCTAGGAGCAAGTATTAACTTAATGCCCTTGTCCATTTTAGGAAACTTGGATTGGGAGAGGTGAAACCGTCCACGGTCACCTTGCAGCTTGTGGATAGATCACTCACATATCCTTAGGGAATCGTAGAGGATGTGCTCGTGAAAGTAGACAAATTTATATTCCCCGTGGATTTCTTGGTGCTTGACATGGAGGAAGATCGTGACGTTCCTCAGATACTTGGGCATCCATTCCTAGCCACCGCAAAAGCCTTGATAGATGTGCAAAAGGGAGAGCTCACATTACGAGTTAATGATGAGAAAGTGTTATTCTCCATATATAAGGCTGTGAAAACTCATGATAAAATAGAGAGCTGTAAATCTTTATCAGTCGTTGATTCATGTACTAATATGTTTAACTTGACTGATTGTGTGTGTGCTTTAGATCATGTAAAAGAATTACTAAAAAGTGAGAAGGCGAAGCACACGAATCTCATTCTAGACTCTCCAGGTTTTCCCTGAGATATCATACTCGTTTAAGGACCTCGTCATCAATGCGTCCTTCCATCTCGTGTCAAGAAATCTGCAAAAACCATTTCATGAGATTTTATAATGACGATATCACAATCATAATACTGGCATTCAACTTGCCATCTAAGTAATCTAGCCTTTTCTGTTTTAGATTCAATTTTGTTTTTCAGAAAATCCTTGACAGATGAATTATCAATTTTTAAAATAAACTTTTGAGCCAGCAAAACTAAAGGCCATTTTTTGAAAGCCTTTCCGACTGCAAAGAATTCTTTCTCGTTGATATGCCATTGATTTGCTTCACTGTCCGTAAATAGACCGCTGCAATATATGCATGGCACTTCTCTGTTTGGTGTGGCTTTCATAAGGACTGCTGCCGATAATAATCACTGGCATCTGTATATAGAACCAGTTCATCCTCGTCTTGAGGAATTTTAAGTTTAGGAAGCCTTTTACAAACTTCCTTGAGTTTCTTTATCCCTTCTTGATGTTCATCCTCCCATTTGAATAAAAAATCTTTTTGAGTAATGGGCTAAACACATTCATGTAATGTGCCAGATTGTTTATGAACAACTCCGAGAAAACTCTGAAATTAACAACTCCGAGAAAACTCTGAAGTTGCTTCTTGTCTTTGACTATATCTGGAAATCCTTGTATCTTTTCCACAATGTGGCTTCGTAGGATGATTCCGGATTTATCTATTTCAATTCCGAGGAATTCAATCTGTCTTGTAGCAATCATTGCCTTCTTCTTTGAAAGTACTAATCATTCTTTGTGACAAACATCTGAAAATATTTCCAAATGTTTAAGATGCTCCTTAATGTTCTTTGATGCGATAAGAATATTATCGATATACATGAAAATGAAACTGAAATAATCATTGAAGAGATTATCCATCTTCCTTTAATATATCTGGGGTGCGTTGGCCAATCCCATAGGCATCACGTTCCAAATACAGTGTCCTTGTGGTGTGGAGAAAGTGTGAACTTCTTACTTTCTTCCTCCATCTTAATCTGATAAAATCCCGATTTGTAATCGAACTTTGAGAATATCATGGTACCTTTGATGTTGTTAACTAGATGTTCTTTACTTGGGATGTAGTATCTGTCGAACTCCAAAATGTTATTAATCCCCTTGTAATTAATAACAAGTCTTGATTTTTCTCTTTTGATTTCTCCATGATTCCTGACTAAGAATCCCGGACTGCTATGTGGAGAAACTCCTTGTGAAATTAACCTAAGGTCAAGATGTTCCTTAAGTATCTTCTGCATATCCTCACGATCCTCCTGGTTCATAAGGGATGGTTTGAACCTCACGAACTCGTATTCCTTCCTTGGCTTGACCTTTAAGAATGCTTTGAGCTCGTTCTTATCCCACCATGCCAAAGAATTTTCATTGGAATTCCTTTGGATCTTCTTCTTGACATCCTCGAGTGATATTTGTTCTTTTATAGTAACATCACTTTGTGGATTCTTTATTAGACTCGTCATCAGTGTTGCAATAGCCTCTGGAGGTACTCGTTCTTCTCCTTGTATTTAGAATGAATACAAGTTATTATCCCATCACTTTGTATCTTTCTGCATTGAACCATCTGGCCTAAAGGATAATAATGCATCACCAAATATTCTTTTAACCGGCATTTTTAGATTTCAAAGTTTGGCTTCATCACCACGCTTGTTGTGAAAATTAAATGGTATTTTTCTGTAGAATGCTTCCCGCAGTCTCTAGAAAATAATCTTATGATCACATAATGTTGTGAAATAAGTCTCCATGTCTCATTTTCCTATATAAATTGCTTAAATATTTGTAGAAAATTGTTTCCTAGTAAAACATCTACTCCAGTATCATCGAAATAGATTGGTGGCATCTTCACTTTGTACCATGGGGTACCGCTGTTCGCCAAAAATATTTTGTTTCATACAACTGCAAGTGTACAGTGTAGATTATAGGATAATGGCAAGCAAGGTTGTATTTCTCAAGAATTGAAGTGACCGAATATTGAGTTTTTTTTATAAAAATCGAAAATTAAAAATAAAAGAAATAAGTTTTCGAACCCCACAAGTATTTTCAACAACTACAGGAGCAACCTTAGGCACATAATCTGAACATGTTTCTTCAATATTAAATGCAAGTAAAGTTTTAAAAACCAATTCATGCAATTCTACGGGTTCAATTCCTAAGTTAGTCTATTCCCTCTACCGGGCAGCGTATAAACAGTAGATTAATAACAATTGTAGGTCTCCCGACTCGATACAACTATTATTAACTCCCAAAATATCTATGAATTGAATGACTCTCCACAAACAGTTGTAGGTCTCCCGACTCGATACACCCGTTTATATCTGAATTCGATTTCTGTCTTTGTTAGAACTCGTCTCCCGAATTTCGCACTAACAAATATGACATGCTAATTATTGATCAGATAAAAAGCAATTAAGAATAAGCACTCGAATTCATAAAATAGAAAGCATGAATTAATTAAGAAAACAAATAATTATATTTGATATGAATCCACAGTTTCGATTATGCTCCTAAGATCCGAAAGATATGCCTAACATTGATAACAATCTCATTGACAAATTCGAATCAACATTATGACATTGTTTAATCACATACAAGAGATATTAGACATAGAAAGAAAACCCCTTCTTGTTAGGATGGATTCTCCTTCCAAAACTTTGAAGCTCTTGTGCTCCCGTAGATGCAAAAGCCTTGTGGTGTTCTTCGCGACCTAGACTTTTTCTCTCAGAAGATCTTCGATTCTTGCGTTCCCGTGTTATTTGATGTGTTTTCTCTGTATCAATTGATATATTTACGTGCAAGCCTTGGGTCCCTTTTATAGATGCTTGGAGAGATCACTTGTAGAGTTGGAACGGGAAGAGAACTCTGAAAAATGCGTCGTGACAGACCAAACGGCTGTGTGGTCTTGTGCGAAGCCTTTCCCAAACGGTTGTGTTATCCAACACTGGCAGGTGGTGCGGTCTCTACCCTTTCCCACACGGCCGTGTGGGATCACATGGTCCGGCCGTGTGGCCCTGGTTCCGTCCCCTATTTTGCCTAATTTCACATGGTTGTGTAGTTTCATACCGGCATCTCCACACGACCGTGTGACACCACATGGTCCGGCCGTCTGAAGTGTTTTTGTCCATTTTCTTCGTTGTTTTGATCTTTTCTTCGCATTCGTCAATCTTAGTCGAGAATTCCAACTGATATTTCTTCATTTTAAGCTCTCTTTCTTGTAAAAATTACAAGAATACGCAGTATCATGCCCTTTTAAAGAAACCAAGTAAAAACATACTAAATATGCGTGCAAATGCATCAAATATATATCATTTTAAGCCCCAAAATGCACGTATATTTTACACACATCAACCGCCTGTGTCTCTGATCATGATTTTTGCTTATTTAATTCCTCGATTAAAGATAAGAATCTTTTTAGATAAATCCCTTCCTCCAATAGCTGATAAATCTTCTCCAATTTTTTTCAGGAAAAACATCCGGCTTTGCAGTACATATTCCGACACCTAAATCAATATAGGTGGCAAAATATTCGTCCTTGTATTAAGCATATAACATTCCGATAGAAATGTATATGGAGAATGAGCTATTGGTCATCTGATTCTGTATCTTTTATCAGCCACTCTGAACTCCATTCCATCTTATAATAATTCCCAAAGTTTATGATCATCAAGAAATTCAATTTCCAGTATTAATTTCTCTGCGATTTTCCCTGTTGTTCATGTGATAGTTTGGTCAATTTCACCCATTTTTAGGCTTCCTTGATACCCTCCAACTATAGGTTGTTGGACATGATATAGAACATCACAAGGAAAAATGTTATCATTTTGAGTGATGCCAAATATTACTTTCACTTTTGGAAATACATCCTTCTTAGCTCTACTTTGAGACTTCGACTTTTGTTGAAGATGGGTTGACCTTGAATTTTCATATCCATCTATTTTATAGTTGGAGACTCAATAAGTTCTGGTAGAACCACCCTGGCAAAGTCCTCAAAAATTCTTGGGACATCAATAAATTCCTTTCTCAATAATACTTCTGAATGATGTGTATTCGAGAGAGCATAGAAAATCTTGTATGTGATTGAGTAAGGTATATTTCCTTCTTCCATCCAATCGACTCTTTTGAAATATTGATGAAGGATTACAACTATGTTGAAATCTCGATCTCTTAGATTGTATGTAATTCTAGGATAGCATTAAATGTCAATTTTCCTGCATACAAATTTCCTATAACGGCTCCAAGGCATGAATCTTTGACATTGGACATTCGATTGTCAAAGATAGCAAGATTGAGTGGCGAATCAATGCCTTCCTTGAATGTTGCCTTAATAATAACTCTATGAGAGTGTATTTGCAACTTATCCCTTGACTCTACTTTTGATCTCCTGAACTTCTCGATAAGGGACCAACTGCATCTCGATTAGGTTACCAGTAAACTCCAATAGAATGGCAAATTCTCCGGTAGTTACCCTGTGGATAATTTGGTGTTTTTTGCTACGAAACCACATTTTATCCAAAGCTTTCTCCATTGCTCCGATAGTAACCATCATATATCTGAAGCTTTAAATCTTCTTTCATAATCCTCATTATTAGTGTTATGAGAAACCGTAGTATGGGAGAGAAATCCTAATATATCCTCCCTGAGCGTCTGCTGAAGAATCTCTTGTTCACTCTGATTCTGAACTAGATTCACTTCCATCGTTAGAATAGATCTCTTCTTCATAGATGCTTTCATCTGAGGGTAAATCCTCAAATTGATACACATGGATCAAATCTTAATAATAGACAGCTTCTTTGAATTCTGGTGTAGCTTCAAAATGTCTGATTCCTCGCATTTGATTTTCTGGACAATCAGTTGTGACATGCCCTCTTGCTCTGCATGTCCAGAAATTACAATCTTTGAAACTTTCATTAGCTCTAGTGTGAGCTCGTCTGAATGTTATTCTTCCCAGGGTCTTGCTGGTACTCCCTTGGTTAGATTCTGATGAAAAGGCTTTATTTCTGCTTGGTACTGGTCTTTGCCCAGATTGTAACTTTAGGCCTTTTGTTTTGACCAAAACCTTCTAGGTCTCAATGAAGACCTACTCATTTTGCTACTACTTCCCCGGCTGTATGGATGGCTTCTCTGCTTCTTTTTCTTATGCCTTTGTGGCTGACATCTCATGATATCTTTACGAATCCTTCAAGACTCATCTCAAGAAGTAAGATGAATCCTTCCTGTTAAAAAAATCTATGCTTAGATTTTGATGATACCATGTAAAACTTAGAATAGGAAATGTTGGCACCCCATTTTCTTTGTAATTCAACTTGTAATAGATAGGTCTATTTGAGCTGAGTTGGAGTCAGCTAAGTTGAAGATTACGAAAGTCGACTTGAGTATGAAGAGAAGACCTAGCTGTGTGAAGCCAAGTGAAGGATCAGTAAAGTGACAGAAAAGCTGACTCAGCCAGCTGACTGACAGCTAAGTCATTCCAAAATGATTGGAATCGAATGTCAAAGGGGTTTGCAGTAGACAAGACTTGAAGAAAGCTGATAGAGATCTGTTGTCAACATATGTCAAGGTTTTGCTGGAAATAGGCTTGTGTCAGGCCGCCAACAATAAAGCTGTTTTGCTGAAAGAGTGCAAAAAGCAAGGAACCAATATGATGTACCTGAAAACTTGCAGAGACCGAGGAAAGGCTGAAGAGCATTAAAATCATGGTACGATCCTCATTAATGCTGCAAGGACAAGACATGCCAACAACCTACGAGTAGGATTTGAAATATACATCTATCTCTTCAGCGAACATATTTTCGAATCTTCACTATAAAGGGCTGAGAAAGCAAGTGAGAGAAAGTAACGATTTTCATAAGCATACAAGCATTCAAGCAAACATGCAAATACTCTCAAGATTTCAAAGATATTTCTCAAGCCTAAAATCGAAGGAACTCAATCCAACACACTCAGTGAAGGAAAGATTACTTCATCAAGTTGAAGAGGAAACTGTTTGAAGAACAAAAGAGGTCTACTCTCCAAGGTTGAAGGAAAAGTAGTAAGGTTCAAGTTCGAATCAGAAGCTTTGCGCTCGTTGAAAGGTTGTGTGATCAATTCCAAGAGTTTGAGGAAGTTGAAGTAGCAAGATATTTGTTTTGTGAAGAAGTTGAGTCCCGGGAGCAGCCAACTGTGTGATCAAGGCTGACTCGGACTGTTGACTACTTTGTAACCATTATCTGTCATTTTTTGGATTCCTCCAGGAGTTGGAGAAGAGTGGATTAGAGGAATTACCCCATCCTCGAACCACTATAAAATTCCTTGTGTCATATTTACTTACAACACTTTAATTTCTTGCAAATTATTTATATCTGTTGCTAAGTTAATTTGCTAAACTCAACTGATAATAACCTTTGCTAAAAACAAGTGTTGAAAAACAAGTTTAAAACATTAAGGGTGAAAAGTCTTCCTCTGAACAAAAACCAAATTAACTGCTAAGTTAATTGTTAGCTGATACCAGCTGAGTTATACTATCAACAGCTCAGTCGAGTCTATTAAGTAGGTAACTTTGCTTAGTAAACAAACCCAACTGTCCCTCAAGGACCCAACTGATTTGAGTTAACTCCGAAAATATTTTAAAAGGACTATATCACAAATTTGTAAGGTTTATTCAACCCCTCCTTTCTAAACCTTACATTACTCACCCTTTGGGACCTACAAGTGGTATCAGAGAGGTTGGTTCATTGTGCCTTCCACACTGGTTATTGAACTAGATCTCAGTCTTTTCAAAAGAAACAACACTTGAGTTTTTAAAAATTTTATTTCAAAAGCAAAGTTATTATCATGGAAGCAAATCAACTCGCATTCCCATGTTCACTGTGGAAGAGTTGGTGACTGGAAAATTTGTATGCAGGCTCATCTATTAGCTTTGCACGATGAGATGTGGCTAGTGAAAGAGGATGAGTCACTGCAAATTCTAAAAGTCAACACTGCTGTAAGACGAGCACCTCCAGCTGAAGGAGAGGATGCTGCAGCAGAGCCCAGACATGCTATGGTCGAGAAACCTCATTGTGAATGGAGCAACGAAGACAGAAAAAGATACAATCTTGTCAATGTTGCCAAGGACATCCTTTACAAAACCTTGGACAAGGCTATGTTCAACAAAGTTAAATCTTGCAAACCAGCCAAAGAAATTTGGCAAAAAACTTACTTTGATTTGTGAAGGATCTTAACAAATAAAAGAAAATAAATTAACTATTGCAGTCCAAAAATTTGAAAATTTTAAAATGATTGGAGGTGAAAGTCTGGATCAGTTGGATGCTAGATTTTGCACAAATCACAAATGAACTTCCAGCTCTTGGAAAAGAGTACACCCAAAAGGAGATGTGTATGAGAATCCTGAGGTCTCTCCCAGCTAAGTGGGAAATGAAGGTCATGGCCCTCCATGGGCCTCTCCAAAACATCAAATCATGAATTATTCTCAGACCTCAAGGCATATGAGTTAGAGCTGAGAAGAATGGAGCAATAAGAAATAGTTGTGCCCAAGACAGCCACACTAATGGCCAGTGAAGGAAGAAAGCTTAGCCAAAGGAAACAATAGACCTGGAGGAAATTTCCCAAATAGTAAAAAGGTTCAACAAGTTCTTCAATAAGAATTACAAAAGGAACGAGGCTGAATCCTCAAGAAGATACTCAGCAGAGAGATGATAATCCTTAAGAAGACACTCAGCAACAGGACATGCCACCCAAGAGAGATGAACATCAAAGAACTGAATAGCAGAGAGATGATAATCAGAGGGCTGAGAGAGCTGACTTGCAGAGAGCTCAGAACCTGTGTAGGAACTGCAGACAACTAGGACATTTTGCTGTTGACTGTTCTTATCCACCAGTCTACAAATATAGAAATGAAGAGGATAGTAGAGTCTTCAGAGAAAGAAGACATGAAAAGAAGAAAGCCATGTTGGCTGCTGACACTGCTGAAACAACCAAGTGCAAGGAACCAGTAGACTCGGATAGTAGTGAAGCAGACTACTCGAGTGATAATGAGGAATAGGCTATGATCTGCCTCATGGCCAAAGAACAAGATCCAAAAGATCAAGAAGATGAGGTGACTCTAACTTATCTCATTCAGATTCTAGTGACAGTGATTGTGACACAAACACTCCATCACCCACAGATCTTTATGATTCAATTGGCAAAATGATGAGTGACTTTGAACACTTCAAAACCTCACACACACTACTAAATGAGGAAAACAACCAACTTAAATGCCAAAACTCACAACTAACTAAAGAGCTGAGTACTCTAAGTTACATAGCTGATGAGAATACAAAGATGAAGGCTGAAATTGCAAAGATCCAAGAAGAATTAACTACTACAGAAAAGAGGGAAAAAGATCTTAAAAATGTGATTGATTCATTTACAAAGGCATCTAAATCATTGGATGAACTTATAATGACTCAAAACGAATGTGGAGACAAGACATGCATAGGATTCAATTCCTTTGTGCATACCCAAGTTCCTAGAGTGATTTTAGAAAAATGATCCTCAAGCAATGAAGGAGTCCAAAAATCCAAAACACCAAATGTTTCACTAACACCCACACAAAAACACAATCACAACCATATTGGCCTTGGATATAAGGGTAAAGTCAAGAAGCCAGTAGAGTATGCTGAAAGGACAACTGAAATAAAATTCAGAAAAGTCCATCAACAAACTCCAAACAGAAAATACTCTGTGAAATTTAAACAGAGCTACCAATGCACCGCAGATTTCAAAGAAAGAAAATCATATGATGGTAATTGTAGAAATTATCCAAACCAAGCTGATTGGAATAATCGAGTGGATATTAGCCAAGACCTATGGGATACAAGCCAAAATGGCAAAGACCTCAACCTCAACATAAGTCATTCTCAAGGAAAAAGAGCTATCATCAGCACACATATGCACCCAAGCACAAAACCCATCAAGCACAAAAATTCCACTATTACCCCAAGTGTCAGGAAATTTATTTGTTAGATTTTGATGATACCATGTAAAACATAGATTTTTAGAAGTTGGCACCCCATTTTCCTTGTAATTCTATGTTTTAATAGATAGGACTGAAAGAGCTGAGTGAAGTCAGCTATGTCAAAGAATGCAAGATGTCAACTGTAGACTAGAGTGAAGACTCTGTTGTGTGTCAGCTGAGTATGGCCAAGATGGAAGACAAGGACTCGACTGAAAGAGAGCCAGTTGAGGAACAGTTGTGTGAAGTATGATGAAGTGTCAGTTGAGTCATTCCCACATGTTTGGAGCAGACTCAAGTCAAGGGGTAACGGCGGCAGTCAAGTCAAGACAACTGACATTGATCCGTTGGTAGGAAGTCAAAGATATTACTCGATATAGTAATAAGTCCAAGCTACTAGGTCTTAAAGTGTTAGGCCCAGAAACATGCAAAATGAAAAAGGCAATGGGAAACACTGGAACATGGGTCAGACCCTGTAAAGCTGAAGAGACATTTAGTATGAGGAAGGGTCAACATCACATCTCTGCAGACCAACAAAAGACAAGCCAATGAACAAGAAGTGTCATTTGAATATAGCCTATCTCTTCAACGGACAAATTTTCAAATGTGCACTATAAAAGGATGATGAAGCATTTGAGAAAAGGTTGCCTAAACCAAGCACGAAAAAATCAAGCAATTATCAAGCAAGCATAACCTGCAATATTCTCAAACTTATCGAGAAAATTCCTCAAGCCTAAAAACTCGAAGGAACTCGATCCAACCCACATTGTGAAGGAAAGATTACTTCAACCAGTTGAAGAGGAAAAGTTTAAAGAATGAAAAAGAGGTCTACTCTACAAGTTGAAGGATTGTAGAAAGGTTCAATGTCTAAACAGGAGTTTCAAGTCTGTTGGAAGGCTGTGTGATCAATTCCAAAGACGTGAAGGGAGCTGAAGTAGCAAGGCAGCTGTCTTGTGAAGAAGCTGAGTCACAGGAAAAGCCAGTTGTGTGATCAAGGATGTCTCTAGACTTATAACAACTTTACAACTTGATCTGTTACTTAGTGGATTCCACCCGGAGTTGGAGAAGAGTGGATTAGAGGAATTACCCCATCCTTGAACCACTAAAAATTTGCTTGTGTCATTTTACTTTTAGCATTTACTTTCTTGCATATATTTTCGTATCTGCTAATAAGTTATATTATTATCCAAATGATAACAACAATTGCTAAAACAAATGTTAAAAACAAGCTTAAAAATAACAAGGGTGTTAAGTCTTCCGCTGTTAAAAATAAAATCAACTAAAAAGTTAAGTGTTAGTTGAAGCAGCCGAGTTATACTATCAAATGCTCAGTCAAGTCTGTTGAGTGGGTAACTTAGCTGAAGATAGCCAACCTAGCTGTCCCCCAAGGACTTGGCTAATTTGAGTCAACTCTGTTGTAAATTTTAAAAAGACTAAAAGTGAAAATTTGGTAAGGTTTATTCAACTCCCCCAAACCTTACACCATACGCCTTGGGACCTACAAGTGGTATCAGAGCAGTTGGTTCATTGAGCCTTCCGCACTGGTTACTGAACTAGATCTCAATATTTTTCAAAAGGTTTAACACTCGTGTTTTCAAAGTATTTCATCTTTAAAGCAAAGTTATTATCATGGAAGCAAATCTAACTCGTATTCCTATGTTTACTGTGTAAGATTTGGATGACTGGAAGATTCATATGCAGACTCATCTATCAGCTTTGCACGATGAAATGTGGCTTGTGATAGAGGATTGTAAGTCCTAATGAGTGTGGTGTAAGGTTTAGAAGGGGGGTTAAATAAACCATACCAAATTTTCGATTTAGTCTTTTTAAAGAGTTCAACAACTTGATTCAAATCAGTTGTGTCGTTGGGGGACAACTAAGTTGGCTATTAAACTAAGTTACCCACTTAACAGACTCGATAGAGCTGTTGATAGTATAACTCGGCTGCTTAAGCTAAATATTTAACTTGGTTGATTTGATTTTTAACAGCGGAATACTTAACACCCTTTGATTGTTTTAATGCTTATTTTTAACACTTGATTTTAGCACTTAGTTATTTATCAGTTGGATAGCAAATATATACTAACAATATATATAAAATAGATATGCAGGAATGTAAATTGCTGAAAGTAAATTGACACAAGTATTTTTATAGAGGTTCGAAGATGGTGTAATTTTTCTGATCCTCTCTTCTCCAATACTTGGAGGAATCCACTAAGTAACAGATCAGTTTACAAAGCGGTTATCAGTCTGGAGACAGCCTTGATGACACAGCTAGCTTCTCTTGCGACTAAGCTTCTTCACGAGGCAGCTGTCTGGCTACTACAACTCACTTCTCAAGTTCTTGGATTTGATCACGAACCCCTCCAACAAACATGATACTTGGTTCGACCTTGAACCTTTCTACAATCCCAACTTGGAAAGTAGGCCCCTTTTGTTTCTTCAAAAGTTTCCTCTTCAACTGATTGAAGTTATCTCTCCTTCACAGCTTGTGTTGGATCGAGTTTCTTCGAGTTTTAAGGTTGCGGAAATTCTTGAATTGCTTTGAGAATATTGCAGATTACTTGCTTGAATATTACTTGTTCGTTCGTGGTTCAGGTAACCCTTTCTCAATAGCATCCTCAGCCTTTTATAGTGCACATTTGAAATTTGCCGTTGAAGAGATAGGCTAATTTCAAATGTCACTTTGTGTTCGTTGGCTTCTCTTGTCTTGGTCTGCAGCCTTTGTGATGTTGACCTTTCCTCGTATTAAATTGCATTTTAGGTTTTGCAGGTTTCTGACACAAGGTGAAGTGTTTCCCATCGGCTTATTTCCTTTTGCACGATTCTAGGAAAAACACTTTATGACCTGGCAGCTTGACATACTACTATATTGAGTAATATCCTTAACTTTATTACAACGGATCTAAGTCAGTTGTCTTCAATTGACTGCTGCCTTTACCCCAGGTGACTTGAGTCTGGTCCAATCATAGGATTGAGTCAACTATCACTTCAACTGATAGACCTCGCTCTTTAAGTTGACTTGACTGACACTTCTCACAGCTGTTCCTCAGCTGACTCTCATTCAGTCGAGTCCTTGACTTCCTTCCGGGCCATACTCAGCTGACACACAACAGTCTTCATTCCAGTCCGCAGTTGACTTCTTGTATTCTTTGACATAGCTGACTTAACTCTGCTCTTCCAGTCCTATATATTACAATACAAAAATACAAGGAAAATGGGGTGCCAACTTCCTAGTTTATGTTTTATATGGTATCATCAAAATCTAACAAATAAATTTCCTAACAATTTCCCCCTTTTTGACGATGCCAAAACTTCAAACAAATAATGTAAGTAAACAACAAAAATAAATACAGGCAGTGCAGTAACAAAGAATGTATGCTTTTGAATAATCATTTTATTGATCATAGCATTCTTGTCCTTCACAAAGATGTTTACAATAAATATCAAAGCTTTTCCTTTACAGGGTTTTTATACAAGTACATCAATACAACATGTATCTAAGCTAAGTTACAAGAAAATTTACTGAGCTATTACAGAAGACTTACATCTTTGTATTTACAACAAAATACATGAAGGGGTTCGCAGCACACTTCAACGCCTTTGTTGCTTCCTTCTTCTCTCTTCTTCATCAGCTCTCTTCTTGTCAACCTCTGATCTTCTCCTCTTCATTTCTTCTTCCTCTCTCTTCTTCTTCTCGTACGCTCGCCTAGCAGCAGGGTCATCCCTTTGCTTTCTCTCTTCCCATTCGCGAGCAGTTCTCTCATTCTCAGCTTTTTGCGTTCTTTCTAGCAACTTCTAGGTTGGCAAGGTGATCATATCCAACCTAATATATAAGACCCTTCTCGTCTGGATCTACGTATGCTACGTCTTTTGGTTTTGGTCGAGGTTGAGAACCTTTTCCACCTCCACCACGTCTTCCCCTTCCAGACCCAACTCCCCTTCCTCTGGGAGTATACTGTATCGGAGTCTTCGACTTTCCAGCTGAGTAACTACTGGAAGTCTGCTGCTTATCAGCTGATCGACAAAGATCCAATCCCTTCTCCCTATACAAGTCCCAGGCTTGCGGCAGAGTCATCCCTTGAAAGTAACCTTCTGATTCTAGAGTTTGGAATTTCTCTAGTGATCTGGGCTCAGATCCATCATCAGGCGTGGTAATGTTCCTCGTGGGTTTGATCGCAGCATAGTCCTTTTCAGATGGAGGACCACCATATTGCTTCATGATCTCATGAACGTGAGCTAAATTGCTTTTCAGCTACTTCCTCGAATGCAACTTCGATAGCTTTTCTTTTATCTTTCATGGCAATTGCAGTTTTCTCAATAGGTAAGTTCTGGGTAGCTTGTTGAGAATCGTGGCTGTGACTTCAGCTAGCTGTGGGGTTTTAGCATACATTAATTTCAAATTCTTTGAACTTCCTTCCCCCTCAGCTGTGTCACCTCCTTTCTTCACTTCTTGCTTCAATCCCTTAAGGGGCTCTTCTTTCCCCTTTTTGGCATCATCACCAAAGGAGAGAGGTATCCCAGGGAATAATCCACTCTGGAGGAAATCTATTCAGCTAATGGTCAAGTCCTGCTTGGAGTCTGCTGTAGAATAGGCTCTGCAAAACTCTGATCGAGTAGCCTTTGACTCGGCTGACACTAACTTCATTTCAGCCATAAGGAGACTAATCTTTTCATTCATGCTATTCTCGAGTCGAGTGATCTCAGTCTTATGAAAGTGATACAACAGCTCCATATCCGACTTATGAGAGGTTTCCATCCTTACCATGTATTCCTGCATCCTTTTCTGATACATCGAAGTGTCCGAACTCTGCAGTAACATCTTCGCAAATACCTTGAAGTGACGGGCTTACTCAGATCGCATGGTTGTCTGTTGTGCAACCTATTCCATTATTCTAACAACAATCCCTCTCAAATCAGCTGTGAGGGTTGCATCCCGATTGTCCAGTCTAAGATCCAGATATGCCTTGTGGCATTCCATCTTCTCAATCTCTTCGCAGATAGTCTTGAAGGCTTTTCGGAACTCAGCTTTTGAGGCTGACTAAGCTGCTAGCCACTCTGCATCGAAGTCGAAGTCCATTGGCACAATCATATCAGAGGGAATGACGGGCTCTTCTTGTACGGTATATTTCTTAAGGTCTCTGGCAGATTCAGCTTCCAAATCTGGCAATTCAATTGTGAAATGAAACATATCTTAAAAAACGTCATCACGAACAAATGGGATGTTTGTGTCTGCTTCCTGAGGAGCTTTCCCTTGTTCTTGATGCATAGAACCAACTCTCTGCCTCATTTGCGCGTCATTATCGGCGATATCACAAACCGTGGAAAGCCTTGTGGACGGAGATGTTGAAGTCGTTACTCGGCCAGATTGTGGAAGCTCGCAATGACTGTTCCAACCGGATCGATTGATTGTGTTTGCTCACCGATCGAGCCTCACCGCCTTAACATCTTCTTCGGTCTTAGTGGGTTTTTCCAAATGAGCAACCGAGTCCTCAGCTGATTCATCAGCATCATCGAAAGATGATGAGACCCTGGGAGATGGCTCATCATCGAAGTTGAATCTCATAGGAGTTGTCTTATCACTGACCATACTCCATGATTTGAGAACATCCTCAGCCTTGTCCTTTGAAGAATTTCAGGATTAACAGACTCGGCTTCATCCTCGGATCCCAAAAATGAAGTATCAATAGGCTCTTGGGAATCACGAAGGGCGTTGATCTCCACTTCTGCAGCAGCTCCTTCAATTTGAGGAATGTTTTGTTGTTCATCTTGTCCCTTACCCAAGGAAGTCTCAACCTCCCTTGGGCCTTCTATACCCCCAGCAGTCTCAACTGCTGCAGGGCCTTGGACAATCCCTTGACAAACTCGGATGTCTTAGGGTCTTCTACGGTGGCATCCTTCGGAGTCTCAACTCCTTGGATTGCACTTTCAGAGCCTACAGTCTTAACTCCCAGGGCTTCACCATCATTTGCCTTAGTTGCATCAGCAGCTTCATCGGCCTGCATGGCAGTTGACATCTTAGCTGAGACAGACTTAACTGTCCGAGCGTCGTTAATGTCACTCTGTTGTTCTGTGATCTTTTCTCCTTCGCCTCCAAACTACAATGTTTGGTCTCCCTAAGCATTCTCCGACCTTGCTGTGGTGGAGAGAGTTTTCCCCAGCTGAGTGAACGATGGTGGGGTCATTCTGCTCCTGAGACGTGGCTATTGTTCCCTCTGAGTCTACAGTCCCAAGGTCAGTTTTTTCAACAACTTCTTCAGGGGTAGGCTTGGCTTGGGTGCCCAAATTCCCAGCTTCATTGCCAATTCCCTTGGAGCCATCTTCAGATCGCACGGGGGACGTGGTCGCATCAATATCAGAGGCAATCTGTTGTGCCACTCCCAAAGGATCAGTCCTAGGAGAGATTTGGAGGACTCTCCTGGACCTTCTTCGAGATTCATCTTGTGCATGGCTCTTGATTCCCTGATAGGCATTTCGGACTTCTCTACTGCAGCAACAGGGTCTATCTCCTCCATCTTACTATCAGTAGACTCATAAATGTGCTCATGAGGCCCTGTGTATACGCACATCTTGGATTTCTCCATGGCTTTAGCTTGCTTCTCAGCTTTCTCCTTCTCTTCCTCCTTGATAAGTCGTAGGGTTTCCATACAGTTTTCTTCATCAAGGTCAGATTGGACAGATGCATGTCCAAGAAATCTAAGAAGTTCTTCATCCTCCTCAATGAACTTAAGACGAGCAAATTGTTGCTTGGAGTAATCCAACTTCCCTGCCCTCCATTCCCTTAATCTTCGTTGAATGTCTGGGTAGGGGCAGGTGCTTTCTTTGACTTGGCTACTGGGGAAGGGGCAGGCTTATGTCTCAGCTATGTCTTCAGTAGGGTCAGCTTATTCCCCCTCACTTGTATCAGCCTTTTTCTGGGCTCCGGAGAGGTCGCCTTGAACATCCATTTGTTTGCATGGAAGGGTTTGCCATGGTGCAGTGCAATGCCCTTCACCTTTATTAAGTGGCCAATGACAAGCCATATCCCAGCGAGCAACCAAAGGTCCCATCATCCTTGTAGGACCTATTCATCACGTTCTGGCATACTCTGCTGAAGATGAACTCTGCCCAGTTCACCTTCTTATCTTCCATAATAGCAACCATCACAATCAGCTTTGTCTTGGACAACTGATTGAAACTCCCGAATTTCATGTCCTACACTTGGAAAGGATATTCATCAGCTTGTGATAATCTTCCTTCAAGAAGTCCTTCTTGTTGTATACACAGCCTTCACAGCATACTTCGGCTTTGCAACTTCCTTCCAAGCTATAGCCAAGTGGACATCCTTCTCAGCGATGTCCTTCAACCCTTCACAGGGTAGGAAATAGTGCTCAACAAGGTCTTTCGCAGTGATTTTAATGTCCTTGTTGTGGACCGATGAACGGATTTCATCGTCATGCACCTCTGCGTTCAAATAGAACATAACCACTTCCTCCAAGTAAGTGTGCATGAACTGCATTGATAGAAAGTCCTTCAGGCTGGACTTTCCAGTTTCTCAGCTATTTTCTTCACAAGGGCACCATCAACGCCCTGCTAGATCATACCAGCGAAGTCCATAGACGATCCGGTGTGGATTTTCTTAGATAACAAAACAAAATCATTTTTACTGCCATTTCTAGAACTTTTGACCGATTGAAAATACGAAAACTGAACTTGAGGAGCTAGGGTTTTGAACTTAGTTGTAGAGAGAATAAGGTTTTCTTGCTGAAGACGAATGAGTTTTGTGTGAGGAGATAGAAAGTGAAATTTTGTATATATGGGATGTGAAAGGACCTCTTTTGGAATTTGAAAATTTTGATCGAGATCAACGGCTGAGATTAAGCATTCAAAACTGCATCCCCACATTAAATGCAGCAGCATTATATCTAATAATATGGTTTACTGTGCAACTTTTGTACTGACAGCCATTGCTACGCTGACGTCATCTTTAAAAACATTCTCGCTTAATTAAAACGACTGCGTTTTTGTCACTTAGCTCATAAATGATTCAGCTTATATCCAAAGTGACTCAACTCTGCTTCTCTCTTCTCATGATGTAATTCAGCTGTCAGCTTACTCGATACAGCTGACGTCCCGACTGGGTTGTTTCACTTGGCTGAAATGTGAAACTTGCTTATTTTCCATTCTCTCTTCTTCTTTCTCTGTTGATTGAGTCTTCTGAGTATCCTAACTCATCTCAATTAACCCTAACTCATTTTTGAGCTCTTCAAACCTTGATTCACATAATGGCTATGTGAATATGTCAGCTAACTGCTTATGTGACGCCCAACCCTATTACTACTACTGGAAAATATATAAATAGTAATACTTGGCCACAATCACCGGAAAGAGCTCAATATCAATTTTCAGATGTCCAATAACCGATTGACAAAGACGAGGGCCCATCCTTTTGTGACCGCCAGATGTCCGCCTCATGCCTGCACCCGCGATCCACAAAAAGTCATCCCACTCGCTGCACCAACCAGAAGGGTACTATCAAGTGGACCATCCTCCCGTGACCACCAGGCGTCCACCTCATGCCTGCCCCTGCAATCCTCCGGAAAGTCATCCCACTTGCGGTACCCGAAACATCATATACATAAGCCACACAGGCCTCGGTGCACTAGTAGCGGCCAACCAAAATGTTTTCTTTTCAAAAAATTATGTCGTGCATGCCTCATTTCAACAATACTCATATATTGTGCATGCACGTGCAAATGCCAATGATTGACATGCTCAATGAAACAATAATCATCACACTCCAATATCCACCAAGCAATATACGGACATCAAGGTTTCCATAATGCATCCATCAAGATACAAGAATTGCATTAGTATCAATAAGACAGAAAATACTATGTTCATGCATTGTAGTTGCAGATGGATTTTCACTTACCTTTCACCCTTGAATATCCTATTGAAAGTTAGCTAATTGTCTTTCCTCCCTAACCTTAGGTGTAAGATAACCTGTAAAAATTGAAATAAATTATATATATATATTTCCAATCATTAATCCCGCCATTTATAATAAATGACTTCATACTTAAGTTTTAATATATTTAAATAACACCTAATTTTTATTATTTTAATATTATTAGTATTAGTATTCTTTTTACATAACATAGGCTAGTGAAACTTGACACGTTTTTCCACTACGAAATGCACAATGGAATTATCCTTCCTTTCTAATTGCATTTAGGTGATGATTCAATAGTATACCATGTTGGGAAATTTATTGTTTAGATTTTGATGAATACCATGTAAAACTTAGAATAGGAAGTTGGCACCCCATTATTTTGATGTAAACAGCATTGTAACTAATAGGGCTGGTCAAGCTGAGTTAAGTCAGCTATGCCTAAACATGTAAGAAGACAATGGAGACTAGAAGGAAGACTCATTGCAAGACAGTGAGTATGGAAAAAGAAGAGAGAAGACGGAACTCGATCAAGGTGCAACGAGATGCACTGAGTAAAGTATCGACCAAGTCAACTCAAAATAGCCAAGTCTCAAATTGAAGTGACAAGAGTCATCCAATGATTGAAAGCTGAGTCTAAGTCACCTGGGGAAAGCAAGGAAATGCAGACAAGTCGAGATAACTGAAAGAGATCCGTTGCACAGAAATCAAGAGAATTACTTAAATAAGTAATACCTCCATGCTACCTTTCTCGAAGTGCTCCGTCCCAGAAGCGTGCAAGGGGAATAAACCAATGGGAAGCACTACACCGTGTCGAACTCGAAAAAGTCAAGAACAATTCATACGAGGAAGTGAAACTCCAAGGATCGCAACAAGACAAGCCAACGACCACAAGTGACTTTCAAAAATAAGCCTATCTCTTCAACGGGCAGATTTTTGAAAGATCACTATAAAAGGCTGAGGAATGACTCTGAGAAAAATGATCTTGATTACCTGAACCATGAACATTCAAGCTAATTTTTGAACTGTAATCGAAATATTCTCAAAGGTCATTCAAGATTAATTCTCCAGCCTACACTACGAAGGAAATCAATCCAACACTCACCTGTGAAGAAAAGATAACTTCAATCAATTGAAGAGGAAACTTTTGAAGAAAAGGGGTCTACATTCCTCGGAGGATTGTAAGAAGGTTCAAGGTCGAACCAGTCTCGAGTTTTTGGAGGGCTTCGTGAAATCCAAAAAGCTTGAGCAAGTGAACTGTAGTAGCAAGGCAGTTGCCCTGTGAAGAAGCTGAGTCGTACGAGAAGCCATCTGCGTGACCAAGGCATCTCCAGACTGAGTCCCAAAGGAACAAGTCAGCTGCGTGATCAAGACTTGTATCTGGACTGTTACCACTTTGTATACTGATCAATACTTAGTGGATTCCTCCAGGAGTTGGAGAAGAGAGGAGTAGAAGAATTACCCCATCTTCGAACCTCTATAAATTCTTATCGTGTCATTTACATTTCAACACTTTAATTCCTGCATCTTATTTGTTTAACTCTGCTGATAAATTTGCTATCCACTTGATAATCCCTAAGTACTAAAACCAAGTATTAAATCTTTACTAAATCAATTTTAAGGGTGTAAAGTCTTCCGCTGAAAACAAACTGCAGTTGAGCTAATTCAGTCTTAACAGCTAAGTTATTCTATCAACAGCTCAGTCGAGTCTGTTGAGTGACTAACTCTACTGATTAACTAAATTGGTTATCCACCAAGAATACAACTGTGTAATATCAACTCTGAAATTTAAAAAGGACTAAATCGAAATATTTGTAAGGTTTATTCAACCCCCCCTTCTAAGCCTTACACTCACACCCCTTGGGACCTACAAGTGGTATCAGAGCGGTTGGTTTATTGAGCCTTCCGCACTGGTTACTGAACTAGATCTCCAAATTTTTCAAAGTCTGTTTTAGTATTTAAAACTCTTCTTATTATCAAAAGTTATTATCATGGAAGCAAATTTGACACGTATCCCTATGTTCACAATTGAAGAATAAGATGATTGAGTTATTCTATCAACAGCTCAGTCGAGTCTGTTGAATGACCAACTCTACTGATTAACTAAATTAGTTATCCACCAAGAATACAACTGTGTAATATCAACTCTGAAATTTAAAAAGGACTAAATCGAAATGTTTGTAAGGTTTATTCAACCCCCCCTTCTAAGCCTTACACTCACACCCCTTGGGACCTATAAGTGGTATCAGAGCGGTTGGTTCATTGAGCCTTCCGCACTGGTTACTGAACTAGATCTCCAAATTTTTCAAAGTCTGTTTTAGTATTTAAAACTCTTCTTATTATCAAAAGTTATTATCATGGAAGCAAATTTGACACGTATCCCTATGTTCACAATTGAAGAATAAGATGATTGGAAAATTCGTATGCAGGCCCATCTATCAGCATTACATGACGAGATGTGGATAGTGATAGAGGATGGGCCACTACAAATTTTAAAAGTGAACACAGCTGTAAGAGGAGCTGCAGCTGAAGGTGAAGAGGATGTCGCTCCTAGACCAGCTATGGTTGAAAAACCAAGAGCTGAATGGACAAATGATGACAGAAAAAGATACAACCTGGACAATGTGGCCAAGGATATTCTTTACAAAACCTTGGACAAAGCCATGTTCAATAAAGTCAAATCATGCAAAACGACTAAAGAAATCTGGGACAAGCTAATATTGATTTGTGAAGGCTCAGAGCAAATCAAGGAAAATAAATTATCAGTGGCTGTACAGAAATTTGAGAATTTCAAAATGATCGCAGGAGAGAACCTGGATCAACTGGATGCTCGGTTCACAGAAATTACCAACGAGCTATCTGCTCTCGGAAAAGAATATACACAGAAGGAAATGTGTATGAAGATCCTAAAAAGTCTCCCAGCTGAATGGGAAATGAAGGTCATGGCACTAAGACATTCCATGGACCTATTAAAGACATCCAACCATGAACTATTCTCAGATCTCAAAGCCTACGAATTTGGTGAGAAGAAAAGACCAGGAAGAGACAATACCCAAAACAAATTTGCTTCTAATTGTTAAGGATGGCAAAAAGGCTGAGGTCAAAGAAGTCATTGACCCAGAGGAAATAGCCCTGATGGTTAAAAGGTTCAACAAGTTCTTCAATAAGAACTACAAGAGAGGCAAGGGCGAATTCTCCAGAAGACACTCAGCTCCCTCCAAGTCAAAGGAAGATAGGCCAACCAAGAGAATAGATCATCAAAAAGCTGAATATCAAAGGGCTGACAATCCAAGAATGGAAAGAGATGATCAAAAGGTTGAATATCTATCTTTGAACTCAGGCAACCGGGTCACTATGCCATTGATTGCCCATATCCTGTAGTCAACAAATACAGGAATGAAGAAGAAAGAAAAGTCTTGAGAGAAAGAAGACAAGAAAAGAAAAAGGCAATGTTGGCTGCAGAAATATTTGAGATAGCCAAGTCAAGAGACATAGCCGATTCAGAGAGTAGTGAAGCGACTCGTCAAGTGACTCGAAGAAGAAGCATTGATCCGTCTAATGGCCAAGGAACAAGACCAACCTGACCAAGAAGATGAGGTACACTCGATTCATCACACTCGGTCTAGTGATAGTGATCAGACACACACACTTCATCACCCACTGATCTTTATGATTCATTAGGCAAAATGATGAAAGATTTTGAACAGATTAAATCCTCACACACACTACTAAATGAGGAAAACACCTACTCAAGAGCCAAAACTCACAAAATTGACTAAGGAGCCGAGTACTCTAAGTCAAATAGGCGATGAGAATAAAAGTTTAAAGACTAAAAATGCCAAGCAAGTAGCAGAAATAGCTGCCATAAAAAAGAGGGAGAATGACCTCAAAAATGTGATTATCTCATTCACTAAGGCATCTAAGTCATTGGATGATCTTATCATGAGCCAAAGAGAATGTGGAGACAAGACAGGGCTTAGGATTTAATTCCTCTGTGCTATGTCAAGATCCAAAAGTGATTTTGGAAAAAGGATCTTCAAGCAATGAAGTATCTCAAAAATCCAAAACTCCAAATGGTGCACACACATTTATTCCAAAGCACAATTACAAGCAAACTGGCATTGGTTATAAAGGAAAAGGAAAATGACCGATTGAGTGTGCTAAGAGGACAGCTGAGAAGAAATTCAGCCAAGTTCCTCAGCAAACTTCAAACAAGAAATACTCTGTAAAGAAGAAACAGAGCTACCAAAAACCCCAGAAGTTCTATAAAAGAAACACATTTGATGGGAATGGTAGAAAATATCCAAGCCAAGCTGATTGGAATGATGTAAACTATCGGCAAAGAAAGACCTATGGAATATAAGCCCAAATGGCAAAGGCCTAGAACTCAAAGAAAGGCCATTCCAAAGGTATAAGAGCTTTCATCAAAGACACACATGCACCTAGGCACTACACTCGAGACATCACAACTACCCAAAGAAGTCAATTGCTAAAACACATATACAGGCATACAGACAAAAGAGACAGTTGTATGAACCTAGAATCCCCAAGCAATTTGCCAAGAAACCTGGTACATGGATAGTGGCTGTTCCAGACATATGACAGGAAACAAGAAAAATCTGTCAAAATTCAAGGAAGTTAAAGGAGCAAAAGTCATATTTGGAGGAAATGAAGCTCAGGGAGAAATAAGAGGCATTGGATCCATCAAGAAAAATGGATTAGGCAAATGACAAAGACTCCTATGAGATTTGGACAGGGAGAAAACCAAATGTTGCATATTTTAAAATATTTGGATGTAAATGCTTCATCCATAACAATGGCAAAGACAATCTAAAGGCTTTTGATGCTAAAGCTGATGAAGGTATCTTCTTGGGATACTTAGCTGAAAGCAAAGCCTACAGAGTACTCAACAAGAGGCCTATGGTTGCGAAGAATCCATTCATGTAGTATTCGATGAGCCAAATGTAAATGGAGAAGACATTGAAGAGTCACCGATAAGTCAATCATCCACCATGCGAGAAAAAGTCCCTACGCCGAAGATGAAGGCGAATTATAAACTCGGATGAAGATGAGATAGCCGAGTCTCAAAAAAAAAACCGGAAAATCTGCAGCTAAACGAGAGAGCTGATCAAAGCAAGACAAATTGCAAGACGATCAATCCGGCTAACTTACTTCAACCTCGATGTAAGATGGTGAGAGACCATCCACCGAACTTGTCATTGGAGATATAAGATAAGGTGTCAAAACAAGATCCAGAAGTCAACAAGAAGCCATGTTCACATGCTTTATCTCACAAATAGAGCCTAAAGATGTATCACAAGCATTGGATGACACACATTGGATTCAAGCTATGCAAGAAGAGTTGAATCAGTTTTAAAGAAATAAAGTATGGGAGTTAGTTCAAAGACCCACCCATCAAAATGTCATTGGCACTAAATGGGTGTTCAGGGACAAGATGAACGAGGAAGGTTCAGAGGTAAGAAACAAAGCAAGATTAGTAGCCAAAGGATATTGCCAAGAAGAACGGATAGATTTTGATGAAACATTTGCCCCTGTAGCAAGATTGGAAGCCATTAGGATGTTTCTTGCCTATGCAGCTCACAAGAATTTTATTGTATATCAGATGGATGTAAAAAGTGCATTCCTAAATGGTTTATTGGAAGAAGAAGTGTATGTTGAACAACCTCCAGGATTTGAGCAGAAGACTCTTGGAGATAAGGTATACAAACTCAAGAAAGCTCTATATGGATTAAAACAGGCACCCAAAGCATGGATTCACAAAAGGAAAAGTAGATAGAACACTGTTCAGAATTCAAGACAAGAAGAGCATACTGCTTGTTCAAATATATGTGGATGACATCATTTTTGGATCCACAAACAAAGAACTGTGTGAAAAATTTTCAAACCTCATGCAAAGCAAATTCGAAATGAGCATGATGGGAGAGGCGACATTCTTCCTTAGACTCCAAGTGAAACAAAAGGATGGAACCTTCATAAGTCAAATAAAATACACCAGAGATTTAATGAAGAAATTTGGTATGGAAGAGAAGTCTTCCGTGAAAATACCAATGAATACATCGATCAAAATGGACATGGATGCGGATGGAAAGCCCGTAGATCAAACAAGATACTGAGCACTTATTGGATCATTACTTTATCTCACAAAGCAAAGCCAGGCGGACATCACCTTTGCTTTGTAGGTGTATGTGCAAGATTTCAATCTGCTCCAAAAGAGAGCCATATGATTTAAGCTAAGAGGATCCCGAGATATTTGAAGGGAAGCCAAGAAGTTGGCTTATGGTATCCAAAGGAAGGTGGATTCAAGCTAATTGACTATTCGAGACTCGACTATCTTTGGATGCGAGTTGACAGAAGAGCACCTCGAGGCACATGTCAAATGCTTGGAAACGGACTAATTTCCTGGTTTAGCAAAAAGCAAAATTCAATAGCCACCTCTACAAATTAAGGGTGAATAATACATAGGCTGGCAAACAGCTGTTGTGCCCAAATCCTATGGATGAGACAAAGAATCGAGAGACTATGAAATTGAAGAAAAGGAAATTCCAATCATATGTGATAACACAAGTGCTATTGCAATCACTCAAAATCCTGTGTTGCACTCGAGAACAAAGCATATCGATGTCAGATATCACTTCATAAGAGATCATGTTGAAAAGAAAGACATCACCTTGGAATATATTTCAACTGATAAACAGTTAGCTGACATATTCACAAAACCATTATGTGAGTCAAGATTTTAAGAACTCAAGCATGAGTTAGGTTTAATTGAGTTTGAGCCGACACTTTCGAAGACTCAAAGAAAGGCAATGAAACACAAAAAGGGAAAAAGGCTGAATTCTCAAAATCGCTAAATGAATCGATCAGACGGGAAAGTCACTACACCGAATTAGGTCATACCGAGTCATTATGAGAATCTGTGAGAAGAAGAGTTAAATCGGCTAAGGGATAAGCTGAGTCATTTATGAGCAAAGTGACAAAAACGCAATCGTTTTACTAAGCGGGAATGTTTTTAAGAATGACGTCGATAATGATGATGTGTACATGCAAAAGCTGCACACCAAGCTTATGATTGGATATAAATGCTTTGCCGCATTAAATTCGAGACATTAAATGCTAATCGGCGTGCAAATTCTAAGCCGTTGATTTCAATCACATTTCAAAACCACCCGCACGTCCTTTCAAGAACCATACTTAAACCATTTTCGTCCGTTTCTCTCACATATTACCAAAACTGTTCATTTCTCTCTCAGAAGCAAAGGCAAAACTCTCTCAAAACCCTACCAATCTTCAAATCAACTTCTAAGTTTCTTTTCGTGAAATCTTGGAAAATGGCATCAACTTATGATTTCGTCAAGCTAGGGGAAGCAAATCCACACCGGGTCTCTTTGTGGATTTCAAGGGTATGGTCAAACAGTCCGATGACGCCTCATAAAGAAGATTCTTTGAAAAGCTCGAAAAGTCCGGGCTAAAACAATTTCGACGATGGAGCTCCCGATGACCTATGTGGAAGACATCGCTCGCCCTCGTGAACGCTGAAATTCACGATGACGAGGGGATCAAATCCTCTGCTCACGGGAAGGAGTTCATCATCTCTCGCCAAAGATTTGGCGAACACCGCTCATTACTCGGCGGAAGGAGCACCACAAATCAATGAAGCCGATGTAGACTTGGTCACCGCCGGAAGGAAGTAGCCAAGACCGACTATGCCGATAAGATAGTCTACACAAACAACAAGAAGTTCTTTGAAGGAGGACTACCACAAACCGTTGGACATAGTTGCCAAATGCATAGACATCAAATTTGCCACTTTGACCAACTATCAAAGCAAAATTGATCGTCATGGCCGCGATCATTGAAGAAAAGCAAATAAACCCAGGCTGAGTTTGTCTACAAAGAAACTACGCTGCAAATGTAGAAACAAATCCTTCAAGGAGAATGGAGCATTTGGAGGATCCTCGGGATACGGCCCGGTGATTGGCCGGTGATGGAGGTGAAAGGAGTCCCTCTTAGACATGGAAAGGCGTTCCATGTAAACAAGAGGATGTTCGAGATCAAACCTCTCTCGCGCATCAAGAGAGCCTACGCCAAGAGAGCGATACAAGTGAGGGGGAATCACTGACCATGAAGATACAAATTTTTTCTCTCCACCAAAGAAGAAAGTCCCTCTACGGCTACTAAGAGAATCTACGCCGCAAACAAAAGAAAACCAAATCTGCTCCCCTTGCGCACACTGAAAGTCACTCCGCCTCGCAGTGTCTCCCGCCCAAAGAAGAGCCGGCGAAGAAATCTAAAATACCTTCTCCGGCCATCAAAAAGAGGAGAACTGATAAGCCAAGACGGCCGCTCCTCGGAAGAAAACAACAACACCGCCCCGCCGCCCAAGACTTGAAGAAACTCTCTCTCCGAACTGAAATCCCTCTAGTACAAACTAGGAGAAGAAGAAGAATCTTCAAGCATTCTCAACTTGAGAAACCGGATGAGTCGACCACTCACTCAAAACAGACATCGGAGATAGGCGGAGAAGTAAAGTCTCCGAAATTATTGATGAAACAAGTCTAAAAGCGATCACCAGAGGCAAATCAAGACCAGTGTAGTTCGAACAATGAGACACAAGAAGTAACTGAGAAATCTAACTCGCCTATTGACAGGATCGTATCCCCTCCTGCAACAGACGCAACTGACAGAATGGAGCACCAAAGCTTGCTACCTTCTATCCCTGAGAATGAGGGACAACAAGAAGAAGCTGATAGAGATGATGATGTGATGATCCTATCCCCACCTTATCCAGACATCCAAAATCGTCTGCGAGAGTGGAGGAAGTGGAAGTTAAGTCGATCCAGGGAACAGTTCCAACGGCCTGAGTTTATCGAAGAAGAAGAGGAACTGATGAATTTTCTTGGTGACCACTGTGGTCCAAGCATCGGATGAAGAAATCGCACGATATCTTGCGGATCTTCAAGGACAAGGAGAAGGAGAGACAGTGTAGGAGAGTGAGGCACGTGAGAAGGCCAAAGATCTCGCCTATCACCAAAGACCACGTAACATACACATCCTCTCCTTGACGTCCTATCGTCGAAGCGATGAGGATCTGGACCTGTTCTTTGCGCCACGAAGAGTGGCAAATCAAGCAAGCAATGCACGAATCCGAATCCTTCATGAACAAAGAATGATGGAGGGACCAGGAGAGTCCTCCAAAACACAAATGGAGATAGACCCAATGGGAGTGGTGCGAAGATATCGCCATTGTTGTTCTTTGCCACCACTTCCCTAGCTCACTCGGAAGAAGGAACTAAGGGAAATGGCGATGAAAGCGGGTTAATGGGGACCCCAATCGAGCCAACCCCGAATGAAGGTGTCTTACCACCGCCCCAACGGCCGAAAACTCATTAGAAATAGCCAGAGTTTGGAGACAAGTGACCCCATTCAAGTCACTCACCGGTGGTGCGCCCGAGGGGGAAACTCCTTCCACCGCAGCAAGGTCGGAGGATGCTTTGCGGATGACTCCCGAACGAATCTAGGAGGCGAAGTGGAGAAGGAACAAACACAAAGTACACAAATGAGTTGTCATCAACGAAGCTCGCATGCGATTGAGACTGTCTCCTGAGGTGCCAATCGCTCCGGGAAGGCTAATGACGCTGCTGATGCGATCGAGCACAGAAGAAATGCTACCGGGAGTTAACACTGGCGATGAAAGTGCAATCCATGGGGTTGAGACTCCAATGGATGCCACCGCAGAGCCAGGCCTAAGACAGATTGACACTGCCGAAAGGGATGTCCATGCCTCGCTGCATTGAGACTGCAGGAGGTAATGAAGGCCAACGGGAGATTGAGACTTCCCGGGGTAAAAAAGTCAAGTACGAACATCCCTCCCCGCTATCATTGATCCATCTCGAAAAGGAGATAAGCGCGCTTCACGATTCCCAGGACAACCCTGATGTAACCTTTCTGGGATCGGAAGAAGACGATGAAGCTGAGTCATCCCCTGTGGCTGATCCAAAAGACTCAGCTGAGGATGTTCCAACCACGAGCAAGTCTGACCTCAAGACTACTCGTCAAACTTTCAATTTTGATGATGAGCCACCCATGGAAATCTCATCATCGTCCGATGACGCTCGATAAGGCCGAGGACCACCAACTCAATTGGAAAAACCACCAGACCGACGGCCGCTGAGACAATGAGGCTCGACAAGTCGGGTCAACTTCACAATGCACCCCAACAGTCAATCAAGCGCAGCTCCCCAAGCTGCAGGCGGGTTCGACTCCACAAGGAACTTCACGCGCACCACTCATCATTGAACAAATCCTAGTGGCCCGTGATGATTCCTTTGTAGAATCATTTCCATTCTCTCTGGAGGTACCCGATCTCTCAAGAGTCGAAAGAGATCTCGTGCGCTTCTGGACTGCACTGATCCTGTCATTCCATCGAGATACTATTGTTCCAAATGACTATGATTTTGACGCTTAGCCATCACCGCCACAGAGGGAACAAATGAAGTTCGGGAGGTGTTCAAAGCATTATTTGCTGAAATTGAACGGATGGAGAGGCACCAGGCCTCGATGGACATGAGATCGATAACGAGATGCCAACCTTACCTGCGACTTAAGAGGTATAATAGTCGAATCGTGGGAGTGGTGGCAACAACAAAACAATGCGCGTGGAACAAGCTAGATATTTGAAACATTGTTCAACAAACTGTTGGTATGGTGAGTGAGAATGCCGATGCAAAGACAAAGCCGAGAGAACACATTGAGCACTTGCATGAATCTCACATTGCTTGAGATCAAGGCTGCTGCGTGAGCAAAATAAGAATGAGCTCCTGCGTATGGAAGAAAACATGGATCGAAAATTCACCTTCTCATGGCCGAGATGAAGTTGCTTAAAGTCAATCAACGCTACTCGCTCGAGTTTCGTGCGATAATCCGCAAAGCATTTCGAAGCGAGAACTTCGACTATCGCCAGACTTCGACTTTCCTCGCTTGCTAGTATGTTTCCAGACGCTCCTCTCTCCTTTAATGATGCCAAAAAGGGGAAGAGGAATACCTTAAAGCGAAGAGATCGAGGCGTTGAGAAAGAGGAAGCAGAACAGTAAAGGAAAGACAAAATGAGGAGGTCTCAAGAGCAAAGAAAGGAAAGTATGTTGAGGGGGAAGGATCGGGAGATGTCACCCTAATGATTGCACAAACCCCCAACAAGGTCTTGTCACAAAATGATATTATCGAAGAAACTCCCAGTGACTTCTGCCACTCCAACACTGCCGTGTCTATGGTCAAAAGAGAAAGACATTGAAGCGAGGATGGAGGAAGTGGAAGGAAGGATGAATGCCCGAGTTATGGATATCTTGAAACAACATGGAGGCATTCCAAAGAGAGCAGAGACACTTATGCCATCTCGGATGCCGAATCGAGCCAAGATCGGTTGATGAATTTAAAACGCCGCATCCAAGGATACTTCGCAAACATGTCCATGGCTCAAGCCGGGACTTGTATCTTGGGAAAAGGGTCTCACGCTATGTGAAGAAGGCCGACAGCAAAGAGCGGACTACCTAGCGTCACTCTGCTGGTCACTCCGCCGGTCACTCACCAAAGAAGAAGATCCCAAGACAATACACGCCTGCAGAGGAAGAGGTAGAGAAAAAGCGATGGTGGAGGAAGAGGTTTCGGACCTGGGCCTCTCGCCCAAAAACATTGAGTACATAGATCCTGCAAGAAAGGAGGGATCTCTTTGGTGGCAAGTCTTGACCAAGTAGCCAATCTGCAAGTGGCTAAGAACAATGCCGAGTATGTGAAAAGAATTGAAGAAGAAAACAAAAGACAAACTCAGCTATGGGAGGAAAGACAAGAGAGACTAAGAAGAGATGAAGTCGCCGGAAGGCATATGAAAAGAAAGAAGAAGGCGGTGAAGATGAGAAAAAGAAGAAGACCGAGAAGATGACAAAATCAAGAAGATGAAAGAAGGAGGCAAAGAAAGGAGATAAAGTGTTCTTTGTCCACCCCTTTATGTATCTTACTTTGTAAATACATTTCATGTAAGTCTTCCGTAATAAATCAGAAACTCTCTATTTTTGCGTAAACATAAACAATGTTGCTCGATACACCTTGTAAACAATTGTGTAAAAGAACAAGAATGTTATGATCAATAATAGAATTGATTCTACGCATACATTCTCTCAGTAAATACACTATCCGTATGTATCTATGCTATTTACATTTTTGAATGTTTTAAGTTTTGGCATCATCAAAAAGGGGGAAATTGTTGGGAAATTTATTGTTTAGATTTTGATGAATGCCATGTAAAACTTAGAATAGGAAGTTGGCACCCCATTTTTTTGTTGTAAACTGCATTGTAACTAATAGGGCTGGTCAAGCCGAGTTAAGTCGATTATGTCTAAACATGCAAGAAGACAACTGAGACTAGAAGGAAGACTCACCGCAAGACAATTGAGTATGGCAAAGAAGAGAAGATGGGAACTCGATCAAGGTGCAATGAGATGCACGGTGAGTAAAGTATCGATCAAGTCAACTCAAGATAGCCAAGTCTCAAATTGAAGTGACAAGAGTCATCCATGATTGAAAGTCGACTCTAAGTCACCTGGGGAAAGCAAGGAAATGCGCAAGTCGAGATAATCGAAAGAGGTCCGTTGCACATAAATCAAGAGAATTACTTAAACAAGTAATACCTCCATGCTACATTTCTCGAAGTGCTCGACCCCGAAGCGTCTGCAAGGAATAAACCAATGGGAAGCACTACACCGTGTCAGACCACAAGTGACTTTCAAAAATAAGCCTATCTCTTCAACGGGCAGATTTTTGAAAGATCACTATAAAAGGCTGAGGAATGACTCTGAGAAAAGTGATCTTGATTACCTGAACCACGAACATTCAAGCTAATTTTTGAACTGTAATCGAAATATTCTCAAAGATCATTCAAGATTAATTCTCCACCTACACTACGAAGGAAATTAATCCAACACTCACCGTCACGTGAAGGAAAGATAACTTCAATCAGTTGAAGAGGAAACTTTTGAAGAAAAGGGGTCTACATTCCGCGGAGGATTGTAAGAAGGTTCAAGGTCGAACCAGTCTCGAGTTTTTGGAGGGCTTCGTGATCAAATCCAAAAAGCTTGAGCAAGTGAGTCAGTAGTAGCAAAGCGCAATTGCCTGTGAAGAAGAAGGCCGAGTCGCACGAGAAGTCACCGCGTGACCAAGGCATCTCCGCATCGAGTCCCAAAGGAACAAGTCACCGCGTGATCAAGACTTGTATCCGGACTGCTACCATTTTGTATACTGATCAATACTTAGTGGATTTCTCCAGGAGTTGGAGAAGAGAGGAGTAGAAGAATTACCCCATCTTCGAACCTCTATAAAATCTTATCATGTCATTTACATTTCAAAGACTTTAATTCCTGCATCTTATTTGTTTAACTCACGATAAATTTGCTATTCACTTGATAATCCCTAAGTACTAAAACCAAGTATTAAATCTTTACTAAATCAATTTTAAGGGTGTAAAGTCTTCCAATAAAACAAACTCAGCTTGAGCTAATTAATTTCTTAACAAATGAGTTATTCTATCAACACTCGATCGAGTCTGTTGAGTGACTAACTCTACTGATTAACTAAATTGGTTATCCACCAAGGATACAGCTGTGTAATATCAACTCTGAAATTTAAAAAGGACTAAATCGAAAAGTTTGTAAGGTTTATTCAACCCCCCTTCTAAACCTTACACTCACACCCCTTGGGACCTACATACCACAAACAATTAAACACTCAACTTCAGTATATGACTATCTGGCATCATAGATATATTTCACCATAAAAATGAATTTATATACACATATTAATCCTAAATTCCAGTATATATACACACATATTTATAAATCTCGTACTTGCCCCTGCTGCTATTAACATCATTTCATTGTAAGGAGTGTTTTAGATTTAAATGATTTAATAGATAGTCGCATCAACCAATTTTTCTTCCTTTTTTTTTTGTGGCAACATCTTCAAATTATTATATATACATGAACATCAACGATATTTCTCTACTAAAATATACCTGATATAGTTTTAACTCTTTTGTGAATCCATATGAATACAACCACATATAGTATATGATTTGTCAAATCCATATAAATCAACATCAGATTTGTTAAATCCTTTTTTTTCTAATAACTTTAATACAAATACATTATATATAATTGAAATACGTACTAAATTAATCTCATATAGACAACCGAAATCAACATATGAATTAATTTTAGGCTATTATTATTTTAACTTAGTTAAACAAAAGATAAATAAAGCTTTGAAGGACTTACCGATTGGTTCCTCATACACAAAGCATTTTTCTCCCGGTTTTCCTTTTCTTATTTTATTTTATTTTTCTTTTGCCCAAGTTTTCTTTCGCTTCATCTCCCTCCGTGCTATCACCGTGTGTGTTTATTGTGCGGGTAGTATGTATATGTACTTATTGATTCACTTAACTTAAGCATTAAGGCGGTGATGCATTTCAGATATATACTATTAACTAATATATTATTTATAAAAGTTAAAGTATACATATAACATAAAATTGATGCTCTAGAGCTCACCACGTGTAATACCGTTTTGCTCTAACACCAATCTATTTATAAAGCTTCATAGATATAGTAATGACTTGTGTGTGTATATATATATATACTTGATATACATGATCATAATTACACACAAATATATTAATGTAAAGTATTAAAAATGTTTTAATATACATTGTACGTGTTTTTTTTATATATGTGTATATATATATAATATGATTAATTAAAAAATTCTTTAATACATTATAATATCCCTTTTAAATTTTATTTGTTTACATATTTCATGTTCGATATACACATCGGTGTTACATTTAGTCCTCAGTCTACCACGTGTAATCTAATGGTATCTAAAAGATCAACACCTGGAGTTTTTTATTTTAATATAAAATCAATTACTCAAATTAGTAATCCTACGATGAACACTTTAAGTGAGTTCCAAATAATAGAACTAGTTATACAATATAAATAATCAGATTACGCAAATAGCACATAACTTTTATGTAATGCATGACTTATATTGACCAGGTGGGTAGTGAGATATACTTGGGTATTACATCATCCCCTCCTTATAAAAATTTCGTCCTCGAAATTTGGCTTACCAAAATAAGTCAGGATACTTTGCTCTCATTTCATCTTCTCTTCCACACGTAGCTTCTTCTACAGATTGACTCCTACAAAGTACTTTAACTAAAGGGATTTTCTTATTCCTGAATTTCTTTATTTCTCGTAACAATATCTCCAAAGGTACTTCTTCGTAGCTCAAGTCAGCTTTTAATTCTACTGGTTCGCGTTTTAAAATATAAGATGGGTTTGAAACATATTTTCTCAACATAGAAACGTGAAATACGTCATGTATTTAAGACATTGATGATGGCAGGTCAAGCCTATAGACAACATCACCAATTCTTTCTGTGATATGGAACAGGCCGATGTATCTAGGACTAAGTTTTTCTTTCCTTCCAAGTCGCATTACTCCTTTCATTGGTGCCACTTTCAGGAACACTTGGTCTCCTACAGAAAATTCTAGCATTCTTCTTCTTTGATCAGAGTAACTCTTCTGTCGACTCTGAGCAGTCACCACCTCTGTCATTTCTCGAATCTTGTCTGGGCCTAAAATCTTTCTTTCACCAACCTCGTCCTAGTAGACCAGCGATTTACACTTTCTACCATACCGTGCTTCATAGGAAGCCATCCCAATTATGGCTTGATAACTGTTGTTATATGAGAATTCTATCAAAGGTAGATATTTACTCCACTGGCCCTGAAAATCTAGAACACATGCTCTAAGCATATCTTCTAAAATTTGTATCGTTCGTTCCGATTGCTTATCGGTTTGAGGGTGATAAGCAGTACTAAACGACAATCGTATTCCTACTGCCTTCTGTAGACTCCTCCAGAAAGTAGATAAGAATCTAGAATCTCTATCTGACACAATGGATAGTGGCACACCATGAAATCTAACCACTTCCTGTATATAAAGTTGTGCGTATCAATCCATAGAATAAGTATAACAAATCGGAATGAAATGAGCGGATTTTTGTTAATCTAACTATGATTACCCATATAGCATTGTGTCCCTTGACTGTTTGGGAAAACCTCCCACAAAATCCATGGTGATCCTTTCCCATTTCCATTCCGGAATATGTAGAGGTTGCAACGTTCCAGCTGGCCTTTTGTGTTCTGCCTTTATTTGTTGACAGGTTAAACATTATTTCACATATTGGGCGATATCCCCTTTCATGCCTGGCCACCAGTAATGCATCTTCAAATCTTTGTACATTTTAGTAGCTCCTGGATGTACAGAATATGGCGTTGAATGCGCTTTTGCTAGAACATCCTCTCGGAGATTTTCCCTGTTGGGCACGTATAACCGTTCTTTAAATCGAAGTACTCCATGTTCAGATATTTTGAAGTCAGAAGACGCTCCCGAGGCAATATAATTCTTCATTTTGGCATAGTAATCATCACTTTGTTGTTCTTATTGGATTCGATCAAGTAGCGTAGGTCGGAGTGTTAGTGCTGCTAACTTAGCTTCAATGGTCCCTAGCGATACAACCTGTATGTTCATTTTCTGAAGATCCATTAACTCTGATTTCCAAATGCGAATCGCAATTGCATTGCTTTGTGTTGATTTCTGGCTCAACGCATCTGCTACATCATTGGCTTTACCAGGATGATAGCTGATCACACAATCGTAATCCTTCATTAATTCCAACCATCGACGTTGTCGCATATTTAGTTCTTTTTGCGTGAAGAAGTACTTTAAACTCTTGTGATCTGTGTAGATCTCACATCGTTCCCCGTCTAGGTAATGCCTCCGTATTTTAAATGCAAATACCACTGCTGCAAGCTCTAAATCATGCGTTGGGTAGTTCTTTTCATAGTCCTTCAATTGTCTAGACACATACGCAATCACCTTACCATTTTGCATCAATATGCATCCTAGGCCATTCTTCGACGTGTCACTGTAAACTACAAAACCACCAGTACCTGATGGAATTGATAGAATAGGTGTTGAAGTCAATCTCTTTTTTAGTTCTTGAAAGCTTTGTTCGCTTGCCTCCGTCGATTTGAATGCGACACTCTTTCTGGTTAATTATGATAAAGACGAAGCAATCTTGGAGAATCCTTCCACAAATCGATGATAGTTACCAGCTAATCCCAGAAAACTGCGTTCTGCTGAAGGATTTGTAGGTTGTGGACAATTATTTTTTAGCCTCGACATTACTCGGATCAACAGAGATTCCTGCTTCAGATATAACATGGCCCAAAAATACTACTCGATCCAACCAGAATTCACATTTCTTAAATTTGGCATATAATTGTTTTGCTTTCAGGACCTCTAACCCTATTTTTAGGTGTTCAGCGTGCTCCTCTTTTGTTCTAGAGTAGATTAAGATATCATCAATAAAAACAATAATGAATTTATCTAGAAAGTCTCTAAATATACGATTCATCAAGTCTATGAAAGATGTTGGGGCATTCGTTAACCCAAATGGCATCACCAAAACTTTATAGTGTCCATACCTCGTGCTGAAGGTTGTCTTGGGTATATCATCTTCTTTTATTTTCAGCTAATGGACCCGGATCGCAAGTCAATCTTCGAAAATACTGCCGCAACTTGAAATTGATCGAACAAATCGTCGATTCGAGGTAGCGGGTGTTTATTCTTGATTGTAACTTTGTTCAATTCTCGGTAGTCGATACACAATCTCGTCATACCATCCTTTTTTTCGCACGAACATGACTGGCGCACCCCATGGCGAGAAGTTTGGTCTAATGAAGCATATATCTAGAAACTCCTGCAATTGTGTCTTTAGTTCCTTCAGTTCCAATGGAGCCATGCGATATGGGGCTTTAGAGATTGGAGACATTCCTGGAAGCAAGTCAATAACAAATTCGATCTCGCGGTTGGGTGGTAATCCAGGAAGATCATACGAAAATACATCGGGATACTCTCTCACTATTGGAACTTCGTCAAGGATTGGTTGGTGTTGTTTGTCAATGCTCATAACACTTACTAAGTATCCTTCACAACCAGCGTCCAGTAAACGTTGTGCTTTTAGTGCTGATATCATTGGAAATCTTAAGCGTGTCGTGATTCCAACGAAGGTGAATGGATCTTCCCCTTTGGGTCGAATTGTCACTATCTTTTCCTGACAATCAATTGTAGCACCATACTTTGACAACCAATCCATACCCAATATGATATCATAGTCATTCATGGTTAACACCAGTAGATCGGCATAAAGTTCTATATTTTTTATTGGAATAACACAAGCTTTCAAAATTTGATTAGTCTGCCTGGAATCTCCCAAGGGCATCGTTACATTGCAACCCACTTCAGCTAAATCAGGTGTCCTACCCAGTCTCCTCACATACTCAGTGGATTCCAAATGAATATGTCGCTCCCGAGTCAAATAATACAAATATTGGGGTGTCAAAGATAAAAGTTTACCAGTCATTACTGATGGGTTAGCCTTTGCGTCTACTCTAGTGATAGTAAATGCTATGCTGGCACAATTTTTTGTCCCATAGAATTTAGCCTATTTGGGCACGTACTAGCAAATATTCCTGGCATCCCACATATAATACATCTCCTGTTATCTACCGGGCAACTTCCAGTAGGTTAAGTCTTGCACATAGGCCAAAAAGGTAGTGCTATAGATGTCTCCCCTCCTTAGTTTCTATCCCCACCACTACTCTCACCCCTAGTTCTCACCATAACTGGAACACTGTCTTAGGGAAATATAATAACACATGGCCAACATAATTTCATGAAACATAAAATGCACCAGACAGTAAAGTAAAACTTACTGGCATGGCTGTGCTCCACAAGTTTTGAGTTCATGTACATGGATAGTTTACAGAACCTGTAGCCGAGCTCTGATACCACTCTGTGACCCCCAACCCTATTACTACTACTGGAAAATATATAAATAGTAATACTTGGCCACAAACTCTATGTAAAATGTGTAATAATTTTTTTCTTTTTCTTTTGATCCCTGTGACATTTTAACGAGAAACAAGTAAAAATCATTTTAATTAAAATATCAGGACAAGTCATGTCCATAAATAAAAGAGGTAACCAACCCTGTTATTAAACACAATAGACATCCACGTGATCAAATGCATAACCCACATCACCTAACTATTTGCATGTACATAGTAACATCAGAGTTTTCAAAAGAGGGTACAACCCTAAACCAAAATACAATACAAGACCACAAAGGGAAAGGTGACCCATCAACATAGCCCAACAGGTCGTCATCCATGTACAATGTCCTCAATAACTTGTATGAGCTCCAATAGTCTGCCCAGTAAGCCCATGAAATCCAGCATCAACAGGTCACCTACAATGCATGAACTACATGAGCTAAAGCTCAATAAGTAAAAATCATGCATGTCAATGAAATGATATGAAATGATAAAGTATTTCAACTAAATTCCTTTTTCTTTTATCGGGCCCTTGGCCCCCTACTATGCACCGGAAAGAGCTCAATATCAATTTTCAGATGGCCAATAACCGATTGACACAGACGAGGGCCCATCCTTTTGTGACCGCCAGATGTCCGCCTCATGCCTGCACCCGCGATCCACAAAAAGTCATCCCACTCGCTGCACCAACCATAAGGGTACTATCAAGTGGACCATCCTCCCGTGACCACCAGGCGTCCGCCTCATGCCTGCCCCTGCGATCCTCCGGAAAGTCATCCCACTTGCGGTACCCGAAACATCATATACATAAGCCACACAGGCCTCGGTGCACTAGTAGCGGCCAACCAAAATGTTTTCTTTTCAAAAAATCATGTCGTGCATGCCTCATTTCAACAATACTCATATATTGTGCATGCACGTGCAAATGCCAATGATTGACATGCTCAATGAAACAATAATCATCACACTTCAATATCCACCAAGCAATATACGGACATCAAGGTTTCCATAATGCATCCATCAAGATACAAGAATTGCATTAGTATCAATAAGACAGAAAATACTATGTTCATGCATTGTAGTTGCAGATGGATTTTCACTTACCTTTCACCCTTGAATATCCTATTGAAAGTTAGCTAATTGTCTTTCCTCCCTAACCTTAGGTGTAAGATAACCTGTAAAAATTAAAATAAATTATATATATATATATATATTTCCAATCATTAATCCTGCCATTTATAATAAATGACTTAATACTTCAGTTTTAATATATTTAAATAACACCTAATTTTTATTATTTTAATATTATTATTATTAGTATTCTTTTTACATAACATAGGCTAGTGAAACTTGACACATTTTTCCACTACGAAATGCACAATGGAATTATCCTTCCTTTCTAATTGCATTTAGGTGATGATTCAATAGTATACCACAAACAATTAAACACTCAACTTCAGTATATGACTATCTGGCATCATAGATATATTTCACCATAAAAATGAATTTATATACACATATTAATCCTAAATTCCAGTATATATACACACATATTTATAAATCTCGTACTTGCCCCTGCTGCTATTAACATCATTTCATTGTAAGGAGTGTTTTAGATTTAAATGATTTAATAGATAGTCGCATCAACCAATTTTTCTTCCTTTTTTTTTTGTGGCAGGATCTTCAAATTATTATATATACATGAACATCAACTATATTTCTCTACTAAAATATACCTGATATAGTTTTAACTCTTTTGTGAATCCATATGAATACAACCACATATAGTATATGATTTGTCAAATCCATATAAATCAACATCAGATTTGTTAAATCCTTTTTTTTTCTAATAACTTTAATACAAATACATTATATATAATTGAAATACGTACTAAATTAATCTCATATAGACAACCGAAATCAACATATGAATTAATGTTAGGCTATTATTATTTTAACTTAGTTAAACAAAAGATAAATAAAGCTTTGAAGGACTTACCGATTGGTTCCTCATACACAAAGCATTTTTCTCCCGGTTTTCCTTTTCTTATTTTATTTTATTTTTCTTTTGCCCAAGTTTTCTTTCGCTTCATCTCCCTCCGTGCTATCACCGTGTGTGTTTATTGTGCGGGTAGTATGTATATGTACTTATTGATTCACTTAACTTAAGCATTAAGGCGGTGATGCATTTCAGATATATACTATTAACTAATATATTATTTATAAAAGTTAAAGTATACATATAACATAAAATTGATGCTCTAGAGCTCACCACGTGTAATACCGTTTTGCTCTAACACCAATCTATTTATAAAGCTTCATAGATATAGTAATGACTTGTGTGTGTATATATATATATATACTTGATATACATGATCATAATTACACACAAATATATTAATGTAAAGTATTAAAAATGTGTTAATATACATTGTACGTGTTTTTTTTATATATGTATATATATATAATATGATTAATTAAAAAATTCTTTTATACGTTATAATATCCCTTTTAAATTTTATTTGTTTACATATTTCATGTTCGATATACACATCGGTGTTACGTTTAGTCCTCAGTCTACCACGTGTAATCTAATGGTATCTAAAAGATCAACACCTGGAGTTTTCTATTTTAATATAAAATCAATTACTCAAATTAGTAATCCGACGATGAACACTATAAGTGAGTACCAAATAATAGAACTAGTTATACAATATAAATAATCAGATTACGCAAATAGCACATAACTTTTATGTAATGCATGACTTATATTGACCAGGTGGGTAGTGAGATATACTTGGGTATTACAGCTTATCAGTTGAAATGTATTACAAGGTGATGTCTTTCTTTTCAACATGATCTCTTATAAAGTGATATCTGACATCAATGTGCTTTGTTCTTGAATGCAACACTGGATTCTGAGTGATTGCAATAGCACTAGTGTTATCACACCTAATTGAAATCTCTTTTTGTTCAATGTCATAATCTCTCAGCTGTTGTCTCATCCATAAGACTTGGGCACAACAGCTGCCCACAGCTATGTACTCTACTTCAACTGTGGATGTAGCTATTCAATTTTGTTTCTTGTTGAACCAAAAAACGAATCTGTTTCCAAGCATTTGACATGTACCAGAAGTACTCTTCTTGTCAACTCTGCATCTAGCATAGTCTGAATTTGAGTATCTTACCAGCTTAAATCCTCATTCCTTTGGATACCATAAGCCGACTTCCTGGCATCCTTCCAAATACCTTAGGATTCTCTTAGCTGCAGTCATGTGGCTGTCTTTTGGTGCAGATTGATACACCTACTGCAAAGGTGATATCTGGTTTGATGGCTGTTAAATAGAGCAAAGATCCAATGAGAGCTCTATATCTGGTTTGATCAACAGCTTTGCCATCTGCATCCATGTCCATCTTGACTGATGTATTCATCGGAATCTTCACAGAAGACTTCTCTTCCATACCAAATTTCTTCATTAGATCTCTGGTATACTTTGTTTGACTTATGAAGGTTACATCCTTCAATTTCTTGATTTGAAGTCCTAGGAAGAAAGTCAGCTCTCCCATCATGCTCATCTCAAATTTGCCTTGCATGAGGTTTGAGAACTTGTCACACAGCTCTTTGTTTGTGGAACCAAAAATGATGTCATCCACATATATTTGAACAAGCAGAATACTCTTCATCTTGCATCCCTATAAACCTTGCATTTGGTGAATCCATTATCAGTTGGAAATCAAGACAATGTATCATACCATGCTCTTGGTGCTTGTTTCAATCCATATAATGCTTTCTTGAGCTTGTAGACTTTATCTCCAATAGTTTTCTGCTCAAAACCTGGAGGTTGTTCAACATAGACTTCTTCTTCTAGCAGTCCATTCAGAAATGCACTCTTCACATCCATTTGATATACAGTGAAGTTCTTTTGTGCAGCATAAGCAACAAACATCCTTATTGCTTCCAATCTTGCAATAGGAGCAAATGTTTCATCAAAATATATACCCTCTTCTTGGCAATACCCTTTGGCTATCAATCTTGCTTTGTTTCTTTCAACAGATCCTTCTTCATTCATCTTGTTTCTTAAAACCTATTTTGTACCAATGAAATTCTGGTGGGTTGGCCTCTGAACTAATTCCCACACTTTGTTCATTTCAAACAGATTCAGCTTTTCTTTCATGGCCAGAATCCAATGTGTGTCTTCCAATGCTTGAGACAAATCTTTAGGCTCTATTTTGGAAATAAAACAAGTGAACATAGTTTCATGTTGTGCTCTGGATCTGGTTCTTATGCCATTTCTAGCATCTCCAATAACTAGCTCTGGTGGATGGTCTCTCAGCCATCTCACATCAGGTTGGAGTAAGTTTGTTGCATTCAGTCGTCTCGCAGCTAAGTTGTCTTGAACAACTCTTTCATATTCATTCAGTTGTAGACCCTCCAGCTGTCTTTGAGATTCAACTATCTCATCTTTATCAGGGTTGAGTGCTCTTCTGTAACCATAGTCCTCTTGTTCAACACTCTATAGGCTTTGCTCTCAGTTGAGTATCCCAAAAAGATACCTTCATCAGCTTTAGCATCAAAAGCCTTCAAATTATCCTTCCCATTGTTATGGATGAAGCATTTGCATCCAAATATCTTGAAGTATCCAACATTTGGCTTTCTCCATGTCCAAATCTCATAGGGAGTTTGGTCAATTACCTGTTAATCATGCATCTATTCTGAGTATATCATGTTGTGTTTATGGCTTCAGCCCAAAATCTCTTAGGCAATCCAGCTTAAGCTAACATGGTCTTTGCAGCTTCCTTGAGAGTTCTGTTCCTTCTTTCAGCTACTCTATTCTGATGTGGAGTCCTTGCAGCTGATAACTCATTAGCAATACAATTTTCAACACAATATTGAGTTATAATCCCATTGACAAACTCAGTTGCCCTGTCTGATCTTATCTTTATAATGGTTTGACTTTTCTTATTTTGAACTCTTCTCATTAGCTGAGGTAACTTCTGCAATGTTTCCTTCTTTTTACACATGAAAATTGTCCATGCATATCTTGAATAAACATCCACCACCACTAAGGTGTATTTCTTCCCACGATGCTTCAGCCGCTCAACAGACCAAATAGATACATATGCAAATGGATGCATATCCTGGTTGATGAGGGACTTGGCTTATCCTTGAATGATGATTTGATCTGCTTTCCCATCTGGCATGCATCACAAATACTTTATTTCTTGTACACTGAGTCAGGCAATCCTTCTACAAGATGACTCCTTGCAAGCTTGTTGATTGTTATGAAGTTCAGATGACTCGAACTTTTATGCCACCAACTTGAACTTGATTCTACTGTTCTTGCTAGTAGACATGTGCTTGGTGTAGCAGTAGACCAATCTACCACATACATATTATTTTGCCTTGTACCTTGCAACACTATTTCATTTGGACTCAGCCTTTTCAATTTGGCATATTCCCATGTTGAATCCTACATTGTAGCCTTTGTCATAGAGTTGGCTGATGCTTAATAGGTTGAAGTTGAGTCCTTCAACATAAGCAACATCTGTGATCTCCAGTCCATTATTCTTGATAGATTATGTGCCTTTGATCTCCCCTGGAACTTCATTACCTCAGAATATGACTTTGGCACCTCTAATCTCTTTGAATCTTCGCAGATTTTTCTTGTTTCTTGTCATATGTCTGGAACAACCCCTATCTATGTACCAGGTTCCTTGGCACTCAGCTGTTCCTTGAACCTGTAATCAAGGAAATCGGTTTTTAGGTACCCATACTTGTCTGGGTCCTGGGGGGTTAATGTTATAAGATGTTCCAACCAACCTATAGCCAGATGATCTGACTCTAAGAGGTTTCGATCTATCAGTGCCATAATCATAGTGCACATTAGCAAATTGCTTGCATGGGGTTTTAGGATCATACAGCTGTCTCTTTTGTCTGGATGCCTGTGTGTGTGTTTTAGCAACTGCTTTCTTGGGGTAGTTGTGGAATTTCTGAGTGTAGTGCTTGGATGCATATGCGTGCTGATAATAGCTCTTTTGCCTTTGGAATGACCTTTGCTGAGGTTTAGGTCTTTGCCATTTTGTCTTGTATTCCATAGGTCTTTGCTGATATTTCACAATATTCCAATCAACTTAGTTTGGGTAGTTTCTACCAATCCCATCATATGTAATTCTCTTATGAAATTTATGGGCTTTTTGGTAGCTCTGTTTGCTTCTCATAGTGTATTTTTTGTTAGGAGTCTGCTGAGTGACATGGCTAAATTTCTTCTCAGCTGTCCTTTCAGCATACTCAACTGGTTTCTTTCCCTTACCTTTGTAACCAAGGCCAGTGTGATTGTGATTGTGCTTTGGAGTGAATGTGGGTGCAACATTTGGTGTTTTGGGTGTTTGGAATGCTTCATTGCATGAAGATCCCTTTTCCAAAATCACTCTTGGAGTTTGGCTATACACAAAGGAATTGAATCCTATGCCTGCCTTCTCTCCACATTCTTTTTGGCTCATAATTAGTTCATCCAATGATTTGGATGCTTTTGTAAATGAGGCAATCACATTTTTAAGATCTTTTTCCCTCTTTTCTGTGGCAGCTAACTCTGTTATGATCTTGGCATTTTTGGCCTTCAGCTTAGTGTTCTCATCAGCTATGTGACTCAGAGTACTCAACACTTTTGTCAGTTGTGAGTTTTGGCTTTTAAGTTGGCTGTTTTCCTCATTTAAAAGTGTGTGTGAGGATTTTATGTGTTCAAAATCGTTCATCATTTTGCCTAATGAATCATAAAGATCTGTGGGTGATGAAGTGTGTGTATCATAGTCACTATCACTTGACTCAGAATGAGATGAGTTAGAGTGTACCTCATCTTCTTGATCTTGTTGATCTTGTTCTTTGGCCATGAGGTAGATCAAAGCATTTTCTTTAGTGTCAATTGAGTAGTCAGCTTCACTAGTCTCTGAGTCTGCAACTTCTGTGCACTTCACTGGCTCAGCAGTCTCGGTAGCTAACATGGCTTTCCTCTTTTCTTGTCTTCTTTCCCTGAAGACTTTTCTTTCTTCCTCATTCCTATACTTGTTGACTGGTGGATAGAAACAGTCAACAGTAAAATGTCCTGGTTTTCTGCAATTCCAACTCAGATTCTCTTGGGCGGCCTATCTTCCCTTGATTTGGAAGGTGCTGAATGTCTTCTGGAAGTCTCACCCTTATTTCTTTTATAATTCTTATTGAAGAACTTGTTGAATCTCTTAACCAAAAGGGCAATCTTCTCATGGTCTATGGATTCCTTTAGCTCAGTTCTTTTCCCTTCACTGGCCAACAATGCAGCTGCCTTGGGTACAATTGTCTCCTCTTCCTCTTTTCTTCTCAGCTCAAACTCATATGCTTTGAGGTCTGAGAATAGCTCATGATTGGATGTTGTTGAGAGGTTCATTGAATGTCTCAGAGCCATGACCTTCATTTCCCATTCAGCTGGTAGTGCTCTGAAAATCTTCATACACATTTTCTTCGGTGTATATTCTTTCCCGAGAGCTGAAAGCTCATTTGTCATCTCTGTAAATATGGCATCAAGTTGATCCATAGTTTCACCTAAAAACATTTTAAAGTTTTCAAACTTTTGAACAGCAACAGTTAAGTTATTCTCCTTAATTTGTTCTGATCCTTCTCAGATTAAGGTCAATTATCCCAAATTTCCTTTGCTGATTTGCAATACTTGACTTTGTTGAACATGGTGTTGTCCAACGTCTTATAGAGTATATCCTTGGCCACATTGTCCAGGTTATATCTCTTTATATCTTCATTTGTCCATTCAGTCCGTGGTTTTCAACCATGGTTGGTCTAGCTTCAACAACAGCTTCTTCTCCTTCAGCTGCAGCTGCTCTTCGTACAGCCGTGTCGACTTTGAGTATTTGCAGTGGCCCATCCTCTATCACAAGCCACATTTCATCATGCAATGCAGATAGATGAGCCTGCATACAAATTTTCCAGTCATCAAATTCCTCTATGGTGAACATAGGAATACAAGTTAGATTTGCTTCCATAATAATAACTTTGCTTAAAAAATGAAAGACTTTGAAAACACAAGTGTTTAAAACCTTTTGAAATTATAGAGATCTAGTTCAGTAACCAGTGCGGAAGGCTCAATAAACCAACCACTCTGATACCACTTGTAAGTCCCAAGGGGTGTGGTGTAAGGTTTTGAAGGGAGGTTGAATAAATCTTACCAAATTTTCGATTGAGTCTTTTTAAAGAGTTCAAAAGAGTTAACTCAAATCAGTTGTGTCCTTGGGGGACAGCTAAGTTGGATATTCAGCTAAGTTACCCACTCCACAGACTCGATAGAGTTGTTGATAATATAACTCGGCTGCTTGAGCCAAATACTTAACTTGGCTGATTTGGTTTTTAATAGCGGAAGACTTAACACACTTTGATTGTTTTAATGCTTGTTTTTAACACTTAGTTATTTATCAGTTGGATAGCAAATATATACTAACAGAATATATAAAGTAGATATGCAGGAATGTAAATTGCTGAAAGTAAATTGACACAAGTATTTTTATAGAGGTTCGAAGATGGGGTAATTCTTCTAATACTCTCTTCTCCAACTCCTGGAGGAATCCACTAAGTAACAGATCAGTTTACAAAGCGGTTATCAGTCTGGAGATAGCCTTGATCACACAGTTGGCTTTTCTTGCGACTAAACTTCTTCACGAGGCAGCTGCCTGGCTACTACAACTCACTTCTCAAGTTCTTGGATTTGATCATGAAGCCCTCCAACAAACTTGATACTTGGTTCGACCTTGAACCTTTCTACAATCCTAACTTGGAAAGTAGGCCCCTTTTGTTTCTTCAAAAGTTTCCTCTTCAACTGATTGAAGTTATCTCTCCTTCACAGCTTGTGTTGGATCGAGTTTCTTCGAGTTTTAGACTTGAGGAATTACTTGAATTGCTTTGAGAATATTGCAGATTACATGCTTGAATATTGCTTGTTATAGTGCAATATTTCTCAATAGCTTCCTTAGCCTTTTATAGTGCACATTTGAAATTTATCCATTAAAGAGATAGCCTAATATCAAATGTCACTTTGTGTCCGTTGGCTTGTCTTGTCTTGGTCTGCAGCCTTTGTGATGTTGACCTTTCCTCGTATTAAATGGCATTTCAGGTTTTGCAGGTTTCTGACAGAAGGTGCAGTATTTCCCATTGGCTTATTCCTTTTGCACGATTCTGGGAAAAACACTTTAAGACCTGCCAACTTGACATATTACTATATTGAGTAATATACTTGGCTTTATTACAACGGATCTAAGTCAATTATCTTCACTTGACTGCTACCTTTACCCCAGGTGACTTGAGTCTGCTCCAATCATAGGATTGACTCAACTATCACTTCAACTGATAGACTTGGCTCTTTAAGTTGACTTGAATGACACTTCTCACAGTTGTTCCTCAGCTAACTCTCCTTCAGTCGAGTCCTTGACTCCCTTCCGGGCCATACTCAGCTGACACATAGCAGAGTCTTCATTCCAGTCCACAGTTCACTTGTATTCTTTGACATAGCTGACTTAACTCAGCTCTTCCAGTCCCTTCTATTACAATATTGAATTACAAGAAAAATAGGGTGCCAACTTCCTAGTTTAAGTTTTACATGGTATCATCAAATTCAAACAAACAAATTTCCTAACAAGGATGGGCCATTGCAAATACTCAATGACAATACTGTTATAAGAAGAGCACCTCCAGTTGAAGGAGAGGAAGCTGCAGCAGAGGCTAGACCAGCCATGGTTGAAAAACCACGCACTGAATGGACTAATGAAGATAGAAAGAGATATAACCTGGACAATGTGGCCAAGGATATTCTCTACAAGACGTTTGACAAGGCGATGTTCAACAAAGTCAAGTCATGCAAATCATCCAAAGAAATCTGGGATAAGCTAACCCTGATTTGTGAAGGATCAGAATAGATTAAACAGAATAAATTATTTGTTGTTATTCAAAAATTTAAAAATTTTGAAATGCTTGCAGGTGAAAGTCTGGATCAGTTGGATGCCAGATTCACAGAGATAACAAATGAACTTTCAGCTCTCGGGAAAGAGTACAATCAGAAGGAAATTTTGCATGAAGATACTAAGATCCCTCCCAGTTGAGTGGGAAATGAAGGTCATGGCTCTGAGACATTCAATAGACCTCTCAAAGACATCTAATCATGAGCTATTCTCAGATATCAAAGCCTATGAATTTGAGCTGAGAAGAAAAGAGCAAGAGAAAACAGTTGTATCTAAGACAGCTGCACTGTTGGCCAGTGAAGGGAAGAAAGCTGAGCCAAAGAAGACCATTGACCAGGAGGAAATTGCCCTCATGGTGAAAAGATTCAACAAGTTCTTTAACAAGAAATATAAAAGGGAAGAAAATGTATAAGGAAATGTATAAGGAAAACCTCTATGGAGTTCAGAGGAAGGCGCATGCTAGGAAGGCTGACACAAGTGAGAGTGAGTCAAATGACCCTGCCGAAGACACAGTCTCTCCCAAGCCTATCTCAAAGAAGAGAGTTGTGGCAGCTAAGCCTGTACCTACCCCTGCAGCCAAGTCCAAAGAAGGCTCTTGCCCCTGCAGTCGAGTCATAAGCCTCTGCCCAAGCAGCCGAGATCGAGAATGATACATCTACGCCTTCTCCGATCATAAAGAAAAAATGCTCAGATGTGCCATGCAAGCCAGCTGTAGCGAAAAAGATAAAGATGGTGGAGCCAGAAGCCACCACAGAGGAAGCTGAGGAGGATGAGATTCCTCTCGTCCAGACCAAGAGAAGAAGACTCTTATAGAAGTCTGAGCTTTAAAAAGCTAAGTACGGCGCTGAGCCAGAGAAGCCTATAGAGACTGCTAATGCTCAAGAAGAGCAGTCTCAAGAGAAAGATGGTGGAGTTGTAGCCACCATGAATGCCCCGAAGACTGCTGATGTCGATCAGCAGAGTATAGAAGACACAGCTGCTCGTGAGACAGTGTGGAGGAGGAATTAGCTGAGACAACTGAGACTCTTGAAGAAAGAGTTGTCTCATCTCCTCAAACTGATACTAATATACCTGAGGAGAACCAAGCCCCAATTGCAACCATCCTGGAAGATAGATATGATGATGATGACGTGATTATGTACTCTCCAGTCTACCCGTATATTCAGCAGAGATTGAGGGAATGGAGAAGATGGAAGCTAGACTACTCTAGACAACAGTTCGTGCATCCTGAGTTCATCGAAGAAGAGGATGAGCTTCTATGCTTCCTCGGAAACGTCACTGTGCACTATGCCCTCAATGAGGAATTCTGCAGGGATGCCCTTCGTGCCATTAAGGAGGATGAGAAAGAAAAAGCAGTTGAAAAAGCCAGAGCCGCTGAAAAATCGAAGATGTGTATGTTCACTGGAGGCATGAGCATCACAAAGAGTCAACTGACAGCAGCGATCTAGAGGAGTTGGACCCAGCTGCAGCAGTTGAAAAGGCTTAGTTCCAACAGGCTATTAAGGAATCACGAGCCATGCACGAGCAACAACTTCAAGAAGGTCCATGAGATTCTTCCCAACTCTCTCCTCGATCTGATCCTTTGGGTGTGGTGCAAAAGATTGCAACTGATATTGCTGCCACCACATCCTCCGTGCAATCTCAAAATGGCTCTCAGGGGAACGACGATGAAGCTAGGGAAGAAGATGTAGCGGGCACCCTAGCCAAGCCAACCCCCAAAGAAGGTGTTGAGACACCTGTCCAAACGGCTGACTACTCAAAAGGAGAAACATTCGTGTCTCAGTAGCAGAGTAACCCCACAACTGTTAACTTAGCTAGTGCGCCAGCTGAGGGGGAAGCTCTCTTCACCACAGCTAGGTCGGAGGACGCTGTGGGAGACCAACCAACGCATTTAGGAGGCAAATGTGAGATATCAATGGATAAGCAAAGTGAAGTTAACGAAGCTCGGATGGTTGAGACTGTCCCAGCTGAAACTTCCTTTGATATTAAGGCCGATGACACTGTTGATGCTGCTAAGGCAAAGTATGGGAAAGAGGCCATGGGAGTTGAGACTCTGGGCCATTAAAGTGCCATCCAAGGCCCCACAGCGGTTTCATCGTTAACTTTTTTTTATTTTTTTTACTTTTTTAAAAAAAATTACCAATGAAAATTGATGTTGTCGGTAATTACTTAGGAATTTTTTCCGTCTGTAAATTATTTTTTAGGTATTTTTTTTTATTATTTAATTTTACTGTTAGAACTTTTTTATCTGCCGGTAAATTGATTTATATTTTTATATATTTTTTATTTTTACGGATTGAATATTTATCAGTCGATAAATTTATTTTACATATTTTTTATATTTTTAATTTGTTGTGTCCTTTAATATATAATATAATATGATTTTCAAACTATATACTATACAATATAAAATTTGATATATATAGTGCATAATATAATTTAATACATATATTATAAAATATAATCTTTATTATATAAAATATATTATATATACATATAATATATATATATATATATATATGTGTGTGTGTGTATGTATATATAAAATAAAGCAAAACTTGTAATAAGAATCAACTTAGCTTAGTGGCAAATTGCGACTTGCATACATAACAGGTCGTGGGTTCAAATCTACTTGGTGGCAAAAAATAATATTTCGACGAAGTGCTACAAAAAAAGTGTCACATAAGATTCATATGTAACACTTTAGAAGTATTTTTTTAAAGTGTTACAAATATAAAAAGTGTTACAAAAAAGTGTTACATAAGATTCATATGTAACACTTTAGAAATATTGTTTCAAAGTGTTACCAATAGAAAACTTAATGTAACACTTATGAAAAGTGCTAATAAAAGTGATACCTTAGACTATAGGTAGCACGGGCAAGTGCAGCGCCATAAAAGTGCTACCTATTGTCTATAGTAACATTTTATGGCCATTAGATAACATTTTTTTGAGTGTTACCTAATGTCATTGATATTGTAGTGAGTGACCCCATTACTCATGATTCAGCTGGTGCGCCAGCTGAGGGGGAAACTCAAACTATCACAGTTAGATCGGAGAAAGCTGTGGGAGACCAACCACAAAAGAAGTTTGGAGACGATGGTGAGAATACTACAATTCAGCAGACTGATATTGACGAAGCTTGGATGGTTCAGACTGTCTCAGCTGAAACTTCAACTGCCATGCAGGCCGATGATGTTGCTGATGTTACTAAGGCACATGATTGAAGTGAGACCACGAGAGCTGGGACTCTTGGCCCTGAAAGTACAATCCAAGGACTTGATACCCCGAAGGATGCCACTTAAGACCCTAAAGCAGCTCCATCTGCTGAAGGGATATTTGAAGACCCTGCTGCAGTTGAGACTGCAAAAGGAAATGTACAAGGTCCATCAACGGTTGAGACAGCTGAGGGTAGTGAATGCCTAAGGGAGGTTGAGACTTCCTGTAACACCCGAATCTTTTACTACTCACCTGGCCAATATAGTTCGTGCATTACACCGTTACACGTTGGTTATGTGTTGTTGGCATAATCTGATTATTCTATATGGCATGATAAATTTCACCAATTTTAGAACCCTTATATGATATTTAGTTGTCGGACTACTAGAAGCTAGCTATTAAGTTACACGTGGTAGCTATTCAAAGAGTTACAAGATTACACATGGTAAATTAGGGGTAAAAGGTGGCAACAATGTGTATATCGAAAAACACAAAATGCGAACAATTTGATTGAACGGATTAATGTAACTTATGATCGAGAACATGATAGTAAGATGTTAAATTATCTGAGATTAAAGGTTTTATTAAAATAATAATAATGATACAGAAATTATAAAATTACATCCTAATGCTTATAAATATATTTAATTATACATATAACTTAATAAAAGTTTAATCTTATATATATATATACATACGTATACAAACATATAGAATAGTCCTACATTATATTTATATATATTCATTGATTAGTCCTACATTATATTTATGACACGTATGAAGTTATCTCATTAGAAAATATGTTGTTATTATAAGTAATGAGTTAAGATATGCATCACCATGCATGCTGGACTATCTAATAATTATTATATATATGTTAGATTATTAGTATTATATATCTACAGGTGTCTTGGCATTTTATGTATGAATCTACGTGTGGACCATCCTGATATGGATGACGACTTGTCGGGCTTGTTTTGGGTTTATTTGGGTTTTGCTTCTGTTGTGTTATATGTAGGAACTTGTACCTATATAACTTTTGAAACTCTATTGTAAAAACATGTAAATAGTGTGCTGGTTTGAGTTTTGGGTCGTGTTTACGTACAAATAGGGTTGTTAGCCCTTTTGCCTCTAAATGATAAAATCTTTGTTGCAGTGTACAAGGTTTATTTCGTTGATCGTCTGTTATAAAATTTACACAGGAAAAAGAAGATAAAAAAATTTACACGTTTTAAAAAGGGTTTGTAGTCGAGTTGTAGTATTTATTATTTTCTAATAGTAGCAATAAGGGTGGGCGCCACAGAGTGGTATCAGAGCCCGGCTACAGGTTCTGTAGACTATCCATGTACATGAACTCAAAATTTTTGGAGTACAGCAATGCCAGTAAGTTTTACTTTATTGTCTGCTGCATTTTATGTTTCATGAAATTATATTGGCCACGTGTTATTAGTTTATCCTAAAATAGTGTTTCAGTCATGGTGAGAACTAGAGGTGAGAATAGTGGTGGGGATAGAAATCAAGGAGGGGAGACACTTATACCAATGGGTGATCGAGATAATGTTATAATTCGACTCACGGAGCTCATCCAGCAACAGTCTGAACAAATTCAACAACTCATCCATCAGAGAGATATAGCTGGAGAACAAAGAGCAGAAATGAATCAACCACACCAAAGGGCGGATCAAATTGAGATAGTGGGGGAAAGGTTCCGAAAGCTAAATCCACCAACCTTTGAAGATGCGATAGATCCTACAAGCTGAAGACTAGACCGGCCGAGGACTTTAGATAACATATTTCAATACAATGAGGGTCCCGAGAAGAAGAAAAAGTAATGTGTGCCTCGTTTATGCTTCATGGAAGTGCGGGACATTGGTGGGATACGATGAGAAGCATAGAAGATGTCATGACAATGACCTGGGAAAGATTTAAAGAACTATTCAGAAACAAATACTTCACAGCTCCTGTTCGTGTGCTGAAGATGAACGAGTTCATACAACTACGCTAGGGAACTATGACTGTCGGGGACTATATTCGCAAATTTGAATAATTGTCTAGGTTTGCCACTCATCTGGTTAGCACTGACGCACTAAAAATAGAGAGATTCCTTAAAGGTCTGAGGCCAGAACTATATAGAGATGTCGACATGGCGGGAGTTCAAGGAGTAACCTATTCACAAAGTTCTTTGAAAAAGAGCACTAGTGGCAGAACAAGCTGAATTAAGAATCTTCCGTGCCCAGGAAGCTAGACGTCAATTCAAATAGGGACAGGGACAGAGATGTGTTGGAAGCCCAAAGAAGAGAGTTTTTCAAGTTCAGCAGCAACAAAAACCTAACTTTCAACCACGCCAAGGACAACCACAATGGGAACAAAATAAGCGTCAAAGAGTTGATCAGGGCAAGGCACCTATAGCACTACCTTTTTGCCCTTGGTGCAAGACTCAACATACTGGAAGCTGCATGGTAGATAACAGGAGATGTTTTACGTGTGGGATGCCAGGACATTTTGCTAGTGCGTGCCCAAATAGGCTGAACCCTACAGGACAAAAGAATGTGCCAGCCAGAGCATTTACTATCACAAAAGCAGACGCAGAGGCGAACCCATCAGTGGTTACAGGTAAACTTCTTATCTTTGACACCCCAACATTCGTACTATTTGATTCGGGAGCGTCACATTCATTTGCATCCACTGAGTATGTGAGGAGACTGGGTAGGACATCGATGTACACAGTGGGTTACAATGTAACAATTCCTTCGGGAGATTCTAAACAAACAAATCAAATTTTGAAAGCTTGTGCTATTCCAATCGAAAATAGAGAACTTTATGCTGATTTGATTGTGTTAACCATGAATGAATATGATGTCATATTGGTTATGGATTGGTTGTCAAAGTATGGTGCTACAATCGATTGTCAGAAAAAGACAGTAACCTTTTAACCTCAAGGGGAAGATCCATTCACCTTCGTTAGAATCACGATCCGTCTTAGATTTCCAATGATATCAGCACTAAAGGCGCAACGTTTGTTAGATGCTGGCTGTGAAGGATACCTAGTAAGTGTCATGAGCCTCAATGAACAACACCAACCAACCCTTGATGAAGTTCCAATAGTGAGGGAGTATCCCGATGTATTTCCAGATGATCTTCCCGGATTACCACCTGACCGCGAGATCGAGTTTGTTATTGACCTGATTCCAGGAACGTCTCCGATCTCCAAAGCCCCATATCATATGGCTCCATTGGAACTAAAAGAACTAAAGACACAATTGCAGGAGTTGCTAGATAAAGGCTTCATTAGACCTAGCTTCTCGCCATGGGGTGCGCCGGTCCTATTCGTGCGAAAGAAGGATGGTACGATGAGATTGTGTATCGACTACCGAGAATTAAACAAAGTCACAATCAAGAATAAATACCTGCTACCTCGAATCGACGATTTGTTCGATCAACTTCAACGTGTAAGTATTTCTGAAGATCGACTTGCGATCCGGGTACCATCAACTGAAAATAAAAGAAGATGATATACCCAAGACAGACTTTTCAAAGACAAGGTATGGACACTATGAATTTTTGGTGATGCCATTTGGGTTAACGAATGCCCTTTGCTTCCATGGACTGATGAATCGAGTATTTAAAGACTTTCTAGATAAATTCGTTATTGTTTTCATCGATGATATCTTGGTCTACTCGAGAACAAAAGAGGAGCATCTTGAACACTTGAGAAGTGTACTAAAGGTTCTAAAAGCGAAACAATTATATGTTAAATTTAAGAAATGCGAATTCAGTTAGATCGAGTAGTATTCTTGGGACATGTTGTGTCCGAGAGGAATCTCGGTTGATCCATTAAAGTAGAAGCTATCAACAATTGGCCACAACCTACAAATCCTTGAACTACGTAGTTTTAAGGTCTAGGTAGCTATTATCGTAGGTTTGTGGAAGGATTCTCCAAGATTGCTTCGCCTTTAACGCAATTAACCAGAAAAAGTGTCGCATTTACATAGACGGAGGCAAGCGAACAAAGTTTTCAAGAACTGAAAAAGAGATTTACTTCAGCACCTATTCTATCAATCCCATCAGGTACTGGAGGTTTTGTAGTTTACAGTGACGCGTCGAAGAATGGCCTAGGATGCGTATTAATGCAAAATGGTAAGGTGGTTGCGTATGCGTCTAGACAATTGAAGAATTATGAAAAGAACTACCCAACGCATGATTTAGAGCTTGTTGCAGTGGTATTTGCGCTTAAAATATGGAGGCATTACCTATACGGGGAACGATGTGAGATCTATACAGATCACAAGAGTTTAAAGTACTTCTTCACGCAAAAAGAACTAAATATGCGACAACGTCGATGGTTGGAATTAGTGAAGGATTACGATTGTGTGATCAACTATCATCCTGGTAAAGCCAATGTTGTAGCAGATGCATTGAGCCGGAAATCAACACAAAGCAATTCAATTACGATTCACATTCAGAAACCAGAGTTAATGGATCTCCATAAAATGAACGTTGAGATTGTATCATTGGGGTCCATTGAAGCTAGATTGGCCGCGTTAACACTACGACCGACGTTAATAGATAGAATCCAACAGGAACAACAAGGTGATGATTATTATGCCAAAGTGAGGAATAATATTGCCTCGGGAGCGCCTTTTGACTTCAAAATATCTGAGGATGGAGTACTTCGATTTAAAGAACGGTTATACGTGCCCAACAGGGAAAATCCTCGAGAGGATGTTCTAGTAGAAGCGCATTCAACGCCATATTCTGTACATCCATGAGCTACTAAAATGTACAGAGATTTGAAGATACATTACTGGTGGCCAGGCATAAAAAGGGATATCGCGCAATCGTGGAACAATGTTTAACTCACAACAAGTAAAGCAGCGAAACACAAAAGGCCACTGAACGCGTTGCAACCTCTGCCTATTCCGGAATGGAAGTGGGAAAGGATCACCATGGATTATGTGACAGGTTTGCCTAAAACAGTCAAGGGACACGATGCTATTTGGGTAATCATAGATAGATTAACAAAATCCGCTCATTTTATTCCTATTTGTTCTACCTATTCCCATTGTTTCCGATAGAGACTCTAGATTCTTATCTAATTTCTGGAGGAGTTTACAGAAGAAGAATGTTAGAATTTTCTATAGGAGATCGAGTGTTTCTTAAGGTGGCACCGATGAAAGGGGTAATGCGATTTGGAAAGAAAGGAAAACTCAGTCTTAGTACATTGGTCCGTTTCATATTACTGAGAGAATTGGTGATGTGGCTTATAGACTTGACTTACCTGCGTCAATGTCTCAAATTCATGATGTATTCCATGTTTCTATGTTGAGGAAATATGTTGCAAACTCATCTCACATTTTGACAAACGAGCCAATAGAGTTGAAAACGGATTTGAGCTATGAAGAGATACCTGTGGGGATATTGTTACGAGAAGTAAAGAAACTCAGGAATAAGAAAATCCCATCAGTTAAAAGTACTTTGGAGGAATCAATTAGTAGAGGAAGCTACTTGGGAAAGAGAAGACGAAATGAGAGCTAAGTACCCCTATCTATTTTGGTAAGTAAAATTTCGAGGACGAAATTTTTATAAGGAGGGGAGGATGTAACACCCGAGTCTTTCACTACTCACCTGGCCAATATAGTTCATGCATTACATCGTTACACGTTGGTTATGTGCTGTTGGCATAATCTGATTATTTTATATGGCATGATAAATTTCACCAATTTTAGAACCCTTATATGATATTTAGTTGTCGGACTACTAGAAGCTAGCTATTAAGTTACACGTGGTAGCTATTCAAAGAGTTACAAGATTACACGTGGTAAATTAGGGGTGGAAGGTGGCGACAATGTGTATATCGAAAAACACAAAATGCGAACAATTTGATTGAACGGATTAATGTAACTTATGATCGAGAGCATGATAGTAAGATGTTAAATTATCTGAGATTAAAGGTTTTATTAAAATAATAATAATGATACAGAAATTATAAAATTACATCCTAATGCTTATAAATATATTTAATTATAATATAACTTAATAAAAGTTTAATCTTATATATATACATACGTATACAAACATATAGATTAGTCCTACATTATATTTATATATATTCATTGATTAGTCCTACATTATATTTATGACACGTATGAAGTTATCTCATTAGAAAATATGTGGTTAATATAAGTAATGAGTTAAGATATGCATCACCATGTATGCTGGACTATCTAATAATTATTATATATATGTTAGATTATTAGTATTATATATCTACAGGTGTCTTGGCACCGCCTTAGTTAAAGGTAAGATAAGTAATATATGTACTTATCACTTAAATTACAAACACATACACGCCCACAACGGCTGACACTTGAAACGGATGAAAAGAAAAGAGAAAAACAGAGGAACAAGAGGTAGGAGGAAAAGAGGAATTCTGGCAAAAAGGGTTCAGGTGTGTAATTTTTCAAAGATTTAAGTTTGAATATATATATATATATATACACCAGAAGATCAGAAAAGGGAAAGATTGCAATCAAGTTTAACAATAGGAGCAAAGTGATTTTGATAAGCTTTGAAATATATACTCTATGTAGGGCTATTAATTAACTGTTGTGGCAATGAGATGAGGGCCTTTTCGGTTGAGAAAATTAGCATAAACGAGAAAGAAACCTGGAATTTATCTATAAAAAAAAAAATTATATTTTATTTTGGAGGAATTCATATCACTCTTGATTAGTAACAAAGAAATATGCCACCTTTACTTTTGAAAATGGCAGAAGATAAGGTGAGCCCATGAATAACGACCAGATTAGTTTTATAAATCTTGGTAATAAAATTAAGTACTTACAATGTAAGCATATTATGTGGTTATAATTTGCAATTAAGAATTTAAGGGGTGAGGACAAGTTAATTAGTTTAGATTACAAGTCAAAAAGTTAGATGGTTCTTCTATTAGAGTTAAAGATTTAAAATATATTATGGACTTCGATACAGTAAACTCATAGATTTGAAAATAGAAATTGACACCTTATCCTTTCTACAGGTTTTCATCGCGTAAGATTATGAACGAATGACAATTATATAACTTTTAGTAGAATATACACGGGTGAAAGGTAAGTAAAAATCCATCTGCAACTTTAATGCATGAACATAGTATTGTTTGAATTGATTGTATTATATGTGACTGTGGTATCTTGTTGAATATACGTGGATATTATATGTTGCATAATTGGCTTGTATGATGTTTCAATATGGTGCTTGGTGAGCCATTGAACATGTCATTCACAGCATTTGCATATGCATGCATATTATAAGAGGATGTTCGCATGCACGAAAATATTTTCTGGAAGAAAATAGATATTTGCTGACCACTGCTAGTGCACCGAGGCACGCTGGGCGTGCTTATGATATATATTTAGGTATAGCAAGTGGGATACTTCCTGGTGAACACAGAGCTAGATGGAAGATGGGCTCTCGGTGGGTCACAGGAGGATGGTCCATTTGTGAGTACCTATGTATGACCCTGCGGGGTGGGATACTTCTTGGCGGACACAAGGGACGCAAGTAGGGGACCCTTGGCTGGGCCACGGGAGGATGGTCCACACGTAGATTCATACTGATATTATTGGCCATTGATTATTGCTGTGTGCAGAGCTCTTCCGGTGCTTAGTAGTTGGGTCAGGAGCCCAAAATAAAGAAAATGATTTGAGAAAAGTATTTTGATTCATGGATTTTACATTTTAGCATTACATGTTGGAAAAGCATCATTATTCTTTGGACATGCATGATTTTTCCTTGTTGAGCTTTAGCTCATGTAGTTCATGCATTGGAGGTGAGCTTGACAATACCTGAGCCTGTTAGCTTACTGGGCAATGCTGGAGTTCCTTCAGGTTTTGAGGATCATGGATATGGATGACGACCTGTCGGGCTTGTTTTGGGTTCATTTGGGTTTTGCTTCTGTTGTGTTATATGTAGGAACTTGTACCTATATAACTTTTGAAACTCTATTGTAAAAACATGTAAACAGTGTGCTGGTTTGAGTTTTGGGTCGTGTTTACGTACAAACAGGGTTGTCAGCCATTTTGCCTCTAAATGATAAAATCTTTGTTGCAGTGAACAAGGTTTATTTCGTTGATCGTCTGTTATAAAATTTACACAGGAAAAAGAAGAAAAAAAATTTACACGTTTTAAAAAGGGTTTGTAGTCGAGTTGTACTATTTATTATTTTCTAATAGTAGCAATAGGGGTGGGCGCCACACTTTCCTGGGAAATAAAGTAGTTGAGGATGTGTCTGCCCCTCATGAAGTGGTTACTGAAGAAGAAGAAGAGATCAATGCCCTTCATGATTCCTAGGGGAACGTTGATACTGAGTTCTTGGAATCTGAAAATGAAGCTGAGTCCAGCCCCGTTGGTAAATCTAATAAGGAAGAAACAACTGATGCCGAGAAAGCTGTTAAGACAACTAATGATTAGTCAGCTCAGCAGGCTAACATAACTGCTCAAGATGCCAATGACGCTGAAACAGCTGAGGCACATAGAGCTGAGGAAATTTCGAAAGAGAATGGAAAAGCTCCACAAGTCGAGACGTGGAGATTCCCATTTTCCCGGAGGATTTATTTGCGGAATATTTTCCATTTGGAGCTCACATACCCTTCGAAGTTGAGTCAGCCGTGGAATGTGCCAGATACAATATCCAAGTCTCTCCAGAAGAAATCGAAACTCCAGTTGAGACCACTATGGTGCCGATTGGATTTGATTTCGGTGATGTATGGCCAGAGGAACAGTCCGCTGATACAACCGACTTCCGTAAAGCCTTTGAAGCCATCTATTCTGATAGAAAATATGGAGCATGGTTTTGCAGCATTAGACCACATTTTCACTTTGTCTACAAAACAAGGATCAAAACATGTGATACCCAGAGATGTCGGGGTGGGGCGACCCAAACGGGTGGATCGGGGCAAAATTGCCATCCTTACATTAAAGTCCGAATTTTTTTGGCAACAATGTTCTACCAGAATAGTAAGTCATTATATATGATCTCTGATTATTTTATCGTTTGATATTTTGATTTAAAAATTCATACTTAATATTATATATGACTTATTGTTTGAAAACGGATTTCGGTTTAAATGATTCACTATCATACAAGAGAATATAGGCCAACATAGAGGTCACATGTCTAGAGATAGACTAGTCTTCCGCGTATATAGGACCTTACCTGCTACAGAGCCAACAGTTGCTTGAATCTCTGTCGAGGTCTTCGAGTAGCAACAACATGTGATACATGAGTTACGAGGATAGGTGCAGCAGCAGGCTGCGAGCCATGGTCAGTTGGTCGACAAAAAAAAATAATTAAAGAAAAAAACGTTCTTGTGATGGCAAACGTTGTCACAAGTAATCTTTCGGAGACCAAGATAGGCAACTCCTTTTTCCACTTGTTATTCACCATGTGCTCCATCAGAAGCTATGAAGGCTCTCGAATTCCACAAGTTAAATCAGACCATCAAGACGATACTTGAGCACGTACAAAAAATACAAATGACAATATCACTCGAAAATCCCTGAGACATAAACGCCCTTCATTTAAATTGCGTCATTAAGTTATTTTATTATTTTTTCCTAAAATTTTGCATTATTTTTCCTTTGCTACCTGATCGGCTTCTAATTAGTACATTTTCCATTCTTTTTATATATTTTCATTTATTTAATTAAAAAATATGATTTGGACTTTGGAATTTTTTATAACGGCCCATGATTCAGTTAGGACTAGTTCGTGAATCCACTACCTATTGGATTGGCTATCATGAATCGATAGGCCTTGTTATACAATAACCTATTTTCATATTTCCATTTCAACTAAATTATCCATAACTGTTCAAATCCTACTTAATTAAGATTTTTTACCAGTCTCATTCATAAATCCAAATGAATCTGAGATCAACATTGTGTTTTGGTAAAGACTTGTGCTGTCAGGGTGGTTCACTCGGACTCAATCTTATGTGAGTGCGTGTGTTTCTTTCCCTATTTTTCTCCATTTGTACTAAAAAATCCAAACCATGCATAGGGGAATGGATGAACCAAAGGATGACCGCAAACAATTCACATGAGAAAACATTTTCTTCTTCCCCCTAACAAATAGCTATATTATAATGCATCATTAAATAACTCCATGTTAATTATCTGATTTTTAAATGAGAAACTACAACTGCTCTTTGACTTGATGTTCAAATACGGCCTGAAATTCATTGCTGAGCCACAAATCCAAAGTTTGAACAACCTTTTTCCAAATATGTATTATGTGGAGGGGGAGATGAATCTTTACTTTTGTGTACCCAATTATTGTTCATTAATTTGAATTTAAGAGTGAGTATAATGTGGACAGTTGTTTTTTTTCAAACATTTGATTTTTTTTTTCTTCATTTTGAATCTGATTGATTTGATCTTGTAGGTATGTGAGATTAAATAAATGGAATTTACTCATCTTTGAAGCCGTTTCAAATTCTTCAAATTGTTTCTACTCTTTAAGAGCTGGTGATGATCGGTAGCATAGTAATAAATTTCGGATTCGAGAATAACTCTTTAGCCCTTAAAATTCGTATATTGCTAATTATTAGGAATAATTTGGGAATAATTCGAAAAATTGGTTATACGACAATAATTGTTTGTATAATACACGATTTATTAGGAAAAATATTGTTACAAATATACAATCATTCTAAATAGATTAATGTAATAATATCAACTCATTTTACACAAAATTATATTATCACATAAAAGTATATATTTATATAAAAAATAGAAAATAAGTTTAAATAATTAATTTAAAACATTTGGAGAATTGTGTTACTATGACTGGTAGTCTCTCTCTCTGGAGAAGACAAAGGGGAAAAAAAAAAAAAGAAAGACTATCATTGGAAACTTTTTGTGTTCAATAACACATTGAGGTTAAGAATAACAAAATTCAGGGAATTATGGAAAAAATTAATACGTTTCATAGAAACTACTAATACTTCTAAGGGGGGAAAACTAATACTTTTGAGGGAGCTACTAATATTAGGTTTATTACTTTAAATATATACTTTTTAGAATAAAAGTTAATACTTTCTGCGGAACGATTAATCTTTTCATGGGACAACTAAATACTTTTGACGGGAAAAACTAATACAATTCAATTCAATATATAATATTTTTCACTTAAGCGTGCAATAATTTCAACTAAATTAAAATTGTAATATTTTTCAGTTCAACATGCAATATTTTTTTAGAAAGAATTAATAATTTTGAATCATCATCTCACCCGCCTATATATTAACCTAATATTTACGAAAATACTACCGGTCCTGCAGGCCGGATAACGGGTTGGGGATCCGTCTCACAAAATGTGACCCGTGAGACGGTCCTAAATGAGTTTTTGCATAGAAAATAATATTTCTCCAAAAAATGAAAATGCACTCTATGTATATAAAAATGAAAAAGGTGATCAACTCATGAGAAAAATGAGCCTTAGGATTACAACTGAAACTAAGATTAATTGATTAAGCTTCATTTATTCTATAATCGAACAAATTTGACATTGTTGGCTGTCAAAAGCTTAAAATAATTTTGTCCCACCGACCATGCTATAGTTTAATACAAAAATAAAACAATAAAGCTGTTTTTCATAAATCAGAGAAATTCATCAGTTGAGAACAAAGTGAACAACCGACCGAAACCTTTATGAAGATCTCAGCTACTTTTTTTTTTCTTGATCCATCAGTTTTGTTTATATTTTTAAAAGGCAGTTTTCCTTTTTTCACTGTTTAAAATTTATGAATTATATTTGTTTTACTCATTTTTAAATTCAAGTATTATTTATAAGGATTCCAGTCAAAGTTAGAAGTTAAGCATGGTCATTCTAGACCTATTGCTATGTGGATATAATTTTCAAATATATAATTAATGTTTTTAGTCAACCCAAATTATTAATGTTTGATATGATATTTTATGTATTAAAAATAATTACAATTTAATAACGTTTATTAAATGATCTTTTTTGTCTACATAACATTGATGTGACAAAATGTAACCAGATGTATAATGATAACCGTTAAATTTTCGATATAATTAATTTGATAGATAGGATATAAATAACAACATAAGACCCATAAAATATTAATAAGTTTAAGACACATAAATTTATATTCCTTTCAGAAAAAAAAAAAAAAACAGTAAGACCCATAAATATCATTTATATTAAACTATTGTTACCACTTATATACAAGTCTATTGAGAACAACAACAGTTTTAAAAAATTATATATGTCCTCATGTGAAAACCCATAAATTGAGCCCCTCGTCCTATAAGATGAATTAATAAGTGATGTAAAGTGAGGTTTTTACGTTGAAGGTTTCAAGTTCGAATTCCCAACTTTGTCTTAATTTGTTGAGTCTGTCGCACATGATTTGTCTAGTGCGATTTACGTGATTGGCATAATTTTTAGCTATTACATCAAATTTGAGGGGGTAAACATAAATTGATACCGTATCATTTCAACTGTACTCCCACTGAACTCATCTCTTAAATCGGTCACTGGAGTCGGTCCAAGAGCAAGTAAGTAAAAATCAGAGAACTTGAGATTTTAAGTGCCTAGTAATTTGCATATCTTTTAACAATGCAGATTGAGATAATTAAACAATGATATGAGGATCTTTAATTTGTAGGTATGGGCTCTTTTGGACCCCAATTTAATTAAATAATAATTGCTTCCATGGACTTAATCTATTGGATCTTTAATTATATTGTCGTTTAATTGATATCCAAATGAACCTCGTGAATTAAGTTTATTGAGCCTTATTTTGTTCTCATAGTCCATCATAAATCAAAAGAATTTTAATTTCATTTCAAATTCTTATAAATTAATTTTAATATAATCTATTAACCTCATTTTATTTTTATAATATATTTTTATTTTATATGAAAACCTAATAAAATTATTTTGAACTATATAGATACTGAATTATAAAAATTAATGCTGAAAATTATGTAACCAAATGAGCTTTAATCCCTCCATTTTGAAATTGCATCTCTTATTTAATCCAATCAGACTTTTAAATTAGAGTTTAAATTAAAAATTAAATTTTAAATTTTCTTTGCTATTATCTTTAGAAGTGGTGATGAAAAGCTCATTGTGTAACATGAATGAGTAGGGATGGCAATAAGACAAGTCTGAGATGAGTTTGGCCAAATCCGGGATCCGCGCCAAGAGACCCACCCCACCTCGCTTCAAGACCAGGACCCGATGGGTAAAACTCGTTACACACTCCAGCTAAGAAAGTTTTTCCAAAATAACACTTTTGCAGTATGCTGTTTATGCAAATCATAGTTTGGCAGTAAGTGGACGTCCTTATTTGTTGAATCTATACTTTTGCGGCATGTTTGGACACTTCATTACAGATTCTTTTCCCCTTGCCTGCCTGCTTTCTTTTCTTCATCAGTTCATCAATTTATTTAATTAATATGATTAGAGTGCTTAATTAGAAGAGCAAATCTCTTGTGAGGCGGTCTCACAGATCTAAATCCGTGAGACGGACCTCCTAAGGGCTCCGTCTTGAGAACATGAACCATGAAAATAAATTTAAAAATAATAATGAACCATGAAGAAACAAAAATAAACCTTAAAAACATGAACCATGAAGAATAAACCGAAAAACAAAAATAAACCCAGAAATAAAAAATAAACCTAAAAAAACTAAAAATCCTAAAACCCAAATCAATTAAAAATAAACCCAGAAACAAAATAAACCCTAAAAAAAAAACAAATATAAACCTAAGAAAAATAAAATCTGAAAAAAAAAAAAAAAACCTTTAAAACTTTGTGTAAGAACAAAATCTCACGGATCTAAATCAGTGAGACCGTCTCACGCATGTTTTTGCCTTATTAGAATATTGAGCATAAATATCTATTGTATTGTCGACTCTTGAATGCTCAAACAATAGTTGAAATATAAGAGTAACTCCTAACTTTTTTTTGAGAAGGAGTAACTCCTAACTTGGACAGAGACATCTGTGTGAAAAGTTTGCCATATTCCTTTAAAGCTCAAAGAAAACAAAGCAAGTATAACATGTTTAGAAAAGCTTAGAAGCATAAATATATTATACTTAAATATATTAACTAAATATAACGGGGCGGGTCTAGTCGAACACATTACCCTCGCTCGGATCCGTACTAGCTAGTTTTAAAATGACAAACTCGTTACCCACCCTGCTATCCACTTGGCTGGGTTTGGACCCGTCCCATTGCTATCCTATCAATGATAGGATCAGGGGCGGAGCCATAACTTATATTGGGGGAGCCAATAGTAAAAAAAAAAAAAAAAAAAAAAAACATCACGTTCATATATATATATATATATATATATATACACACACATACAAGACAATAACATGAAAAAAAAAATTACATTTGGAACAAAAAAAATACATTAATATTCATTAGTGAATATTTATAAAATATACATCATTAAAACTTAGAAAAATATATATAGGTAGTACATATAGAAAAATAAAAAAGTTGGGGGAACAAGAACTATATATAATACATATATACATTTTTTTAAGCCAATACATATATATATATATATGTAGTGCATATAGAAAAATAAAAAGGCAAAAACTTATGTGGGACCGTTCTACGGGTCAAAACTTGTAAGACGGATCCTACCGACCCGCTACCCAGACCCGCCCAGTTTAGTTTATTTTTCCAGATTCTTTTTTCCAGTTTTTTGTTGCCTTTTTAATTTTTACTTAGGGTTTTCTTCTTCCCGTTTTTTTCTTCTCTTCTCTGGTTTTCTTCTTCTTCTTCTTTTCTTCTTGCTCCATCATCCCCACAACCAATTCATTCTGTGTTTGACTTCTTCTTCTTCTATGTTCTTCTTCAAGGCTTATTCTTCATCTCCAAGACGCAAATCTGGTGGTTCTTCTTCTCGTTTTCTTCTTCTTGCTTTCTTATTCTTCTATGTTGTTCTCTTTTTCGACTGGTTCTATGTTTATCGATTCCAAGTATACTCGTCGAGACGCGCACTCCGATGGTTTTACTCGTGGCTGAAGTGTCTATCTATCATTTGAAGTTTTCAGGTTTGTTAATTAGTTTTTATATTTTCTGCAGAAATTTCAGCTTTGTAAATTAATTTTATATTTTCTGCAAAAAATTTGCACTATTTGTTGAGTTGTGTATTGGACTTTCTGTTTAACTGCATTTTTGTTAAATTTGTAGTTAGATACTGACTGAAATTATGAACATTGTTGTTAGAAATACTTAAAATACAAACATTGTTGTTATAGTACAAATATGTGAATATTGATGCTTAAAAGTATCAGAAATTGTCATAAAAAATTCATAGATTGCCTTAAAATATCAGTTTTATGTTACTGTATTTCACCATTGAACATATATTTATATGACTACATGTATTTCAACATTGAATTTTTTGTTGAACTGCATATTTGATTGTTTTGTTGTTAGATGGTAACTAAAATTGTTAGATTTATTGATATATGTGTTTCAGAATTTTGCTTTAAAAGTATCAGAAATTGTCTCAAAAGTATCAAAAATTACCTTAAAAGTATTAGTTTTTCCATATTTGTAGATGACATGACATAAATTGTTGGTGTACAGGAGAGATAGTGGAAGAGGAAGGGAAGAGACAACCCGGAAAAATGGACTGCAAAGGACTCTGAAAAAATTGATGTAAAAGAAAGAATTTCGGTGAAGGAAGTAGCAATAGCCGTGAATTGGAAAAGAATACTGAATTTAAGAGTGTGTTTTTTGTTAACAAACTATTGTCATTTGAGATTCTTTTATCATTTGTATGTTGCTGAAATTCATGTATTGATACAAAGTCATTTGAAATTGTAGTTTAACATTAGAGTTATTGTATTACTATTTACATACCCAAAATGCTCATTTGGATTAAAAGTATCATTTTTAATGCTGAGAAGTATCAAAAATTGGGTAAAAAGTATCATCTGACAAAATGAACATTGCTTTGTGAAGTGATTTTTGATGTTCTTGTATTGAAAGTAAAAGTATCACTTTTAATGTTGAGAAGTAACGGTAATAACATAAAAACTATTACTTTTTTTATGTCAGAGTATTGTGCATTTTTTTGGAATATATAATGTATGAAAGTATTATTGTTCATTTTAAAAGTATCTTACTTAATGCTAAAAGTATTAATATTTGGTGAAAAAATATCACTTTTGATGTTTACAATATTTAAAACATACAAGTATCACAAAAAATTCTAAAAGTATCATATTTATTGCTCAAAAATATCACTGGTGATATTTATGGCTTTGTTAGAGGAAGTCAGTGGGATAAAAGGAGAGAGAAAAAAAAGATTTATTGGAGGGGACCGTTGAGAAGAGGATAGAGAAAAAGAAATCAACTTTAAAGATCCCACAACTAGCGGACAAAGTCTTTGGGGTAAAAGGAGAGAGAAAAAAAGATATTGGAGGTGACCATTGAGAAGAGGAGAGAGAAAAAGAAATCTGCTTTAGAGATTTCACAATTAGCGGCTGAGATCGGCGGATTTTTTTTTTGTTTGTTTATTTTCGGTTCCAGGTAGCGGGTTTGGATTGTAGGATCCGTCTTACAGATTAGATCCGTAAGACGGTCCTACAAGAGACCTTTTCAAATAAAAAAGTTGGGGGAGGAGAGATCCAGGCCCCCGGGCATACAGGTGGCTCTGGCCCTGGATAAGATATTTTATATAGTATATGCAGAAAAAAATATGAATTAGAACTCAAATTAATACCAAAACAAATTAGATGTCGACTTGTAATATAAAAGGTTCACGCTCAAATAAAAATTACCAATCACATAATACAATAAAACAATGCGGGATTAAATTTTTTGCTTATTATCAAACAGCTAAACTCAGATATGTAAAAGTGGAAAAAAAAAAAGAGCTAGTCTCTTGTCAGACCTAGATCCGTTAGACGGGTCTAAACATCCTACCCATCGCCCAGCCCTGACCCGGATTCGCCAAAAATAAAAAAAGAAAAAAAAAAGAAAATACCCCAGCGACTTCTTCCCATTCGAACATCGCGATTCGGAACTCTAATTTCCCAGCTCCTTCCTGCTTCAACCACAGCCACCGTGTCGCGAGCCACATCTCCCACAAAAACAACCACAACAACGGCGAATAATTAGCTTTCTTGTTCACAAGCCTTGGACTTATAGCCGTGGATGCAGGTGGGATTAGGCCGTGCAACATCGCTTTCGGAGCCGATTGTTAGGAAATTCATTGTTTAGATTTTGATGAATGCCATGTAAAACTTAGAATAGAAAGTTGGCACCCCAATTCTTGTTGTAAAATGCATTGTAATAAATAGAGCTAGCCAAGCTGAGTTAAGTCACTACGACCTAACATGCAAGAAGACAATCAAGACTAGAAGGAAGACTCACGGCGAGACATTTGAGTATGGCAAAGAAGATTAGACGGAACTCTCTTGAAGAAGCGGTGAGATGATGCGGTGAGTGGAGTATCGATCAAGTCAACTCGAGAAAAGCCAAGTCTCAAGTTGAAGTGACAAGAGTCATCCAATGATTGGAAGTGACTCTAAGTCACCTGGGAAAGCAAAGAAATGCGATCAAGTCGAGATAATCGTAAAAGATCCGTTGCCGAAAATCAAGAGAATTACTTAAACAAGTAATATCTCCATACCACCTTTTTCGGTGCTCAGTCCCGAGAAGCGTGCAAAAGGAATGAACCAATGGGAAGCACTACACCGTGTCACAACTCGAAAAGGTGAAAGAACAACTCATACGAGGAAATGGCAATTCAAGGATCGCAACAAGACAAGCCAACGATCGCAAGTGACTTTCAAAAATAAGCCTATCTCTTCAACGGGCAAATTTTTGAAAGATCACTATAAAAGGCTGAGGAGTTTATTTGAGGAAAAATATATATGAGAGTGACACAAATTCTGGACTGAACTAAACAACGTTCAAGCAATTATTAGAAAATCAAACATTCTCAATCCTCAAGCCTACACTACGAAGAACATCAATCCAACACTCACTGTGAAAGAAAGATAACTTCAATCGGTTGAAGAGGAAAACACTTTGAAAAATCAAGGGGTCTACATTCCACGAAGGATTGTAGGAAGGTTCAAGGTCGAACCAAGTCTTAAGCTTTTGGAGGGCTTCGTGATCAAATCCAAAGAGCTTGAGCAAGTGAGTTTAGTAGCAAGGCAGCCTGCCCTGTGAAGAAGCCGAGTCGTGCGAGAAGCCACCGAGTGATCAAGGCGTCTCAGGCATCGAGTCCCAAAGGATCAAGTCACCGTGTGATCAAGACTTGTATCGGATTTTTACCACTTTGTATATTGATCATTACCTAGTGGATTCCTCCAGGAGTTGGAGAAGAGAGGAGTAGAAGAATTACCCCATCTTCGAACCTCTATAAAAATTTCATTGTGTCATTTACATTTAGCACTTTAATTCCTGCATTTTTAATCGCTTATATCTGTGATAAATTTGCTATCCACTTGATAATTTATAAGTACTAAACCAAGCACTAAACTCTTGCTTAATCAAATTTAAGGGTGTTAAGTCTTCCGAAAACAAAACCACAATTGAGTTAATTTAGAGCCAACAACTGAGTTATTCCATCAACGGCTCGATTGAGTCATTGAGAGATTAACTCTCTACCGAGTGGCTAAATTGATTTCCATCTAGACACACTGTGTGTAGTATCAACTCTGTATATTTAAAAGGACTAAATCGAAAATTTGGTAAGGTTTATTCACCCCCTTCTAAACCTTACACTTACACCCCTTGGGACCTACAAGTGGTATCGAGCGGTTGGTTCATTGAACCCTCCGCACCGGTTCTTGAACTAGATCTCCAAACTTTTCAAAGTCTGCTTTAGTACTTAAACCTTCAAAACTCTTTTTATCATTAAAAGTTATTATCATGGAAGCAAATTTGACTCGCATCCCTATGTTCACAATTGAAGAATTTGATGATTGGAAAATTCGTATGCGAGGCTCATCTATCATTTACATGATGAGATGTGGATAGTAATAGAAGATGGGCCACTGCAAATCTTAAAGGTGAACACAAATGTAAGAAGAGCTGCAGCTGAAGGAGAAGAGGATGTTGCTCCCGGACCGATCATGGTTGAAAAACCAAGAACTGAATGGACAAATGATGACAGAAAAAGATACAACCTCGACAATGTAGCCAAGGACATCCTTTACAAAACCTTGGACAAAGCCATGTTCAATAAAGTCAAATCTTGCAAAACGGCTAAAGAAATGGGACAAGCTAACATTGATTTGTGAAGGCTCGAGAAGCAAATCAAAGAAAACAAATTATCGGTGGGTCAGACAAATTTGAGAACTTCAAAATGATCTCGGGAGAGAACCTGGATCAATGGATGCTCGGTTCACGAAATCACAAATGAGTATATGCACTTGGAAAGGAATATACACGAAGAAATGTGTATGACGATCCTAAAAAGTCTTCCACTGAATGGGAAATGAAGGTCATGGCACCGAGACATTCCATGGACCTATCAAAGACATCCAACCATGAATTATTCTCGGACCTCAAAGCCTACGAGTTTGAGCCGAGAAGAAAAGACCCGAGGAAGAGACAATTTGTACCCAAAACAACTGCTCTAATTGTTAAAGATGGGAAGAGAGTTGAGGTCAAAGAAGTCATTGATCCGAAAGAAATAGCCTTGATCGTTAAGAGGTTCAACAAGTTCTTCAATAAGAACTACAAGAGAGAAAGGGTGAATCTTCCGAGAAGACACTCGGCTCCCTCCAAATCAAGGGAAGATAGGCCAACCAAGAGAAGGATCATCAAAAAGTTGAGTATCAAAGGGTGACAATTCAAGAATGGAAAGAGCTGATCAAAAGGCTGAATATCTATGTTGGAACTGTAGACAACCAGGTCACTATGCCATTGATCTCATATCCTGTAGTCAACAAATACGAGGAATGAAGAAGAAAGAAAGGTCTTGAGAGAAAGAAGACAAGAAAAAGAAAAAGGCAATGATGGGCTGCAGAGAGCTTAAACCAAGTCAAGAGAGATAAATGATTGAGAGAGCGATGAAGTGACTACTCAAGTGACTCTGAAGAAGAAGCCCTGATCCGCTTGATGGCCAAGGAACAAGATCAACTCGACCAAGAAGATGAGGTACACTCTAACTCATCAAACTCGGACTCTAGTGATAGTGATCTGTGACACACACACTTCATCACCCACTGATCTTTATGATTCATTAGGCAAAATGATGAAAGATTTTGAACACATTAAATCCTCACACACACTATTGAATGAGGAAAACAACCTACTCAAGAGTCAAAACTCAAAGCCGACTAAGGAGTTTAGTACTCTAAGTCAAATAGGCGATGAGAATGAAAGTTTAAAGGCCGCAAATGCTAAATTAATAGCGAAAATTGCTGGTATAGAGAAGAGGAGAATGACCTCAAAAATGTTATTGCCTCATTCACTAAGGCATCTAAATCATTGGATGATCTTATTATGATCAAAGAGAATGTGGAGACAAGACAGGCTTAGGATTTAATTCCTCTGTGCCATGTCAAATCTCAAAAGTAATTTTGGAAAAAGGATCTTCAAGTCATGAAGAGTCCGAAAAATCCAAAACTCTAAATGATGCACACACATTCACTCCAAAACACAAGAACAAGCAAACTGGCCTTGGTTATAAAAGAAAAGGAAAACGACCGATTGAGTGCGGCTGAAAGGACAAATGAGAAGAGATTCGGCCGAGTTCCTCGAAACTCCAAACAAAAAAAATACTCAGTAAAGAAGAAGCGAGCTACCAAAAACCCCAGAAAATCTATAAGAGAAATACATATGATGGGAATGGTAGAAAATATCCAAGCCAAGCCGATTGGAATAATGTGAACCATCGATAGACTTATGGAATATAAGCCCAAATGGCAAAGGCACAGAACTCAAGAAAGGCCATTCCAAAAGTATAAGAGCTTTCATCAGCACACATATGCACCTAGGCACTACACTCAAAGACACCACAATTACCCAAGAAAGGCAATTGCTAAAACACATATGCGAGGCATACAAACAAAAGAGACATTTGTATGAACCTAAAATCCCCAAGCAATTTTCCAGGATTAATTATGATTATGGCAGATAGATGGCAACCCCTTAGAGTCAAATCATTTGGCTATAGGTTGGTTGGATCATCTTACAATTCTAACCCCTCAGGACCCGACAAGTATGGGTACCTAAAACTTAATTTCCTTGATTGCGGGTTCAAGGAATGTGAGTGCCAAGGAACCTGGTACATGGATAGTGGTCGTTCCCGGACATATATGACAGAAATAAGAAAAATCTGTCAAAATTTAAGGAAGTTAAAGGAGCAAAAGTCATATTTGGAGGAAATGAAGCTCCGGGTGAAATAAGAGGCATTGGATCCATCAAGAGGAATGGATTAGAAATCACAGACGTTGCATATGTTGAAGGACTCAACTTCAACTCTTGCTAAGCATCGATCGACTCGTGACAAAGGTTACAATGTTGGATTTAACATGGGTACATGCCAAATCAAGAATATTGAATCGAATGAAGTTGTGTTGCAAGTATGTAGACAGAAGAATATGTATGTCGTGGATTGGTCAACCCAACACCCGGACTGGCCTTTGTCTCTTGCAAAGAGCACAAATTGAATCAAGTTGGGTTTGCACAAAAGTGAGTCACCTAAATTTCAAAACGATTAACAAGCTTGCAAGAAGTAATCTTGTGGAAGGACTTCCAGACTCAGTATACAAGAAGGAAAGTATATGTGATGCATGTCAGAAGGGTAAACAAATCAAATCTTCATTCAAAGAAAAGACATGTCCACCTTCAACAAGAATATTGCATTTGCTACATATGGATCTATTTGGCCCAGTGGAACCAGCTAGCATAAGTGGAAAGAAATACACCTTGGTGGTAGTAGATGACTACTCAAGATATACATGGACAATATTCATGTGTAAGAAGAAAGAAACTCTACAAAAACTACCACGGTGATGAAGAGGATTCAAAACGAGAAGAGCCAAACCATTATCAAAATAAGATCGAGACAGAGGAACCGAGTTTGTCAATGGAATAATAACTCAATATTGTATTGAAAATGGTATTGGTCATGAACTATCGCGGCAAGTCTCCACAATGAGAATGGAGTTGCGAGAAAGAAGGAACAGAACCCTCAAAGAAGCGGCAAGGACCATGTTAGGTGAAGTAGGGTTACCAAAAGATTTTGGGCTGAAGCAATCAACACAACTTGCTACACCCAAAACAGGATGTATGATAAACAGAACAACGACAAAGACTCCCTATGAGATTTGGACTGGAAGAAAACCAAATGTTGCATATTTCAGAATATTTGGATGTAAATGCTTCATCCACAACAATGGCAAAGACAATCTAAAGGCTTTTGATGCTAAAGGCGATGAAGGTATCTTCTTACGATACTCAAATTGAAAGCAAAGCCTCAGAGTACTCAATAAAAGGACTATGGTTGCGAGAAGAATCCATTCATGTGGTATTCGATGAGCCAAGTGTAAATGGAGAAGACATTGAAGAGTCACCGATAAGTTGAATCATCCAACCATAGAAGAGTCCCTATCTTTGAAGCTGAAATTATCAATTCGAGAAGAAGATGAGATAGTGAATCTCAAAAAATTTGGAAAATTTGCGGCTAAGTGATTACGAGAGATCGACCACAAAGAAACACGGTACCGCAAGTCGATCAATCCGGCTAACTTACTCCAACCTGATGTAAGATGGTGAAAGACCATCCACCGAACTTGTCATTGGAGACATAAGAGAAGGTGTAAAAACAAGATCCAGAACTCAACAAGAAGCTATGTTCACATGCTTCATCTCGCAAATAGAGCCCAAAGATGTGTTACAAGCATTGGACGACGCACATTGGATTCAAGCTATGCAAGAAGAGCTGAATCAGTTTGAAAGAAATAAAGTATGGGAATTAGTGCAAAGACCCATACATCAAAATGTTATCGACACCAAATGGGTGTTAAGAAATAAGATGAGCGAGGAAGGTTCTGTGGTAAGAAACAAAGCAAGATTAGTAGCCAAAGGATATTGCCAAGAAGAAGGAATAGATTTTGATGAAACATTTGCTCCTGTAGCAAGACTGGAAGCTATAAGAATGTTTCTTGCCTATGCATCTCACAAGGATTTCATTGTATATCAGATGGATGTAAAAAGTGCATTCCTAAATGGTTTATTGGAAGAAGAAGTGTATGTTGAACAACCTCCCGGATTTGAGCGAGAAGACTCTTGGAGATAAAGTATACAAACTCAAGAAAGCTCTATATGGATTGAAACAGGCACCCGGAGCTTGGTATGATACCTTGTCACAATTCCTAATCGAAAATGGATTCACAAAAGGAAAAGTAGATAGAACACTTTTCAGAATTCAAGACAAAAAGAGTATATTTGCTTGTTCAAATATATGTGGATGACATCATTTTGGATCTACAAACCAAGAGTTTGTGTGAAAAATTTTCAAACCTCATGCAAAGTAAATTTGAAATGAGCATGATGGGAGAGCTGACATTCTTCCTTGGACTCCAAGTGAAACAATGAAGGATGGAACCTTCATAAGTCAAACAAAATACACCGAGATTTAATGAAGAAGTTTGGTATGGAGGAGAAGTCTTCTGCGAAAATACCAATGAATACATCGATCAAAATGGACATGGATGCGGATATGGCAAGCCCGTAGATCAAACAAGATCTGAGCACTTATTGGATCATTGCTCTATCTCACAAAGCGGGCGGACATCACCTTTCTTTGTAGGTGTATGTGCAAGATTTCAATCTGCTCCAAAAGAGAGCCACATGACAAAGGCTAAGAGAATATTGAGATACTTGAAAGGAAGCCAAGAAGTAGGCCTATGGTATCCAAAGGAAGGTGGATTCAAGCTAATTGGCTATTCGATTCTGACTATCTTTGGATGCGAGTGGACGCGGAAGAGCACCTCGGGCACATGTCAAATCTTTGAAACAGATGATTTCTGGTTTAGCAAGAAGCAAATTCAATAGCCACCTCTACGTAAGAAGCGAGAATACATAGCTACGGCAAATTGTTATGCCCAAGTCCTATGGATGAGACATCACCGAGAGACTATGAAGTTGAGGAAAAAGAAATTCAAATCATGTGTGATAACACAAGTGCAATTGCCATTACTCAAAATCTGTGTTGCACTCAAGAACAAAGCATATCGATGTCGAGATATCACTTCATAAGAGATCACGTTGAAAAGAAGGACATCATCTTGGAATATATCTCAACCGATAAACAATCGCGGTGACATCTTCACAAAACCATTATGTGAGTCAAGATTTGAAGAACTCAAACATGAGTTAGGGTTAATTGAGTGGTGACACTCATAAGAATCAAAGAAAAGAAATGAAACACAAAAAGGGTGAAAAAGAGTGAACACACAAATCACTCGATAATCAGTATGTCGGAAAGACAGATTACAAAGTCAATTGGTAGGAGTCACTAAGAGAATGTGAGAAGTAGAGTTAGATCGACTAAAGGATAAATTTGAGTCACTTATGAGCAAAGTGACAAAACGCGATCATTTTGACAAACCGGGAATGTTTAAGGAATACGTCGACATAATGATGATGTGTACTGGACATAAAAGCTGCACACCAAGCTTATGATTGGATATAAATCTTTGCCGCATTAAATACGAGACATTAAATGCTAAATAAAGGCGTGCAAAATCTAAGCCGTTGATTTCGATCACATTTCAAAAACCACCCACACGTCCTTTCATAAACCATACTTAAACCATTTCCGTCCGTTTCTCTCTCACACTACCAAAACTGTTCATCTCTTTCTCTCAAAAGCAAAGGCAAAAATTCTCTCGAAACCCTATCTATCTTCAAATCAATCTCTTAGTTTTTCTTTGATAAAATCCTGAAAAATGGCACCAACCTACGACTTTGTCAAATTAGGAAGCAAATCCACACCGAGTCTCTTTGTGGATTTCGGCCAGGAATGGTGAAATAGGGTCCGAAGCGACACCCTAGTGAAAAAAATCGCTGAAAAATTGGAAACGTCCGGTGAAACCGTTTCGGCGTTAGAATATCCGATGACCTATGTGGAGGAGGTCGCGCGATTCTACGTGAATCTTTGAGATTCACAATGAAGGAATAAAGTCATCTGTTCACGGAAAGCGGTGACTATCTCTGCGAAGGATTTGGGTGAACAACATGCTCACTACCAATCGAAGGAGCCTCGAAATTAACGGCGATGTAAACTTGGTGATGCTTGGAAAGAAATAGCCAAGCCCGACTATGTTGATAAAATAGTATACACAAAGAAACAAGAGACTGCTGAAGGAGGATTATCACAAGTCGTTGGACATAGTTGCCAAATGTATTGACATCAAATTTGGCGACTTTGACCAATCAAAAAGCAAAGGATTGTAATGGCTGCAATCATCGCGAGAAAAGAAGATAAATCTGGCCGAGTTTGTCTCAAAGGACTCTGCCCGAGCGTAGGGAACAAATCCTTCAAGGAAGATGGCACATTTGGAGGTTCCCTAGGATATGGCCTAGTAATTGGCCGGTGATGGAGGTGAAAGGAGTCCCTCTTAGACATGGGAAGGCATTCCATGTTAAGAAGAGGATGTTCGAGCAAACCTCTCCAGGCGCATAGAAGGAGCCTACGCCAAGAGAGGCGACACGAGTGAGGGGAATCGGTGACCACGAAGATACGATTGTTTCCTCTCCACCCAAGAAGAAAGTTGCCCCTGCCGGTTTGCTAAGAAAAACTGCTTGCCCTGCAAAGAAAGAAAGCCAAACATGCTCCACCCTGCAGCGAGTCACCGCCCCTGCAGCCGTGTCTCTCCCTGCTGCTGGCCGGGTCGAGAAGGACACTCAAATACCTTCTCCGATCGTTAAAAAGAGGAGAACCGACAAGCCAAGACGGCCAGCTTCTCGAGAAAAGACACCAAACACGGCCCCCCGCCAAGACTCGAGAGGAAATCGTCTCTGAACCGGAAATCCCTCTGTACACAAACTAGGAGACGAAGAAGAATTGTCAAGCACTCGAGCTTGAGAAACCGCCGAGTGAGTCGACCACTCACCGAGCAGAATCTGGGAGAGCTGAGAAGTAGAGTCTCGGATGTAATTGATGAAACGACCAAGTCTGTCTTGAAGGCGTCAGCAGAGGCAAATCAAGAAATAGTTTGTAGTCCGAGCGGTGAGACACAAGAAGAAGTGGTAGAGCTGATAGTGATGTGATGATTCTATCCCCACCTTACCCGGACATCCAAAATCGTCTGCGAGAGTGGAGAAATGGAAATTGAGTCGATCCAGGGAGCAGTTCCAACGGCTTTGAGTTTATAGAAGAAGAAGAGGAATTGTTGAGCTTCCTTGGACTAACCATCATGCTCGCAATGGATGAAGACAAGCGCATAGACATCCTGCGATCTTTAAGGACAAGGAGAAAGAAAAGCAAGCGGAAGGCACACGTGAGAAGGCCCGAAGATATGCCCTATCTCCTAAGCACCCGCAGAACACACACATCCTCTCCTTGATGTCTTCTCCGGCCGATGATGAGGACCCTGAGAATCTTCTTGCGCCGAAGAGTTGCAAATGCAGCAAGCATTGCCGAATCAAGAATCCTTCACGAGCAAAGATTGATGGAGGGACCAGGAGAGTCCTCGAACACACCGAAATTGATCGAATGGGAGTGGTTCAACAAATCGCCCCTTGTTATTCTTCTTTACCACTTCCCTCACTCACTCGGAAGAAGGCAATAAGGAAATGGCGATGAAATCGGGATAGTGGGGACCCCGGTCGAGCCAACCCCTATTGAAGGTGTCTTACCACCTGCCCCAACGGTGAACACTCAATAGAAATAGCCGGGAGTCCGGAGACGAGTGACCCCATTACAAGTCACTCGGTTGGTGCGCCCGGTGGGAAACTCCTCCACTGCGGCAAGGTCGGAGAATCTGCGGATGACTCAACAAACGAATCCGGGAGGCGGAGTAGAGAAAATACAAACACAAAAAGAAACGACAAGTTGCCATCATGAAGCTCGGGCAGTTGAAGGCTCATCGGAGAGTGCCAAGCTATCTCTGAAGGCTAATGACGCTGCGATGCGATCGAGGCACGAGGAAGGAACACCACAGGAGTTAACACTGCAGGCGATGAAAGTGCAATCCATGGGGTTGAGACTCCAATGGATGCCACTCACGAGAAGACCCTAAGGCAGTGACAGTTGTCGAAAGGGAGGACCAAGGCCTCATTTGCTGCGAGAGAGACTGGGAGGTAATGAAGGCCCACGGGAGGTTGAGACTTCCCGGGTAAAGAAAGCGAAGTATAGAACATCCCTCCTGCTATCATCGACCCATCACGAAAAGGAGATAAGCGCACTTCATGATTCCCGGGATAATCCACGATGTCACCTTTACGGGATCGGAAGCGAAGAAGAAGAGTCATCGTCCCGGTGGCGATCAAAAGACTCAGTGCGGATGTTCCAAGCACGAGCAAGTCGATCCCAAGACTACTCGTCAAACCTTTAATTTTGATGATGAGCCACCAATGGAAATCTCATCATCGTCCGATGACGCTCCGATAAGGTCGAGGACCGTCTACTCAATTGGAGAAATCAATGAGACCAACGAAGGCTGTTGAGGCAATTGAGCTCGACAAAGTTTGAGTCCACTTCACAACAAACCCGGTGAACCCGAGTCCACCGCGAGCTCCTTAAGCCGCAGGTCGATTCAAAAAGAACTTCACGTGCACCGCTCATCATCGAACAAATCCCGATTGGCGGTGATGAATCCTTTATAGAATCTTTTCCTTTTTCTCTGAGAGTACCCGACCTCCATGAAGAGTCGAAAAATGAACGCGCCTTGTACCCGCAGACCAGCTCCGTTTTTCAATCGAGGCACCATTGTTCCAAATGATTATGATTTTGTGACGCATGGCCATCGGCTACAACGGAAGAATCAGGTGAAGTCCGAAGTGTTCAAGGCATTATTCGGCGAGATTGAACGGATGGAGAGGCATCGAGGCCTCTATGGACATGCGGCCGGACAACGAGAGATGCCAATCTCATGGCGATTTAAGAGGCATAATGATCGGATCGAGGGAATGGTGGCAACAAAGGCTGACAAACAATGCGTGTGGAACAAGTTAGATACTTGAGGACATTGTTCAACAAGGCTGCGGTATGGAGAGTGAAAATGCGATGCAAAAACGAAGTGAGAGAACATATTGAGCACATGCATGAAGCTCACATTGCGAAAATAAAAACTGCTGCGTGAGCAAAATAAGAGTGATCTACGGCGTTTGGAAGAGACCATGAATACAAAATTCACCTTCTCATGGTGAGATGAAGCTGATTTCGATAGAGTCCAACGCTACTCGATCCGAATTTCGTCTTTGCATACTCTGCAGCCAGGACTCGAGACAAAACTCAACTATCGGCAGAGCTCGACTTCACTTGCAAGTCTGTTTCCGGCGTTCCTCTCTCCTTTGATGATGCCAAAAAGGGGAAGAGGAATACCTAAAGCGCAAGGGGATCTGAAGTTGAGAAGGAAGGAAGCAAAACGAAGGGAAAATCACCGTGAGGAAGTGTTGAAACAAAAGAAAGGAAAATCTGCTGGGGGAAGGATCGAAAGATGTGACCTTGATGATTGCACAAACCCCTCAACGGGGTCTGTCACGGTGACATTATCGGGAAATGACAAACTCCATGTGACTCGCCACTCCAACACTCTGCTATATCTATGGGTGAAAAGAGAAAAACAATTGAAGCGAGAATGAAGGAAGTGGAAGGAAGAATGGATGCCCGAGTTATGAACATCTTGAAAGAACATGGAGGCATTCCGGTGGGAGAGAGAGACACTTATGCCATTTCGGATGTCGGAGACGAGCCACGATCGAGTTGATGAATTTAAAACGCTCGAATCAAAAGGATACTTTGCAAATATGTCTATGGCTCAAGCTTGGGACTTATCTTGGGAAAAGGGTCTCACGGTATGTGAAGAAGGCGACAGCGGACGAGACTACGGTCATCTCTGCTGGTCACTCCGTTGGTCACTCAATTTGGAAAGAAGAAGACCCCGATAATAATACGCCCCCAGGTAGAGGAAGAAGCGATGGTGGAGGAAGAAGCTTGGACCTAGGCTCGCCCAAAAACATTGAATACGTGGATCCGGAAAGAAAGGAGGGATCTTTGACTTTGGGCTTGACCAAGTAGCAAATTTGCAAGTGGCTAAAAGTAATGAGTATGCAAAAAGAATAGAAGAAGAAAACAAGAGACAAACTCAGGCTATGGGAGGAAAGACTGGAAAGAATAAGAAGAGATGAAAGCGCCGGGAAGGCATATGAAAAGAAAAAGAAGCGGTGATGATGAGAAAAAGAGAAGAAGAAAAGATCTTGAACAAGATGAAAGAAGGAGACAATGAAGGAGATGAAGCGTTCTGTCATTCCCCCTTCGTGTATTTTATTATGTAAATACATACAATGTAAGTCTTCGTAATAAAGCTATAAATTCTTTATTTTTTTGTAGACAAATATGTGCTCGATACACCTTGTAAACAGATTGTGTAAAAGAACAAGAATGTTATGATCAATAAAAGGATTGATTCTGCATACATTCTATGTCAATACACTATCTGTATGTATCTTTGCTATTTGCATTTTTGAATGGTTTAAGTTTTGGCATCATCAAAAAGGGGAAATTGTTAGGAAATTCCTTGTTTAGATTTTGATGAATGCCATGTAAAACTTAGAATAGAAAGTTGGCACCCCATTCTTGTTGTAAAATGCATTGTAATAAATAGAGTGGCCAAGTGAGTTAAGTCGGCCTACGACCTAACATGCAAGAAGACAATGAAGACTAGAAGGAAGACTCATTGCGAGGCAATTTGTATGGCAAAGAAGAGTAGACGGGAACTCTCTCAAGAAGCGGTGAGATGCGGCTAAGTGGAGTATCGGTCAAGTCAACTCGAGAAAAAGCCAAGTCTCAAGTTGAAGTGACGAAAGAGTCATCCAATGATTGGAAGTTGACTCTAAGTCACCTGGGAAAGCAAAGAAATGCGGTCAAGTCGAGATAATCGTAAAGATCCGTTGCACAAAAAAAATCAAGAGAATTACTTAAACAAGTAATATCTCCATACCACCTTTTTCGAGTGCTCGGTCGAGCGTGCAAAAGGAATGAACCAATGGGAAGCACTACACCGTGTCGAACTGCGAAAAGGTGAAAGAACAACTCATACGAGCAAATGGCAATTCCAAGGACTTGCAACAAGACAAGCCAACGACGCAAGTGACTTTCAAAAATAAGCTATCTCTTCAATGGGCAAATTTTTGAAAGATCACTATAAAAGGCTGAGGAGTTTATTTGAGGAAAAATATATATGAGAGTGACACAAATTCTGACCAACTAAACAACGTTCAAGCAATTATTAGAAAATGAAACATTCTCAATCCTCAAGCCTACACTACGAAGAACATCAATCCAACACTCACTGTGAAGGAAAGATAACTTCAATCGGTTGAAGAGGAAAACACTGAAAAATCAAGTGGGCTACATTCCACGAAGGATTGTAGGAAGGTTCAAGGTCGAACCAAGTCTTAAGCTTTTGGAGGGCTTCGTGATCAAATCCAAAGAGCTTGAGCAAGTGAGTTGTAGTAGCAAGGCAAAACCTTGCCCAATGAAGAAGGCGAGTCGTCGAGAAACCAAACCGGGTGATCAAGGCGTCTCGGACCGAGTCCCAAAGGATCAAGTCACCGTGTGATCAAGACTTGTATCCGGACTGTTACCACTTTGTATACTTGATCATTACCTAGTGGATTCCTCCGGGAGTTGGAGAAGAGAGGAGTAGAAGAATTACCCCATCTTGAACCTCTATAAAAATTTCATTGTGTCATTTACATTTCAAGACTTTAATTCCTGCATTTTTAATCGCTTATATCTGATAAATTTGCTATCCACTTGATAATTTATAAGTACTAAACCAAGCACTAAACTCTTGCTTAATCAAATTTAAGGGTGTTAAGTCTTCCGCTGAAAACAAAACCACATTGAGTTAATTTAGAGCCAACAAATGAGTTATTCCATCAACAACTCGGTTGAGTCTGTTGAGAGATTAACTCTACTTGAGTGGCTAAATTGATTTGTCCATCTAGGACACACGGTGTGTAGTATCAACTCTTGTATATTTAAAAGGACTAAATCGAAAATTTGGTAAGGTTTATTCAACCCCCCCTTCTAAACCTTACACTTACACCCCTTGGGACCTACACCGATCAATTCGATAAGAACACGAAAAAAGGACGAACACAGCTCGAGTGCTTCATCAATCGGTGGTATTTTTTGTACAGCCTGTCTTCCATTGTCGATCACGATTTTCCTAATCGGACGCCACACCTACGTATACAAGTTTCATTTGGTCATTATTAAAAAGTATTACACGTCGCATTCAAATGTATTAGATGTATTTAAAAATGTATTAGACTTAACTCCATAGAAAGTCTATGTTTTATATTTAAAATGCACAACTCTGAAGAAAAGTATTATACATTGCATTCTAATGTATTGGATGTATCAGAAGAATGTATTATACTTTACAAGTTATTAGTAATTCTGTGTTTTTATTATTAAATGGCATAACTTTGTAGAAAAGTATTACACATTGCATTCCAATGTATTAGATGTATCAAATAAATGTATTAGACTTTACAACTCTGTAGAAAGTCTCTGTTTTATATTTAAAAGGAACAACTTTGAAGAAAAGTATTACACATTGCATTCTAATGTATTGGATGTATTAGAAAAATGTATTATACTTTACAGCTTCTTAGTAATTCTCTGTTTTATTATTAAATGGCATAACTTTGTAGAAAAGTATTACACATTTCATTCCAATGTATTAGATGTATCAAATAAATGTATTAGACTTTACAACTCCGTAGAAAGTCTCTGTTTTATAATTAAAAGGAACAACTTTGTCGAAAAATATTACATGTTGTGTTATAATGTATTAGATGTATTAAAAGCATGCATTACACTTTACAGCTTCTTAGTAATTCTCTGTTTTATTATTAAATGACATAACTTTGTAGAAAAGTATTACACATTGTATTCCAATGTATTAGATGTATCAAATAAATGTATTAGACTTTACAACTCCATAGAAAGTCTCTGTTTTATAATTAAAAGAGACAACTTTGTAGAAAAGCATTACACGTTGTGTTATTATGTATTAGATGTATTAAAATCATGTATTAGACTTTACAGCTTCGTAGTAATTCTCTGTTTTATAATTAAAAGGGACAACTTCATGGTAAAACATGTTTTGGACAAATACATTTCAGTGTAACAACTAATACAATTGAGAGTAACAAGTAATACAGAATACAAAAAACTACCAACATAAAAACAAGGCTAACAACTTAACACCGAATAAAAAAATACCTCGCTGAAATTGAATGGTCACGTAAAAAATAATAAAACTACCACTTAAAAATTACAATAATGCCACTGGCGGCGGAAATTACCAAAATGACACCGGGTCGCGGGTCAGACCGTCTAACGGGCCAAACCCATTAGACGGTATGACTAGAGTTTGTAAAAAAAAAATAGGTAGCTCGAGTAAATTTATTAATTAGATAAACAAATTAGTCAAGAACTTGATTGGAGTACGAGTTAAAGATCATATTTTTGTGCCACAAAAGAAAACATAAAGAAAGAACCGTCCACAAAAAAAATTAAGAATTTCCCCAAATTATGTTTCATGATTGGTCCCCTAACGGACACAAAGATTACACTGCTATAAATATTGTACTTGTTTATAGACGGTGTCTTGAAAGTCCACTTTGCCTAATTAGTTAATGCTCTTCCAAACCCTTCATATAAAAAATAAAAACATAATTGACAATAATAACTCGAATAATAATATACTACACAAACATGTTTTTGTGACAACAATTTGTCGTCGCAAATACCTTAATGTCATCGCAAATAGCTTTTTGGCGTCAACTGGCCATCGCAAAAATGTGGACGCCAATGCCTTGACGCAAAAAGTTTATTTGCTACGACGCGTGTCGTCACAAAAGCCTTCATGTCGTCACAAAATCCTCTAAGTATTTGCAACGACGCTTACCGTCACAAAAGCCCCCTTTTTAAATATTTTTTTATTCTCAATTTGTTATCCCCTTTTTGGACCTGTATTCTCCAAAAATTATATCAACCCAAACACAATAAAAAAATTATTTATCAACATAATAATTAAATATCAAATTAACCATATGTATACACAAATTTGACCAAAACAAAACAAGTATATATAACAAACAGAACGTCCCAACTAAACATAATCACCTTAAAAAATTACCCAACTAGCATAAAGAAGAGATCCACATGTTGTTTCCATTTGCGAAAGAAGATTGATTTGAGCTATCGACATTTTAAGTTTTGTTATCCTGCAAATAGAAGCAACTAATAAATCACCAGCATATCAAATATCCTAATATAGCTTTATCAAAATTTAAACTTGTTTGGGTGAAATTTCTGGAAAAGGTTTCTATTTCAAAGAAAAAAATTGGCTAGTGTTTGAAGTGTATGGCTAAGTCGAGGCCTGAATTATATTCAGTCTCCGCAAGACGAAAGATGCCTCGTATACAGAGTGCTTACGGTTCTGGCATTCGTCTCTAAGATACAACAACTTTTACTATTCCGGTTTAGCATCACTAGCAAAAACCCGAACTTCAGCGAACAACAGGTGTTTGAACTTTCAAGCTTTTGAAGGAGGGAAGTCAATATGCTCGAATCTAATGACCATTTTATATATCTGATTATTTCCGTATATTGAAATCATCTACAAGGTTCGAATATAATAGGCACCGGGTGCCCCGTATGGAAAGAACCCGTCTTTTGGCTCGAAAAGAAAAGTTTACACTGAACAGACGCACATGTTCATCACTTCGCATCGATGCACGACCTGACGCATGGCCCGTGCACCTGCCTGTGCGTGGATACGAACCAAAATGACAAAGTTACGGCCTAACGCATGACTCGACGCGACGGAGCCGTCGGCGCCCTTGACGATGCGAACAGTCCGATCGACGACGACATGACGCACGCGCCGTACGGGCGTCGTCGCCGTGCTCGGTGCGAACACTTCCCAGTTGAAAAATTCGTTAATTAATTCAAAAATTAATTAATCAATTATTTTAAAGGTTTTTGGTCCAAAAAGAATAAGGGCCTTGAAGCCCAAACCCACGACCCACGACCTGGACCCAGGCGGGCAGCGCGCGCGCGCGTGTGTGCCTTGAACCAAACCCACAAGCATGTAGATCCTCACCCCTTTAAAAACTTGGGTGCCCCCAAGGGCCCAAACCCATAAGTCCAACTTGGGATAAATATAGTGTGCAAATTTTGTCTCTTTATCCTATGTGGGATGGAGCATTTCTCCTTCCTCACATTTTCCATTTTCCATATCATTTACTAGTATTAAGTGGCTAACTTCTAGCATTAATTTCTCATTCGCCCGAAATTAGTTTTGAGAAATTCCAAATGTTATTCTCATCTACTCTCTTAGTAGAATTTTTATAAATAATTTAATTCCATTTTTCACTAATGAAAACTACTTAATTATTTGGTCAAAATCGGGTCAACACCCATTTTACCAAACCTCAATTCCAACAATCCCCCACATTAATGAAATTAATGCATGCGTGTATGCAGATTCGCTTGAAAGTCTTGGCGAATCGTTATTGCATCAGGATAGGTAGCTTGTGGCTTTGAACCTTAGTAAAATACTATCGGATTTACTAGCTGCTTAGTGACGCGATGTCTTGAACTATTTAGTCGTTTATGTAAACTGAGACAACAGTACTTACACAATAATAACTCTAACACTTGCTGTTCTCACGTTGTGTCCATTTCGGCCCTGGACCATATCTTAGATTCATAAGTGTTTCTTTGAAGCGGCCATTACTTCTCACTTATATAGGTGATCCCCTATTGAAGAGTATCCTGCCATACTCCATCTTTCGGTATATGAATCATTAAAAGTCTTAAACTTAACCTCACCATATTCAGCAGGTTTACATTCACTTGGATATTTCGAGAATGAGCTAGCACATTTTTCAAGTGTTCAGGTGAACATTCATAACTTAGTTGTCCCATTGAACCAAGTTCTTGGGATCTCCAATTCATAAGGTTGGGTTACCGCTATGAACATTCTCTAAGTTGTGGATTTTAAACCCATTCCCCTTAACAGTTTATACAATTGATCTCGATTTATGCCTTTTGTAAGCGGATCTACAAGGTTTTCCTTTGACTTCACGTATTCAACCGAAATAACCCCATTCGAAATCAACTGTCTAATTGTATTATGCCTTCAACGTATATATCTAGACTTACCATTATACATTCTACTTTGTGCCATTCCAATTGCTGATTCACTATCACAGTGTATCATCACAGCAGACACATGCTTATTCCAACAAGGAATATCCTCTAAGAAGTTTCTAAGTCATTCTGCTTCTTCTCCAGCTTTATCGAAAACAATGAACTCGGATTCCATAGTGGATCGAGCTATGCACGTTTGCTTAGAAGACTTCCACGACACTGCTCCTTCACCTATTGTGAAAATATATCCACTCGTGGACTTGGAGTCTTTTGTGTCTGATATCCAATTGGCATCATAGTATCCTTCTAATACTGTTGGATATCTCGTATAAAGTATTCCATAGTTCATGGTATACTTTAAATATCTAAGTACCCTTGTCACGGCTTTCCAGTGATCCGTACTCGGGTTACTTGTGAACCTACTTAGTTTACTCACTGAATATGCAATATCTGAACGTGTACAATTCGTTAAGTACATCAGACCGCCAATTACCCTTGCATATTCCAGCTAAGAAACTGGTTCGCCTCTATTCTTGGCCAAGTGTAGACTTAGATCTACAGGTGTCTTAGCCGGAGGACTATCAAAAGCATTAAACTTTCTAAGTATGCTTTCGACATAATGGGATTGTGACAAGACAATTCCATCTGAAGTTCTAGAGATTTTAATCCCTAATGTAATATCAGATAATCCCATATCTTTCATGTCAAAGTTCTTCTTTAACATGTTCTTAGTATTCGTGATTAAATCATGACTACTACCCATAATCAACATATCATCTACATAAAGGCATACTATGATGTAATCATTTGTAGTACCTTTAATGTAGACACACTTGTCGCATTCATTGATCTTGAAACCGTTTGACTCATAGTCGAGTCAAACTTTTGATTCCATTGTTTAGGTGCTTGTTTTAGTCTATAAAGTGATTTAACAAGTTTACACACCTTTCGCTCTTGACCGGGTGCAACGTACCCTTCGGGTTGTTCTATATAGATCTCCTCTTCAAGCTCACCATTCAAGAAGGCAGTCTTAACGTCCATTTGATGTATCTCAAGGTTATGTAAAGATGCAATAGCAATGAGAAACGAATGGATGTAATCCTCGTAACATGAGAATATGTATCGAAAAAGTCATATCCCTCCTTTTATCTAAATCCTTTAGCTACCAAACGGGCTTTATACTTGTCAATATATCCATCTGCTTTATACTTCCTTTTAAGGATCCACTTGCATCCCAAAGGTTTGCAACCCGGTGGGAGATCAACTAACTCCCAAGTGTGATTTTGCATGATGGACTTTATCTCATTATTGATAGCTTCTTTCCAGAAATGAGCTTCTGGACTAGACAATGCTTCTTGAATAGTTCGGGGTTCATTTTCTAACATATAAGTTAGAAAATTAGGACCAAAAAACTTAGCTACTTTTGTCCTTTTACTGCGACTTGGTTCCTCTTCATCATCACTTTGAGGTAACCTTGCTGTTTCATAAGTTCGTTTACTCGAACTTTCTTCTTTCCGTTCTTTGTTCGGAAAGATATTCTCGAAGAATACAACATTCCTTGATTCAATGATCATACCTTGTAGGTCCCAAGGGGTGTGAGTATGGTTTAGAAGGGGGGGTTGAATAAACCTTACCAACTTTTCGATTTTAGTCCTTTTAAAATAATACAGAGTAAATTTCACAGCTAAGTCCTTGAGGGACAACTAAGTTAGTTAACCAGCAGAGTTAGCCACTCAACAGACTCGATTGAGCTGTTGATAGAATAACTCATCTGTTTAGTCTAAACCTTAATTTGACTGTGATGAGATTTTCACCAGAAGACTTAACACCCTTGAATTTGGTTTAACTTTGTTTTAAACACTTGATTTTAGTACTTTGTTAATTATCAGTTGTATAGAAAATTATCAGCAGATATAAAGTGATATGCAGAAATAAAATGGTGAAATGTAAATGACACAATAATTTTTATAGAGGTTCGAAGATGGGGTAATTCTTTTACTCCTCTCTTCTCCAACTCCTGGAGGAATCCACTAAGTATTGATCAGAGTACAAATTGGTTATCGGTCCCGTATACAAGTCTTGATCACACAAACCGACTTGATCCTTTGGGACTCGATCGAGATGCCTTGGTCACACAAACGGGTTTCTCGTTCGACTCAGAACTTCTTCACAGTGGCTACCGCCTTGCTACTTCAGCCCACTTGATCAAGCTTCTTGGATATGATCACGAAGCCCTCCAATAACTTGAGACTGGTTCGACCTTGAACCTTTCTACAATCCTCCTTGGAATGTAGACCCCTTTTGATTCTTCAAAAGTTTCCTCTTCAACAGTTTGAAGTTTGTCTTTCCTTCACGACTTTGTGTTGGATCGATTTCCTTCGAAATTTAGACTTGAGGATTTGCTTGAATAACTTGAGAATATTTTGCAGGTTACAGTGTGAATAAATGCTTGAATGTTCGTGGTTCAGGTAACCTTCTCTTAATGAGATTCCTCAGCCTTTTATAGTGAAATTTCAAAAATCGCCCTTGAAGAGATAGGCTGATTTTCAAAAGTCACTTGTGTTCGTTGGCGTGTCTTGTTGCGATCCTTGATGTTGACATTTCCTCGTATTAAATGAATGTTCACTTTTGAGTCGACATGAGGTGCGATGCTTCCCATTGGTTTATTCCTTTTGCACGCTTCGAGATCAACACTTTCGATACATGGCGGCATGGAAGTATTACTTATTTAAGTAAGCTTCTTGACTTACAGGCAAATGATTCTTTTCGATTGTCTTGACTTGATCAGCTTCTCTAACTTCCCAGGTGACTTCGAGTTAGCTTCCAATCAAATGGATGACTCATCTGTCACTTCAACTTGAGACTTGACTTCTTGAGATGACATGACTGACACTTCACACACCAGTATCCCGTTGATACTCCTTCAATCGAGTTCTTGACTTCTCCCTTGCCATATTCAAATTTGCTTCACAAATGAGTCTTCATTCCATCTTGATTGACATCTTGTATATCCAGGCATAGCCGACTTGACTCAGCTCGTATAGCCCTATCTATTACAATGCAAATTACAAGGAAAATGGGGTGCCAACTTTCTAGTCTAAGTTTTACATGGCATTCATCAAAATCTAAACAATAAATTTCCCAATAATTTCCCTCTTTTTGATGATGCCAAAACTTAAAACATATATACAAAATGTAAATAGCAAAGATACATACAGACAATATAGAAACAAAGAATGTATGCGTAGAATCAATCTTTTTATTGATCATATCATTCTTGTTCTTTACACAACTATTTACAATGTGTATCATAGCAATCATATAAGACTATATCTACGCAAATATTGAAATTACACAATTTTTATTCAACGTACAGAAGACGTGCATACTTATGTATTTACAACAGTAAAATACATGAAGGGGTGGACAGCAACACTTCATCGCCTTCGCTGCCTCCTTCTTTCTTCTTCAGCTCTGTCGTCCTCTGGTCTCTTTCTTTTCTTCTCTTCTTTAGCAGCCTTCTACCTTTCGTATGCTCTCTTTGCTGCATCGTCTCTTTGCTTTCTTTCTTGCCTTTCTTCCCACAGCTGATCTTGCCTTTTGTTTTCTTCTTCAATTCTTTTAACATAGTCAGCATTCTTCCTAGCCACTTCCTGGTTGGCTACTTCGTCATATCCAGCCCAGTAGATTCTTCCCTTCTTGCCAGGATCTACATATTCAATGTTTTTGTGTAGAGGTCTAAGTTGAAAACCTCTGCCTCCACCACTCTTTCCTCTTCCTCTGGGCGTATATTGTACTGGAGTCTTCTTCTTGCCAGCTGAATGGCTGCTTGTAGTCTCCTGCCTATCAGCTTCTTCACATAGCTTTAGACCCTTCTCCCAATACAAGTCCCAGGCTTGGGCTATGGACATATTTTTGAAGAATGCCTCGGATTCGAGCGTTTTGAATTATTCCACTGATTGTGGCTCGTCTCCGTCGTCTGGAATAGCATCTGTGTCTTTTCCTGCTGGAATGCCTCCGTATTGTTTCAATATATCCATCACACAGGCATCCATTTTTCCTTTGACCTCCTTCATCCCTGCTTCTACGATTTTTCTCTTCTCAGACATAGGTACAACAGAGTGTTGGAGCGGCAGAGTTACTGGAAGTTTGCTGATTATGTCATATCTTTTGAACCTTCCCCCTCAACTGTTGTGATAAGGCCTTGTTGAGGAGTTTCAACAAACATTAGAGTCATATCTTCTGAACCTTCCCCCTCAACTGCTTTTCCCTTTTCTTTCTTATGTTCTTCAACTGTTTTCTTCTTCTTCTCAACAGTTGCGTCCTTCTCTTTCTCATCCGCTAACCCTTTTAACATCTTCAGGTATTCCTCTTCCCCCTTTTTGGCATCATCAAAAGAGAGAGGAACCCCTAGGAACATGCCAGCAAGCATGAAATCTAGGCGGCTGATAGCTGAGTTTTGCTTGGAGTCTGATGTATGAAATTATGAACGGGTGGCTTTGGATTCGGCTGCCACCAGCTTCATTTCAACCATGAGAAGGCTGAATTTGTTATTCATATTTTCCTCTACGCGCAGAAGTTCTATCTTGTCAAATTCTCGCAGCAGTTCCATTTAAGTGTTGTGGGAGGCATGCATTCTTTCAACATTTTCTTGCATCCTCCTCTTCATGTCAGCATTATCAGCGCTCCAGATCAATATTTTTTTGTACAATGCCTTGAAATATTTGACTTGTTCTAGTCGCATTGTATGCTGCTGTTGACACCATTCCCTGATTCTAACCACTATTCCGCGCAGATCGGCCGTATGATTGGCATCCCTATTGTCCAGATGCATATCCAATGTGGCCTGGTGCCGTTCTATCATCTCAATCTCTGCAAAGATTGTCTTGAAGACATCTCGTACCTCAGCTGTCACCTCGGTCTCAGCTGGCGGCCAAGCAGCATCAAAATCAAAGACTGCTGGGACGATAGTTTCTATGGGAATAACTGGGTCAGGTCTGACGTTGAAGCGTTGCTACTCTCGAGCTATTTCTTCATCAAGTTCAGGCAGCTCAATAGAGAAAGGGAAAGTTTCTTCAAATGCATCATCACGGACATATGGTATAGATTCCACCGTTACTCGTACCTATGGTGTGCCCGGTTGAGTGGAGTCTGCCGCAGCTTTGGGAGCCTGTACAGACGACTCGGTTTTAGCTGGGCCTTGGTGAGTGGTTTGGCTAGCTGACTGAGCCTCAGCTGTCTTAACAGCTTCTTCGGCCTCAGTGGATTCTACTAAATGAATTTGTTGTTCCTCAGCTGCACCATCAGCGTCATCGGAAGATGATGAGTCTTGAAGGCTTAGCTCATCATCAAAATTGAATGTTTGACGAGTAGCCTTGAGGTCTGGCTTGCTCGTACTTGGTAGAGCGTCCTCAGCTGAGTCTTTTTGATGTGCAATTGGGGTAGACTCAGCTTCATCTGCAGAACCTAGGAAGGTTGTATCAGGATCATCCTGGGAGTCATGAAGACCACTGATTTCCTCCTCTGAATCAACAATTATGGTTAGAGGAATGCTCTTATCTACTTGAGTTTTACCTAGGGAAGTCCCAACCTCCCTTAGGCCTTCATTACCTCCTGCGCAGTCTCAATCTGCTGCGGGGCCTTGTACAATCCCTTCGACAGCGCAGATTGTCTTAGGGTCTTCGCGATGGCATCCACCGAGTCTCAACTCGCGTGGATTGCACTTTCGGTCTTGAGTGTTAACTCCTGGGCGTAACCATCACGTGCCTCGACCGCATCGCAGCATCATCACCGCAGAGCGCTTAGCACTTCACCGAGATCTCAACTGTCCGAGCTTCATCAGTGACAACTTGTTGTGTTTCCTTTTCTTGTTCATTCTCCACTTCGCCTCCTAGATTCATGGTGGAGTCATCTGCAACATTCTCTGACCTAACTGCAGTGGAGGGAGTTTCCCCCTCAGCTGGCGCACCAGCTGAGTGACTTATGTTTCGGTCACTCTGCTCCAGACTCTGGGTATTTCATTTGAGTGTTCAGCCGTGGGGGCAGGTGGTACGACACCTTCAATAGGGGTTGGATCGACTTGGGTCCCCAAGTTCCCAGTTTCATCGCCATGTCCCCTAGATCCGTCCTCTGAGTGAGCTGGGGAAGTGGTTGCAGCAATGACTGTGGCGATCTGTTGTACCACTCCCAACGGATCAATTTCCAGCTGTGATTTGGAAGACCCTCCTGGTCCTTCCATCAGCTCTTTCTCATGCATCAGTGTGGATTCCCGCATGGCTTGCTGCATGTCCAACTTTTCTTGTGCAGCAATATGATCCATGTCCTCATCACTGTCTGAGAGTATGTCAAGATGAGGATGAGTATGGTCATTTGGTTCCATTAGAGGACAAATGATGGCTTTCTCACGAGCCTCGCTTTCCTCACGCTTCTTGCCTGTTCGCTTTCTTCCGAATTTGCGCATATTAATACAATTATCCTCATCCATGGCTTGCAAAGATCTGTATCAACTTCAAGAAACCTGAAGAGTTCCTCTTCCTCATCAATAAATTATGGGTGTTCAAACTGCACCCTAGAGTGACTCAGCTTCCATTTCCTCTATGCTCTTAGACGATTTTGGATGTCTGTGTACAATGGAGAGCATATGATTACATCATCATCTTCATCCTGTCCATGTTTCCCTTCCTTTTCAGGAATGGAGGGTAGCAAACTCTGCTGCTCTTCACCCTCAGCAGCGTCTGTCGCAGGTGGAGATACAGTCCTGTCGACAGGGGATACTGCTGCTCTCACCGCTTCTTGTTCTCGCTTGTTCTCGTTATTACGTCTTGGGTCTTCAACTTGCCTCTGCTGACGCCTTCAAATGCAGATTTGGCGGTTTCATCAAGCACTTCTGGAGACTGCACCTCTTCCGCAGTCTCAGTGATTTGCTCCAGTTGAGTTGCAGACTCAGCCGTCTTCTCAAGCTCCAAGAGCTTGGTGAGTCTTCTCCTTCTCTTAGTTTTCACCAGAGGAACGTCTAGTTCTACTTCCTCCGGTTCCTCGAAGGTAAAGGCCTTTGGAGTTGCCTTAGAGGCAGCTGCCTTTCTCGCCTTGGCAGTCCTCTTCTTCTTCATTCCTGGAGAAGGTATTAAGGATTCCTTCTCCACCGCGGCTGCAGGGGCAGGTGACTCGGCTGCAGGGGCAGGTGCGGTTTTCTTCTTTGCTGCTGGGGTAACATTCTTCTTTCCAGCTGCATGAGCAGCTTTCTTCTTCGGAGGGGAGGCAACATCTGTTTCCTCGGGGTGGTCACCGATTCCCCTCACCGTGTCCGCCCGCTTGGCGTATGCTCTCTTCTGGGCTCCAGATAAGTTGGCCCGAAACATCTTCTTGTTAACATGGAATGATTTTCCATGTCGAAGGGGAACACCCTTCAACTCCATCAAGTGGCCAATTACAAGGCCATAGCCCAGATATCCTCCAAAGGATCCATCCTCTTTGAAAGACTTGTTGCCAATGTTCTGGCAAAGTCTGTTGTAGATGAATTCAGCCCAGTTAGTCTTCTTCTCTTCCATGATCGCAGCCATGACGATTAGTTTGGTTTTGGATAGCTGATTGAAGCTTCCAAACTTCATATCCACACATTTTGCGACGATATCCATTAACTTGTGATAATCGTCCTTCAGCAGCTTCTTGTCAGCTGTGTATACCACTTTCGCAGCACATTCTGGTCTGGCCACTTCCTTCCATGCAGCAGCCAAATTTACATTAGCCTCAAATATCTCCGGCACACCATCCAATGGTCGCAAACAATGCTCCGCTAGATCTTTAGCAGTGATTGTAAGATTCTTCCCGTGAATAGAGGATTTGATGCCCTCGTCATGAACTTCGCGTTCACGTAGAAACTCGTGCTACTTCTTCAACATATGTCATCCAAAACTCCATCGTGAGAAAGGGTTTCATCGATTTCTCGATTTTATCAAAGAATCTTCTTCACAAGGGTTTCATCGGAACCCTATTTAATCATCCCTTCGAAATCCACTGTTGAACCGGTGTGGATTTGCTTGCCTAGCTTAGTGAAATCATAGGTTGATGCCATTTTTATGAGTTTTTACCAATCGAAACTTGACGAACTTGCTTTGAAGACAGGTAGGGTTTTGAGAGATTTGCTTTGGAAAGATGAACAATTTAAGTGAGAGAAAACTAAACGAAAGAGTATATAAGGGGTATGAAAGGACGTGTTTTCGGTTTTTGAAATATTGATCAAGATCAACGGCTCAGATTTAGCCCGTCTCATTTGCATTTAATTGCTCGCATTTAATGCGGCATTATTTATATCTAATCATATGCTTACTGTGCAGCTTTTGACTGTACCCGTCATTATTACGCTGACATCATCCTTAAAAACATTCCCGCTCATTAAAAACGACTGCGTTTTTGTCACTTAGCTCATAAATGACTCAGCTTACTCCTTAACTTACTCAGCTCTTCTTCTCTTCATTCATATGGTGACTCAGCTATCAGCTAACTTGATACAACTGACTTTCCGATACGGCTGGTTCACTTGGCTGATTCAAGAAATCTGCTCAATTTTCATCTTTTCAAGTTTCATCTCTTCTCCTTGAGTCTTCTGAGCGTCAATTCAGCTCAATTAACCCTAGCTCATGCTTAAGCTCTTCAAATCTTTATTCGCATAGGGGCTCTGTAAATATGTCAGCTAACTGTTTATCAGTTGAGATGTATTCCAAGGTGATGTCTTTCTTTTCAACATGATCTCTTATGAAATGATATCTGACATCAATGTGCTTTGTTCTTGAATTCAACACAGGATTCTGAGTGATTGCAATAGCACTTGTGTTATCACACATAATTGGAATCTCTTTTTCTTCAATTTCATAATCTCTCACCTCATCCATAAGACTTGGGCACAACAATTTTGCCCGCAACTATGTACTCTTCTTTTTAGCTGTGGATGTGGCTATTGAGTTTTGCTTCTTGCTAAACCAGAAACCAATCTGTTTCAAGCATTTGACATGTACCTGAAGTACTCTTCTTCCGCCTGTGCCGCTTTGTTAAATAGAGCAGTGATCCAATGAGTGCTCAGTATCTAGTTTGATCTACTTCTTACCGTCGCATCCATATCCATCTTGGTCGATGTATTCATTGGTATTTTCACGTAAGACTTCCCTTCCATACCAAATTTCTTCATTAAATCTCGGTGTACTTTGTTTGACTTATAAAGGTTCCATCCTTTAGCGCTTTAACTTGAAGTCCTAGAAAGAATGTCGCTCTCCCATCATGCTCATCTCAAATTTGCCTTGCATGAGGTTTGAGAATTTATCACACAGGCTCTTTGTTTGTGGATCCAAAAATGATATCACCCACATTATTTTAACAAACAATATACTCCCTCCAACTGGAATTCTGAAGACTGTTCTGTCCACTTTGCCTTTGGTGAATCCATTATCTCGTCAGAAATTGAGATAATGTATCATATCATGCTCTAGGTGCATGTTTCAATCCATATAGAGCTTTCTTGAGCTTGTACACCTTATCTCCAAGAGTCTTCTGCTCAAATCCTGGAGGTTGTTCAACATAGACTTCTTCTTCCAACAATCCATTTAAGAATGCACTTTTCACATCCATTTGATATACAGTAAAGTTCTTGTGTGCAGCATAGGCATCCTTCTTCTTGGCAATACCCTTTGGCTACCAATCTTGCTTTGTTTCTTACCACAGAACCTTCCTCATTCATCTTGTTTCTGAATACCCATTTCGTGCCAATAACATTTTGATGGGTTGGTCTTTGCACCAATTCCCATACTTTGTTTCTTTCAAACTGATTCAGTTCTTCTTGCATGACTTGAATCCAATGTGTGTCATCCAATACTTGGGACACATCTTTTGGATCTATTTGAGAAATAAAACAAGTGAACATTGCTTCTTGTTGAGCTCTGGATCTGGTTCTTACACCATCTCTTACATTTCCAATAACTAGCTCTGGTGGATGGTCTCTCAGCCATCTCACATCAGGTTGGAGTAAATCATCTGGGTTCAGTCGTCTTGTAGTTGTGTTGTTTTAAGTAGCTCTCTCATCATCACTTAGCTGCAGATTTTCCAGCTGTCTTTGAGATTCAGCTATCTCATCTTCATCTTGATTTATTACTCCAGCTTCAGCTTCAACATAGGGACTCTTCTGCATAGTTGGCTTATTCAGCTTATCAGCTAACTCTTCAATGTCTTCTCCATTTACATTACGTTCATCAAAAACCACATGGATAGACTCTTTTGTGACCATTGTCCTCTTGTTCAGTATTCTGTAGGCCTTGCTTTCAACTGAGTATCCCAAGAAGATACCTTCATCAACTTTAGCATCAAAAGCCTTTATATTATCCTTGCCATTGTTGTGGATGAAGCATTTACATCCAAATATTCTAAAGTATGCAACATTTGGCTTTCTTCCTGTCCATATTTCATAGGGAGTCTTTGTCAGCTGTCTATTTATCATGCATCTATTTTGAGTATAACATGTAGTGTTTATGGCTTCACCCAAAATCTTTTAAGCACCTGCTTGGTGCTAACATGGTCCTTGTAGGTTCCTTGAGAGTTCTGTTCTTCTTTCTCACATTACTCCATTCTCTGTGGGAGTCCTTACAAAGAGATAATTCATGAGCAATACCATTTTCAACACAATATCGAGTTATTATTCCATTGACAAACTCAGTTCCTCTTTAGATCTTATCTTAATAATGGTTTGACTCTTCTCATTTTGAACTCTTTTCATCAGTTGAGGTAACTTCTGCAAAGTTTCCTTCTTTTTACACGTGAAGATTGTCCATGTATATCTTGAATAATCATCCACCACCACTAGGGTGTATTTCTTTCCACTTATCTTTGGCCGCTCAATCGGACCAAATAAGTCCATATGCAACAGATGCAATATCCTTGTTGAAGATGGACTAGACTTCTCTTTGAATGATGATTTGATCTGCTTTCCCATCTGGCATGCATCACAAACACTTTCCTTCTTGTACACTGAGTCTGGCAATCCTTCTACAAGATTACTCCTTGCAAGCTTGTTAATTGTGTTGAAATTCAGGTGACTCAGCTTCTTGTGCCATAGCCAACTTGATTCGGATGTACTCTTTGCTAGCAGACAAGTGCTTGGTGTGGCAGTCGACCAATCTATCACATACATGTTCTTTTGTCTGGATCCTTGTAACACTACTTCATTAGATTCAGTGTCTTTGATTTGGCACACTCCCATATTGAATCCAACATTATAGCCCTTGTCACAGAGTTGGCTGATGCTTAACAAGTTGAAGTTGAGGCCTTCAACATATGCAACATCTGTGATTTCTAATCCATTTTTCTTGATGGATCCAGTGCCTCTTATTTCCCCTGGAGCTTCATTTCCACCAAATATGACTTTTGCACCTCTAATCTCCTTGAATTTTGACAGATTTTTCTTGTTTCCTGTCATGTGTCTGGAACAGACACTATCCATGTACCAGGTTTCTTGGCACTCAGCTATTCCCTGAACCTGCAATCAAGGAAATCAGTTTTTAGGTACTCATACTTGCCTGGGTCCTGAGGGGTTAGTGTTGTAAGATGATCCAACCAACCTATAGCCAAATGATCTGACTTTAAGAGGTTGCCATCTATCTGTGCCATAATCATAAATCACTTTGGCAAATTGCTTAGGAGCTTTAGGTTCATACAACTGTCTCTTTTGTTTGTATGCCTGTGTGTGTGTTTTAGCAATTGCCTTCTTTGGGTAATTGTGATATTTCTGAGTGTAGTGCTTGGGTGCATTGTGTGCTGATGATAGCTCTTTTGCCTTTGGAATGACCTTTGCTGAGGTCTAGGTCTTTGCCATTTAGGCTTGTATTCCATAGATCTTTGCTGATATTTCACATTATTCCAATCAGCTTCGCTTGGGTAGTTTCTACCATTCCCATCATTTGTGTTCCTTTGCCATTTGAGTCTGCTGCTTCCTTTGACTTAGCCATCGTCTCAAAGACCAACATTGCCTTTTTCTTTTCTTGTCTTCTTTCTCTCAAGACTCTTCTTTCTTCTTCATTCCCGTATTTATTGACTACGAGGATATGGACATCAATAGCAAAGTGTCCTGGTTGTCTCTCTGATTCCAACACGGGTTCTCGGCTCTTTGATCGCCTCTTTCCGTTCTTGGGTTATCAGCTCTCTGGTATTCAACCTTTTGATGCTAAGCTCTCTTGGGTGGCCTGTCTTCCCTTGACTTGGAGGGAGTTGAATGTCTCCTGGAGGATTCACCCTTATTTCTTTTATAGTTCTTGTTGAAGAACTTGTTGAATCTTTTAACCATCAAGGCAATTTCCTCCTGGTCAATGGCTTCCTTAACCTCAGCTCTTTTCCCATCCTTTACTACGAGTGCATCTATTTTGGGTACAGATGTCTCCTCTTGATATTTTCTTCTCAGCTCGAACTAGTAGGCTTTGAGGTCTGAGAATAGCTTATGATTGGATGTTGTTGTGAGGTTCATTGAATGTCTCAGGGCCATGACCTTCATTTCCCATTCAGTTGGGAGGCTTCTTAGAATCTTCATACACATTTCCTTCTGTGTATATTCTTTTCCAAGTGCAGATAGTTCATTGGTAATCTCAGTGAATCGAGCATCCAGCTGATCCAAGGTTTCACCTGCAAGCATTTTGAAATTTTCAAGTTTGTACAGCAACGGACAATTTGTTTTCTTTAATTTGCTCAGATCCTTCAGAAATTAAAGTTAATTTATCCCAAATTTGTTTTGCAGTTTGCCAAGATTTGACTTTGTTGAACATTGCTTTGTCCAAGGTTTTGTAAAGTATGTCATTGGCCACATTGTCCAAGTTGTATCTTCTTTTGTCCTCGTTTGTCCATTCAGTCCTTGGTTTTGTAAAGTATGTCCTTGGCCACATTGTCCAAGTTGTATCTTCTTCTGTCCTCGTTTGTCCATTCAGTCCTTGGTTTCTCGTGCACTTTCCTCTCTCCTTCACCAAGGGTCGCTTTCCTCTCTGTCTAAATCAGTGTTCACTTTCGATGATTTGCGGTGACCAATCCTCTATCACTATCCACATTTCATCATGTAAAGCTGATAGATGAGCCTGCATACGAATTTTTCAGTCATCAAATTCCTCAATAGTGAACATAGGAATGCATGTCAAATTTGCTTCCATGGTAATAACTTTGTTGAATAAAAATAGCTTTTGAAAGAGCAAGTGTTAAAAACTTTTTTGAAGGATTGGAGATCTAGTTCAGTAACCAGTGCGGGAGGCTCAATGAACCAACCGCTCTGATACCACTTGTAGGTCCCAAGGGGTGTGAGTAAGGTTTAGAAGGGTGGGGTTGAATAAACCTTACCAACTTTTCGATTTTAGTCCTTTTAAAATAATACAGAGTTAATTTCAAAGCTAAGTCCTTAAGGGACAACTAAGTTAGTTAACCAGCAGAGTTAGCCACTCAATAGACTCGATTGAGCTGTTGATAGAATAACTCAGCTGTTTAGTCTAAACCTTAATTTGGCTGTGATGAGATTTTCAGTGGAAGACTTAACACCCTTGAATTTGGTTTAACTTGGTTTAAACACTTGATTTTAGCACTTTGTTAATTATCAGTTGGATAGCAAATTATCAGCAGATATAAAGTGATATGCGTAAATAAAATCTTTGAAATGTAAATGACACAATAATTTTTATAGAGGTTCGAAGATGGGGTAATTCTTCTACTCCTCTCTTCTCCAACTCCTGGAGGAATCCACTAAGTATTGATCAGAGTACAAAGTGGTTATCAGTCCAGATACAAGTCTTGATCACACAAATGACTTGATCCTTTGGGACTCGATCCGGAGATGCCTTGGTCACACACCGGCTTCTCGTCCGACTCGGCTTCTTCACGGGTGGTCGCTTTGCTACTTCAGCTACTTGACTCACTTGCTCAAGCTTCTTGGATTTGATCACGAAGCCCTCCAATAACTTGAGACTGGTTCGACCTTGAACCTTTCTACAATCCTCCTTGGAATATAGACCCCTTTTGATTCTTCAAAAGTTTCCTCTTCAACAGTTTGAAGTTTGTCTTTCCTTCACAGCTTGGTGTTGGATCGATTTCCTTCGAAATTTAGGCCTGAGGATTTGCTTGAATAACTTGAGAATATTTTGCAGGTTACAGTGTGAATAAATTCTTGAATGTTTGTGGTTCAGGTAGCCTTCTCTCAATGAGATTCCTCAGCCTTTTATAGTGAACTTTCAAAAATCTGCCCATTGAAGAGATAGACTGATTTTCAAAAGTCATTTGTGTTCGTTGGCTTGTCTTGTTGCAGTCCTTGATGTTGATATTTCCTCGTATTAAATGAATGTTCAGCTTTTCAGAGTCTGACACGAGGTGCAAGGTCTTCCCATTGTTTTATTCCTTTTGCACGCTTACGGGGATCAACACTTTCGAGACATGGCAAAGATGGAAGTATTACTTATTTAAGTAAGCTTCTTGACTTACGTAACGGATTCTTTTCGATTGTCTTGATTTGATCGCAGCTTCTATAACTTCCCAGGTGACTTGAGTTAGCTTCCAATCAATGGATGACTTATCTGTCACTTCAACTTGAGACTTGGCTTCTTGAGATGAGTTGACTGACACTTCAAATAGATGTATCCCAGCTGATACTCCTTCAATCGAGTTCTTGACTTCTCCTCCTTGCCATTCTCAAATTGTTTCACAAAATGGAGTCTTCATTTCGATCTTGATTGACTTCTTGTATATCCAGGCATAGTGACTTGGCTCGGCTAAATGCAAATACCTATCTATTACAATGCAAATTACAAGGAAAATTGGGTGCCAACTTTCTAGTCTAAGTTTTACATGGCATTAATCAAAATCTAAACAATAAATTTCCCAACATACCTTCATTTATATCAGGAATTGCTGACTTGTGCACTAGAAATCGATATGCACTACTATTGTTAGCATATCCAATGAAAGCACAATCGATCGTCTCCGGACCGATTCTAAATTGTTTCGGCTTAGGTACTTCGACTTTAGCCAAACACCCCCACACTTTGAGGTATTTATATGACGATTTACGTCCCTTCCATAACTCATATGGAGTTTCGTTTTTACCTTTGTGTGAGATCTTATTAAGAATGTAGTTTGCATAAAGTATGGCTTCCCCCCACAAGTTTTGGGGCAAGCCAGAACTTATCAACATCGCATTCATCATCTCCTTATGAGTACGATTTTTGCATTCTGCAACTCCATTTGATTGAGGTGAGTAGGGAGCAGTCGTTTGATGAATTATACCTGCTTCCGAGCAAATTCTTCAAATGGAGCAACATACTCTCCGCCTATATCACTTCGAATCATCTTAATTTTCAAATTAAGCTGATTTTCGACTTCATTCTTATAAGTCTTAGAAGCTACTAAAGCTTCATCTTTGCTTTTCAAAAGATACACATAGCAATATGTTTTGCAATCGTCTATAAACATTATGAAGTACTTTTTCCCACCTCGAGTTTGCACAAGTTTTAAATCACACACATCTATATGAATTCACTCGAGTGGTTTGGTACTTCTCGTTACCGAATAAAATGGTGCTTTGGCCAACTTTGCTTCAACACAAATTTCGCATTTGTCTTGTGAATCAGTTTTAAACGTAGGTATTAATTCCAGATTCACTAACCTTTTAATTGGGTTGAAGTTTACGTGTCCTAATCTATCATGCCATAAATTAGAACAATCCAACAAGTAAACAGAAGTAATAGTTTTATTCTTCGCCTCTTGGTGGAAAACAGACATTATAAACATCTTAAACAGGCCCTTATCAATGTAGCCCTTACAAAGAAACTGACCATTCTTGGTCATTACAAACTTGTCGAACTCAAACACTAGTCTAAACCCGGCCTTACTAAGCAAAATACTGGAAACCAAATTCTTGCGAATGTCCGGGACATGCAGCACATCTACAAGTGTAAGCTCCTTTCCGGAAGTTATCTTGAGCACAACCTTGCCAAGCCTCACGATGTAGGAAGTCGAAGAATTCGCCATGAAAAGCTTCCTTCCATTTATCGGGGTGTAGGAGGAGAACATCACCTTGTCGGCACAAATGTGACGAGTAGCCCCGGTATCTATCCACCACTCCCTTGGATTATCCACCATATTGGCTTCAAACACAACGACGGTGAGATCGAGCTCCGACATATCGATTGGAACCGACTTGTCCTCCGTCACATTGGCTTGTTGATTGCCACCTTGATTGCCCTTTTTCCGGTGATGGCAATCCTTGGCCATGTGGTTCGTTTTGCCACAGTTGTAACAATTACCCTTGAACTTTTTGGCCTTTCCTTTGTTTTTCCCGGAGTGCTTACGTGTCTTGTTAGTGCTCGATTAAGCAAGATTCGCCTTGGCCTCCATTCCGGACTTACTGAATTTCACTTCTGATTTTCGGTTGTCTTCTTTGATCCGAAGCCGAACAATAAGATCCTCAAGCCCCATCTCTTTACTCTTGTGCTTGAGGTAATTTTTGAAATCCTTCCACAGTAGTGGCAATTTCTCGATTATTGCAGCCGCTTGAAAGGATTCATTCAAAATCATCCCTTCAGACACTAAGTCGTGAAGTATGATTTTAATCTCCTAAACTTGGCTGATCACCGTCTTGGTGTCAACCATCTTGTACTCGAGGAATTTGCCGACAACAAATTTCTTTGTGCCGGCATCTTCAGTCTTGTACTTCTTCTCCAAAGAATCCCACAATTCTTTGGATGTTTTGAACGTGTTATAGACATTATAGAGGATGTTGTCTAGCACGTTCAAAACATAGTTTCGACACAGAAAATCGTTGTTATGCCAAACATCCACAGTGATTATCCGGTCATTGTCGATTTCATCATTGGCAATGGAAGGGAGGTCATCCTTCAGAAACCGGGACAGCCCCAAGGTCGTCAAGTAAAACAACATCTTCTGTTGCCAACGTTTGAAGTCGGCGCTAGAGAACTTGGGCGGTTTTTCGCCGTGAGCTGGAGCAGCAGCCATCGGCGTGAATGAGATTGAAGCCATCATCTTGAACAGAAACAGATCTTTCGTCTTGCGATTGTTTGGGTTAAATTTCTGGAAAAGGTTTCTGTTTCAAAGAAAAAAATGGCTAGTGTTTGAAGTGTATGGCTAAGTCGAGGCCTGAATTATATTCAGTCTCCGCAAGATGAAAGACGCCCCGTATATAGAGTGTTTACGGTTCCGGCGTTCGTATCTAAGATACAACGACTTTTACTGTTCCGGTTTAGCAGCACTAGCAAAAACTGAAACTTCAGCGAACAACAGGTGTTTGAACTTTCAAGCTTTTGAAGGAGGGAAGTCAATATGCTTGAATCTAATGACGTTTTATTAATCTGATTATTTTCGTATATTCAAATCATCTGCAGGGTTCAAATATTATAGGCACCAGGTGCCCCGTATGGAAAGAACACGTCTTTTGGCTCGAAAAGACAGTTTTTACACTGAACAGACGCATATGTTCATCACTTCGCATCGACGCACGACCTGGCGCACGGCCCGTGCGCCTGCCCGTGCGTGGATGTGAACCAAAATGACAAAGTTATGGCCTGGCGTACGACCCGAGCATCAGCCCGTGCTCGGATGCGAGCAGTTCTGACTGACGCACGACCTGAAAATCCGTTAATTAATTCAAAAATTAATTAATCAATTATTTTGATCCAAAACGAATAAGGGCATTGAAAAACTTGGCGAGCCAGCCGGTGGGTGGGCGGTGGTGGCGGCACGCGCGCGTGCGTGTGTGCTTTCAACCAAACCCACAAGCATGTAGGTCCTCACCCCTTTAAAAACTTGGGTGCCCCCAAGGGCTCAAACCCATAAGTCCAACTTGGGATAAATATAGTGTGCAAACTTTGCCTCTTTATCCTATGTGGGATAGAGCATTTCTCCTTCCCCACATTTTCCATTTTCCATACCATTTACTAAGTATTAAGTGGCTAACTTCTAGCATTAATTACTCATTCACCTGGAATTGGTTTTGAGAAATTCCAAATGCTCTTCTAATCTACTCTCTTAGTAGAATTTTTACAAATAATTTAATTCCATTTTTCACTAATGGAAACCACTTAATTATTTGGTCAAAATCGGGTCAACACGCATTTTACCAAACCTCAATTCCAACAAAGCTTGAGCAACTTCAAGAACTGGAATAATACAAAAAGAAATAAACCAAGTCCAACATGAGAATACTGGTGAAAAAACACCCTTCCTCCATAAACGCTCAGCAATTCTGACAACAGAGTATGATCTAACACACCTCTAAAACTCAATTTCAAGTCTAGTTGTGTGTGTGTGTGAATTAAGTTTATTATCAACTAACAATTTCTTGCCTCTCAATTATCTTCATTTCGACAAATGATAACAAAGTGAAAAAAACAAATTGAACTTAAACAGATATCTTAAACTACAAGTTCAAATTAAAAGGAGAACTTCTGTTATCTCAATCCAAAATCAGAACAATATAGTCAATATGGTAAAAAAAACATTTTAAAAAATCTCCTAATTCAGAATCTAGAAACAAAACCCTTGTTGATTCAGCTAATAAAATCAGTGAAAGTGTTCCAAAATGAACTGGCCGAGCTCAGTCAACCTAACACCAGTACAACTGGAATCATTTGCTCATAACTAATCAGTTGAACAATCATACTCTAAATATTCTTTTATTCAACAAAACCATGAAATCAACTACCAGATTACATAAAACGTAATCAACAAATAAAGTCGATCACTTTCACTTCCTTATTAAAAAAAATCAGTATCTCCTCTTAGGTGTGATTTTGAAGTAAATAAATATACTTGTAACAGCTAGAAAAGCACATATGAATAATCTAACATTTACATTTAAACGCTTGCAATAAGGTAATAATGACAAGGAAAAAGCCACCATGTTTCAATTAGTTGCACTGGTGGCAGCGTGCTTCAAAGAAGTATATTCAGGAAAGTCATTTGAAGTTCAAACTCACCTCAAAAGAAAAAATCCAAATAGAGAGGTTTAAGGCTCAAAAAGGTTATCATGAATGTCTCAGATAAACGAAGCTCTTGACCCTATTAATTATCATACCAAAACATGTTTTTTACATTCTTCTAGCAAAAATGTATCCAATAGAACAAACAGATTTACAAGTAGATAACTTTCTGCAAAGTCAAATAATAAATGAACATCAAATATACACAATAAAATTTACTCTAACAACAACAGTCAAAAACAATAATAATATCTCACATTTGCCTTTTGCAGGCCATCAGCAGCTTCAATTGTAATTCTCCTATCTAAGCACACGTCGGTCCCCAAACTCAAGCATTTAGAGTAACATTGAATCGCATTTTCAACTTCTCCCAACACCAGATAACAACTGTAAAATTAGTTTTAAAACAAAAGAAAGAAACATTAAAATAGATTCAGTACAACCGTTACTACAAATAACATGAGAGATCAATGAAGCAAATAGTAGGTAAATATTTTAATATTTGTGGCAGCTATTACGGCACAATATTGAATAAACAGAAAACTCAATGGGAACAGAACTAACATTCCAGTCCTTAATGTAGCTTTTAGAAAGTTTGGATCTAATTCAGCAGCTATTGTACAATCTCTCTAATGGCTTCCCTCATCCTCCCAAGAGACATTTGTGTGCCAGCACAGTTGCTATAGCATAACAAAAGTGGTTTTATGGAATATCCTGGAGTACTGACATGTGGGGCAAAATTGATACACATCGAGTAAAATTCCTAATCCTTAGAAAGTTTGAGAAGATACATGCTTGTGTGCAAGATTATAATCATAAGACTGCATGGAAACCAAACAGGCAAAGAAACGTCTTGTTAAGTTTATTTTATACCAATGTATTGAGTATTCTAGACTAGGAGTTTGCGTTATTTTCGGGTATTTTTAGTGTCATTTGAGTCGAATTCATGTAATTAATGGTCGTTTGAGAGTCGGGACTGGACTTGGTAGCCGAAATTGAGCAAAAACGGTGAAAAACGAGTTTGGAAGAATCCAATCGAATTTTAGAAATGAAAAACGGAAAAATATGAGTAACGGACGAGCTCCGTAGCGCGGGGGTCGAAAAGAGTACAGTGGCGCAAGGGAAGGAGGGGCGCTGCAGTGCCCAAGTCAAGGGCTGCAGCACCCGATATACAGCAGCAGGACATCTTCAGTTGGCGTTGCAGCGCCCAAGCCAAGGAGCTTCAGCGCCCGGTGACCAGCAGCAGTTGAAGACTTCCAGGCGCGCTGCAGCGCACGACGTGCGACAAACAACGATGATCAGGCGCGCGGCAGCGCACAGGAAGAGGGCTGCAACGCGCGTAAGGGCTGAACGTGGGCTATTTTATTTTTCGGCCTTTTTGACGGATTTTGAGGGTTTGAGACCTATAAATACAATAAGTGACGAAAGTAAAAGGGGTCGGACATTATTTTGAGCACAACGTGAGGCAAGAGACACGGAGCTAGGGTTCGGGACGGTAATTAGAGGCACTTCTCGTCTGTACACAGAGAGAATTCCTTCTCTTTTTTCTCAGTTCTTTCTTTGCTTTTCTTTGTTAATTTTTGAGATGTATAATTATTTCTTTACGAGTTTTTGTATATCCAATATGAGCTAAACCCATCTTTTTAGGGGATTGATGTAACTTATGTTTGAACCTATGTTTTGATTTCCAGTTTATGAAATTCATATGTTATTTAATCTATTTGTGCTATTTGATTTGATTGCATCGAATTATCTGATCAATAGTTTAGATTGTTTGGCGTGTTTGATTTGACACTCGAGAGAGGTAATTGAACGCATGGCCGTAGAATAGCACAACCTAGGGTTTCATAGAACCGAGAGGTTTATGAATCTTTTGAAGCCCGTGATAGAATATTCATCGAGCGTATTAGGGTTTAATTTATGGTTTTTATAGAGATATCGAAATCAGAAATTTGGACCTAGAATCACTTGGCATTCGAGAGAGGAAGTGATAAACGGTAGGAATATTGGCTTATAGATTGATAACTTGTGATTAATAAACTGGATTGAAAACATAGTGGATAACTAGGTGAAATCAACCCTCTATAATTCATCTTTTTAGTGTTTGATTAATTGTCTGAACCAATTGTTTGCTTAATTTTAGTTTTCTTTTTAGTTTAAAAATAATTCATCTCTTTTCGATTTCTAGATAGAATTAAGCTATTTTAATTATAGTACTTAGTATAAAATTCGATAACAATCCCTGTGGAGCCGATAACCCTACTTTCAAAACTATACTAAAACTTGACACCATACGCTTGCGGTAAGAATCTCGCGATCAAGTTTTTGGCACCATTGCCGGGGATTGTTTTATCATATTTTAAACTAATACTATTACCAAGTAGTCTTAATCCTAATCTAGACTAGTTTAGGAATTATAATTTCATTTTCTCATTGCCGAGATTACAAAGATATTAATTTGCTTCCTTTTGATCCAGAGATTGAAAGGACACTTCGAGCAATAAGAGCAGTAAAGCGAGCAGAGAATCGAGCAATGGCAGAAGATGGGGAAAATAACACGAAACAGAACATGCAGGTCTTGAAAAAATAGGGAGGGGACCGATCCGAGGGGAGGGCCGACCGTCGCACCCTCGGGCGACGGCCGACTTCTCCGACCGGCACGCACCCCGCAACCCTTACCTGGATCGCACTATTTTTTTCAAACGGTCGAAATCTTCAACAGGGCAACCGGTCGCCCTATGATATTTTGTGACAGCAAAATGATGCTGTTTAAAATTCTTGACAGCAATATTTTCTTTTGATTTTTGTACAATATTTCTACATCTTGTGATCTTCTTTTTGTAGACAAATGTGAAGATAGAGGAGCCTATGTTGGGAGCCTATGTTGGAGAAGACTTCCATATAAATAGAGGATTAATTGAAGACACAAGATACAACACATACAAGCAAAACATACAACAAGAAATCTGCAAATTGTTCAAGCTTTCATTTTTTACATTCTTGTTGTAATAGCCTAAGTACTTTCACTTGCACATCTTTAAGGTCTAGGCTTTTTGATTCTTGATTACACTTGCACTCAATCTTTGTATTGGTTTCATAGAGTTGTAATCTTGAATTTTGTCCATCATTCAACACAAGACATCCTTGTGAGTATTCTTGAGGTAAGAATACACTTGGGTGATCTAGGTGATAGGTGTTTGAAGAGTGTGGTACTCTTCAAAGGTGGTGAAGGAAGATTGTGGTAATCTCCTTGAAAGTGTTGTAAGAGGATTGTGGTGATCCTCAAGGTGTTGTATTAATTGTGGTAATTAATAAAATCTTTTTTTTTTTGAAATCCATCCTGGAGATACTGGGGTGGTAGAGGATTAGGCCCTAGGTGGGTTGAACCTCTTTAAATCAACGAGTGTTGTTTAATTTCTGCATTTACATTCTTGTCATTTGCTTGTTGATTCGAAAAAGAGGGTGATTTGCGAAAAATCGGCATAATCTATTCACCCCCCTCTAGATTAACGTAGCCACTTGGACTAACAAGTGGTATCAAAGCCAAACTCTTTGGCTAGCTCGTTTCGAGTAAAGAGGAAAGATCCATGGCTACAAATGAAGCTTATCTCACCACCGGCGCCTCCACCAACAAGCCACCACTATTTGACGCCAACAACTACGCATTTTGGAAAGACCGCATGGAGTGCTTTCTACAAGGGTGCGGATTTGATATTTGAAATGTGGTCATTGAAGGAGTTGCTCAACCAACAACAAAATTGGAGGATGGTACCACGACTCCCAAGCCGTTCAAGGAATACGATGAAAATGACAAGAAGGCTTTCTCTTTAAACGGTAAGGCCTTAAACATTTTACATTGCTCTCTTTACCGCCACCGAATATAATCGCATAAGAGGCATACGGTCGGCACATGAAGTTTGGGAAAATTAGAAACCATCTATGAGGGCACAAAGAAAGTGAAGCAAGCAAGAAAAACAATGCTTGTGAAAGACTTTGAAAATTTCAATATGCTTGATGGTGAAAGCATATCAAAAATGGTGGAAAGGCTTGACAACATTGTCAATCCTCTTGTGGCTCTTGGAAAGGTCATCTCCGAAGAAGATAAGGTGACCAAAGTCTTAAATGCCCTTCCGGCTCATGGTCCGAAAAGGTGACGGCAATCACTTTAAGCTCAAAATCTTGAAACACTCAAGTTTGATGAGCTCATTGGGAATCTCCTTATTTATGAAGTATATCTCAAGGAGAGGAAAAATTCACAACCATCCACCTCTAAACTCAATGCACGCAAAATATTATTAAAGGTTTAGCATCTTCTTCTAATAATGTTTATTATGCTAGTGATGAGGATGATGAAGAAACGCAGCTCTTGTTAGAAAATTTGCAAAATTTGTAAACAAAAATAAAGCAAGAAAGCCAAGAGACAATTCTTGTTTCAAATGCGAAAATCCGGCACTACATAGCCGATTGCCCGAAATTAGCGGAAGAGGAACAAAAGAAGAAAAAGCCTTTTCCGAAAAAGAAGGCGTTTAATGCGGACGTCAAAACTTGGGATGAATTACTTGAAACAACCGACGAAGAAGAAGAATCCGAACATGGTCTTATGGCCATAGACGATGAAAATACCGAGGTACGTTCTAATGCTTCATCTTCTTCCCTAGTTGATGAATTACAATGTGATTTTGATGAATTGCAAAATGAGTTTCAAAATTTGATTGTTAAATACAAGAATTTGGAAAAGGAGCATAAAGAGCTTAAACTAGAAAAGGATAAATTATTTATTTCTTATGACTCTCTTGATAAGGCTCATGCTATTACTCTCACTATGGTCCGTACTCTTGAAACCGAAAAACAAACGCTCACAAATGATATTGAAAAATTGAAAAAGGATGTGCATCGATTCAATTTAAGTACGGATAAAGTCACAAAAATTTTAGATGCACAAAGAGGTGAGCATTCTAAATTAGGACTTGGTTACAAACCTTTTCAAAATGTTTTTAAGAAAAAAGACCAAGGTCCAACCTTTGTGCATGCTAGCAATTGTAAATTGAAGAATAATTTTAGCTATTATTGGAGACCTAAAGGTCTCAAGGCTAACCCACATGGACCCCAAAATTATAGGGTACCTAAAAATAATTCCTTTGTAGGTTATAGGGGCTATAACAACAATGGAAGAATCAAAATGGCTCGTGGACAGCGGATGTTCACGCCATATGACCGGAAAGAGAGAACATTTTACCAACATCAAGCTCCAAGAAGAGGGTATGGTCATGTTCGGCAGGAAGAATTCTGGGAAATGGAGAAATTGGTAACTCTTCTTTCTCTCTTAGTAATGTTCTTTTAGTAGAAGGGCTTAAGTTCAATTTGATAAGTGTTAGCCAACTTTGTGATTCAAATTATAATGTTGTTTTTAATAAAGAAAAATGCCTTATTTCCAAAAATATTAAAATTATTTGTGAAGCAATTAGAAAAGGCAATCTTTACAAAATTTGTACAAGTGATTTGGTTAGTCAAAATGTTTCTTGTCTTGTCGCCAATAATGATTTAACTAGTTTTTGGCATAGGCGACTTGGACATGTTGGATACAAAAATTTGCAAACTATTTACAAAAACCAACATGTAAAAGGACTACCCAAATTGAATTTTGAAAATCTTGGCTTATGTGACACTTGTCAAAAGAACAAATTAGTTAAGAGTAGTTTTAAGCCTAAAAATGAAATTTCCACTACCAAACCCCTACAAATGCTTTATCTTGATTTGTATGGGGATATTGGTACGGCAAGTCTAAGTGGAAAACATTACACTTTTGTTACAGTTGATGATTTTTCTAGATATACTTGGGCTCTATTTCTTACAAATAAAAGCGATGCCGTTAATGAGTTTGTTAAGTTGTGTAGACTCATTGAAAATGAAAAGGAAGATACTATTAAGTCTATTCGAAGTGATCGAGGTGGAGAATTTGACGGCGAATTTAGAGTCTTTTGTGAAACCAAGGGATATAGTCATAATTTTTCTGCTCCAAGGACACCTCAACAAAATGGAGTAGCCGAAAGGAAGAATCGGACACTTCAAGAAATGAGTCGGTCCATGCTAAATGAATTTTGACTTCCAAAATATTTTTGGGCCGAAGCCGTTAGTACCACTTGCTATGTCATTAATCGAGTTTATATTCGCCCTAAAATGAATAAAACTCCATATGTGCTTTGGAAAGGAAGAACTCCAAATATTAGTTATTTCAAAATATTTGGATGTAAATGTTTTATTTTGAATACTAAGGATCAATTAGACAAACTTGATCCTAAGGCCGATGAAGGAATATTTATGGGGTATTCAATCAAGAGCAAAGCATATCGGGTTTACAATAAGACTAGTGGGGTTGTTGAAGAATCCATCCATGTCAAATTCAATGAATCTTCGGGTGTTGAAAGGATACCCAATGATGAAAGTGATGAAGAGGATATTATTGAACCCATTGTTCAAGATGAAACTCAAAATGATCAACTTCAAGCTCAAGTGTTCCTCAAGAAGATAAATGTGATACTTCGAATCTTCCCGTAGCATTGAAATTTAAGGGAGATCACCCAAAAGATCTTATTATTGGTGATCCCCTTGATAAAGTAATGACTCGAGGAAAATTTTCCGAGAAAGCTCTTATATCTCAAAAAGAGCCTAAAAATGCTAAGGAAGCCATTGAAGATGAGGATTGGTTTTTAGAAATGCAAGAGGAGTTGAATCAATTTGAAAGAAATGATGTATGGGAATTAGTACCTTGTCCTCCATCTCAAACCATTATTGGTACAAAATGGGTATTTCGGAACAAACTCGATGACCAAGGCAATATTGTTCGAAACAAAGCAAGGTTAGTAGCTCAAGGTTATTGTCAAGAAGAAGGTATTGATTATGATGAAACATTTGCACCCGTAGCACGTTTAGAAGCTATTCGTATTTTACTTGCCTATTCTTGTTTTAAAAATTTTAAGCTTTACCAAATGGATGTAAAATCCGCATTTTTAAATGGTATTATTCAAGAAGAAGTCTATGTAAAACAACCTCCGGGGTTTGAAAATTTTTCTAGGCCTAATGATGTTTATAGACTTAAAAAGGCCTTGTATGGTTTGAAACAAGCACCCCGTGCATGGTATGATAAACTTAGCTCTTTTCTTTTGCAAAATGGTTTTACAAGAGGTAAAGTTGACACTACTCTCTTTGTCTTTGAAAAAGGGCAAGATTGCTTATTAGTGCAAATTTATGTTGATGATATTATTTTTGGTGCTACTAATGAATCCTTGTGCAAGAAATTTTCTAAGTTAATGCAAGGTGAATTTGAAATGAGCATATGGGGGAGCTCAACTTCTTCCTTGGGCTTCAAATTAAGCAATGCCAAGAAGGAATTTATATTTCTCAATCAAAATATACAAAGGAGCTTTTGAAGAAATTTGGCATTGAAGAAGGAAGAACCGTCTCTACCCCAATGGCAACAAACGTCAAAATTGACAAAGATGAAAAGGGCAAGTCGGTTGATGAATCCAAATATCGAGGTATGATTGGTAGTTTACTTTATTTAACCGCAAGTAGACCGGACATTCTTCATGTCGTATGCCTATGTGCTCGTTTTCAAAGTAATCCCAAAGAATCTCATATTAGTGTCGTTAAAAGGATTTTTCGATATTTGAAAGGCACTATTCAATATGGTTTATTCTATCCATAGAATGAAAAATTTTCTCTTAAAGGTTATAGTGATTCGGATTATGCGGAAATATTGATGATCGGAAAAGTACTTCCTGATCATGTCAATTTCTAGGTGATTGCCTAGTTTCTTGGTTTTCAAAGAAACAAAATTGTGTTTCACTTTCAACGGCCGAAGCCGAATATATTTCCGCGGCATTTTGTTGTACACAACTTCTTTGGATGAAACAAACCTTAGCGGATTATAAATGTTCTTTTGAAAGTGTTCCTATCTTTTGTGATAATATATCCGCTATAAACATTGCTCAAAACCCGGTTCATCATAACCGTACTAAACATATTGAGATTCGACATCATTTTCTAAGGGATTGTGTTTCAAAACGAAAAATTGAGATATCTTTTGTACCATCTCAAGATCAATTAGCGAACATTTTTACAAAACCGCTCTTCCGAGACTTTTGCGTAAATACGAGCTCAGTTAGGCATAATGCATATTGAATGAGGCTTACGTTTGCATTTTGCACGTTTTTAAAACTTAGGGGCGAAAAATTGGATTTTTGGTTGAAAATTCAGATTTTGGAAAAACTGACAGACAGTGGGCTGAAAGGGTTGAGGGCAACCGGTCGGCCTCAACGTCGACCGGTCGCCCTAAGCCTAAAATCGATTAAAAACCGCTTACGTCTTTCAAAGATTCTTCATTTTAACTTATTTTGGCCATTTTTCGTCCCCTTTGCCAAAATCACACAAATTTCACTTCAAATTTGTTTTCTTGCATATTTTTTATATTTTGGACTTCATTAAGCTCGATTATCATCATCATTGCTCATCTTTACCGAATAAATGGTAAGAATTATACTCCATTTGCTCAATTGGGTTGAACCCTTGAGATTTTGACTTATTTGCAAAATTCTTGATGCTAGTTTCATATGAATGTGATGAGCTTAATATTTATAATGTATTGAATGTTGTTTGAACTGAATTGGTGATGAAAATTTTTGGCTTAAATGAATTTCAAAGGCGTTATATACTTCTAGTTTTATTCGACGCACACCAAGTGTTCGACAAAATGTTTCAATAAAAGATTCATCACCAACATGATTTTCTTGATTTGAAAAGTCTTATAAGTTTATAGAGATCATGTTTTATCAATCAAATGAGCTTTTTGCAAGTCAATTGATCAATTTTTCCCTTTTATTTGGAATTTAAGCTTCTATTTTCAAAACGCTCGATAAATCGATAAATTTGCGCACTTTGATATGAATATATGATGTTTTTATCGTGCTAACATTCTTTTTGATGATTCCAAAGGGGGAGAAACAGGAAAAACGCTCATACGCTCAAAGAAGCGAAAATAAGCTTGTAAGAAAAGCTATAAGCTAGAAGCTCTTAAAAGCCATAAGTCAGAATATTGCTTAGTCCATTTGATGTATTGTGGACTTTTATGCTTGACTAATGATGTTTTGTGACAGGGGAGCTTATAAGCTCATGGAATTTAAGCTTAAGTTGTAAAAGCTAAGCTTTTAGCTTTTAGTTGTTGCTTGTATACTTGTTCTTGATATGCATATTGATAGGGGGAGCTTGTGCAAAAATGATTTTGAAAAATCTTTGCTCCTATCCTTGTGTGTTTGTACTTATGATAAATTTTGCTTGCAATGGTTGATGCTTTAAGACCGGAAAATTGGTTTTGTTTTAAAATCAACTTCCTAAAATTGTTTTGGTTTGTAATCATCAAAAAGGGGGAGTTTGTTAGATAAATGTTTTTATCAAGATTTTGATGATTTTGTTTAAATGAGTTTTTATACCAAAACAATATTTTTATATGTTGTCCAAATACTCCTAAATGATTTAAAATGTTTTTACTAATTTTTGGAGTATTTCTTAGAGTTTTTAATTTGATTAAAATTGGACAACACTTTTGATGATTTTGTTTATATTGGTTTTTACACCAAAACTATGTTTATAAATGTTGTCCAAATACTCTCAAATGATTTAAAATGTTTTTACTAATTTTTTGGAGTATTTCTTGAAGTTTATTTTTGAAACAAAACGGACAACATTTCAAATTGGAGGTCGACCGGTTGCCCAAATGGTCGACCTGTACCTGAAGAAAAGAAAACACGAAACAGAACATGCAGGTCTTGAAAAAAGAGGGAGGGGGACCGGTCCAGGGGAGGGCCGACCGGTCGCACCCCTGAGCGACCGGTCGCCCCCCCTGCAACCCCTACCTGGATCGCACTATTTTTTTCAAACGGTCGAAATCTTCAACAGGGCAACCGGTCGCCCTAGGATATTTTGTGACAGCAAAATGATGCTGTTTAAAATTCTTGACAGCAAGATTTACTTTTGATTTTTGTACAATATTTCTACATCTTGTGATCTTCTTTTTGTAGACAAATGTGAAGATAGAGGAGCCTATGTTGGAGAAGACTTCCCTATAAATAGAGGATGAATTGAAGACACAAGATACAACACATACAAGCAAAACATACAACAAGAAATCTGCAAATTGTTCAAGCTTTCATTTTTTACATTCTTGTTGTAATAGCCTAAGTACTTTCACTTGCACATCTTTGAGGTCTAGGCTTTTTGATTCTTGATTACACTTGCACTCAATCTTTGTATTGGTTTCATAGAGTTGTAATCTTGAATTTTGTCCATCATTCAACACAAGACATCCTTGTGAGTATTCTTGAGGTAAGAATACACTTGGGTGATCTAGGTGATAGGTGTTTGAAGAGTGTGGTACTCTTCAAAGGTGGTGAAGGAATATTGTGGTAATCTCCTTGAAGGTGTTGTAAGAGGATTGTGGTGATCCTCAAGGTGTTGTATTAATTGTGGTAATTAATAAAATCTTTTTTTTCTTTTTGAAATCCATCTCGAGAATCTTTGGGGTGGTAGAGGATTAGGCCCTAGGTGGGTTGAACCTCTTTAAATCAACGAGTGTTGTTTAATTTCTGCATTTACATTCTTGTCATTTGCTTGTTGATTCGAAAAAGAGGGTGATTTGCGAAAAATCGGCATAATCTATTCACCCCCCCTCTAGATTATTGTAGCCACTTGGACTAACAACAGTGGTTGCAAACGTTCTCCCCTGGGAGTATTACGAGCTGGGATGATCTGACTCAAAAATTCTTAGCAATATTCTTCCCTACCAGCAAGACACTCCAACTGAAGAGCGCAATAGCCCAATTCCAACAGATTGATTTTGAGCCGTTATACGAAGCTTGGGAGCGATTTAAAGATGTGTTGCGGAGATTCCCACAGCATGGCTATGCAGACTGGCAGAGGGTTCAGTATTTTTACAATGGGTTGAATGGGCATACGAGGACGATACTAGATGCGGCATCAGTAGGTACATTGATGGCTAAAACTCCGACTGAGGCCTTACTTTTGCTTGAAGAAATGGCCACAAATAGCTATGAATGGCCCTCCGAGAGGTCAGCGCCGAAGCTGGTTGCCGGTGTTCTTGAGCTTGATACAATGTCAGCTTTGGCAGCTCAAATCTCGAGTCTAACAAAGCAATTAGCAATCATGAATAATGGCAGCAAACCACAACAATTCGCGCTCCCACCCGTATCCGTTCACGCAGCAGCCACTCACGAGGCCGAGCAAGTCAACTATGTGAATAACTGGGATTTTAATAATAGAGGTAATTCATTACCAACTCACTACCACCTGGGACTTCGCAATCATGAGAATCTCTCTTATAGCAACAACATGAATGTATTGAATCCACCTTCGGGTTATCCCAACCCATCCAGTTCCATGCATTCGGAGGTGAAAAAAAGCAGTCGCTAGAGGAGATACTCAGCTCATTCATCGGAGAGACCAGGAATCGGATGAATAGGAGTGATGCGCAGATTGATGGTCTGAATACTAAGATGAGCACAATGGAGACGCATATTAGGTCGATCGAGACATAAATGGGTCAGTTGGCTACAACCGTGAATTCATTGTAGCAGAAAAAAAAGTTCCCAAGTGATACAGAGGTTAATCCGAGAGAGCACTGCAATGCAGTTTACGTGAAAAAGGAAGAAAAAATTCAGCCTGCCCCCGAAGAATCACCTATTTATGCAAAACTAGTGGAATCCAAGAAAATGAAGTTGGAGGAGTTTGAGACTGTCTATTTGACAGAGGAATGTAATGCAATAGTCCAGAGTAAACTACCTCAGAAAATGAAGGATCCAGGGAGTTTTACTATTCCTTGTACTATTGGAGGAGTTTTCTTTGAAAAACCACTTTGTGATCTTGGGTCCAGTGTAAATCTAATATCTCTTTTTGATGTGACGAAGTTTCGGCTTAGGGAGGTGAAACCGTCCAATATCACTTTGCAGTTTGCTGATCGATCCATCTCCTATCCGTGGGGAATCATTGAAGACGTGTTGGTAAGAATTGACAAATTTATTTTTCCTGTGGATTTTGTAGTGTTGGACGTGAACGAGGACAAGAAAATACCTATAATCTTTGGGCGGCCATTTTTAGCTACAGCATGGGCTTTGATCGATGTAGAAATGGGGGAGCTAACTCTGCGGGTAAATCAGGAAAAAGTCGTATTCACCATCCATCCAACCAACAAGCTAAAATTTGAATCAAATGATGGTAAGCAGATGGTTGGGAATATAGCTGAAGACATTGGAGGTTGGGAAGTTTCTAATGGAAACGTGGATAACATGCCTATTGGAGCCCCAACTTGAGGATAATCTGACAAAGTCTGGCTGAAGACTGTAAACTTAGCGCTTCTTGGGAGGCAACCCAAGCCCCTTTTATTGCTTTAGTAGTATTAATATAGTTTAGTAGTTGTTTTTTTTTTTCTGAATTTTTTGCATTCTTAGGAGTAGTAAGTTGCATCATATCCCACCCCTCTTATTTCTGCAAATCCCACATATCCCACTCCATCTTCACAAAGGAGCACTCTAACACCACACACACGCCATCTTCATCTCATCCACTCACTATTTGGTAAGTTTGCAACTTCCAAACCCCACCTCATGGTTTTTCCCATCTTGTGATTTTTGTGTGATCGGATTGTGGTAGTGCTCGGATAATTGTTGTTGATTTGTGGATTGTGGAGTGGTTGATCATGCTAGATTTAGGTTTGTTGTTGAATTTTGGGATTGAATTGAGTTATCCATTGCATTAACTATCTTTTCCCAAATCCATGCACACAAGGTGTTTGATTAAATGCCCCAATGACAGATTCACATTGTTGAGTGCCATCTTGCATATCTGGATTACCTTCTTGACATGGCACTATATTTTCCACTTGGGTGCATTATGTATGTGCTCTGATTTTCGATTTCTCACCCATAACCGAATTCCGTGGTTCCACGAGTTTTGTTTTCTTGTCTACCTTGCTAGGTTGCAAAGATGCAAAACCAAAAAGTCGGGCCCAAGGCGAAGGGGAGGAACAAGACCACACCTCGAGGCATACAACACCCAAGGGCTTGTGCGCTAGGATGCATTGTGAGCTTATACGAGACACCTCATACACGTAGTAGTACCACATGACTTAAGGAGCCTTCGCTCCTCCGGCTACCAGAAAGTCCTTTTCCCACCTCTCCATTGGGGACATTGTCGTTTTAAGTTGGGGTGGTGCAGTCTATTTTTTTATTCACCGAGTCGAGTCTTGAGTAAAAAAAAAAACGAAAATAGAGTCCATTGTCGAGTCGGGCCATATGTAAAACTGTGAAACTGCATGACTAAGTTAATTTATTAAATATGAGTTGAACGGTCAAGAGAGCATGTGTTTGAACTATGATCTAATCCTCTTTCCATTAATTCCATCTATGTGCTTAACTCTGTTGATTTATTTGGGGATGATTTATGCGGTTGAGTGTTTCTTGTATGATCCCACCGGATTCTAGAACTTGTCTGATCACTAGTCGAGGCGAAATCCTAGGTGAAGTAACATTAAGGAAGTGATTTAGGCCATCTTTGAACAAGCTAGAGCCTAAAATGCCTACCTTTGTATTATATTTTCCCTAATGTCCCCCTTTGAGCCTTAAAAACTCGTTTCTTTGGCAACCAATCTGATACCCAGAGCCTAAATGTGAATATCCTAATTACCCATCACTCATACACACAAAGTATAGAAAAATATTGAAGGTTGAGGAGGGTATGATGAGAAGGGTATGTGTTTAATTGCATGAAGTTGCCCGAGAAAAGAAAATATGAAACCCCATGTATGCAAAAGAATAAGTTTGCGGGTTTCAAAAAAAAAATCAGCGGGATTGAAGTTCATAAACATCGGGGATGTCAAAAAAGTGAAGGGTAGTTGCTAATTGGTGATTCAAGTGATAATTGTTTGTTTGGGTGATTAGAGCCACTTAATCCTATATTTTCCTACCTTACCCTAAGCCCACATTACAAGCCTTGAAAGTCCTATTGATCCTTGTGTTACATTAGCCTACATTAGTGGAGATTAGTGTGAAAGACAAGCCTATGGAATCCGGTTAACATCCTATCTTTATATTCAGAAAGTGGATCATCTTGAAAACACTTGATTGCGTGAATCTATCTGGATAATGAAAATGGAGTTGGCATGAACATTCCACCTTCATGATCACATTGTGAAAACACGTGCTTGATTGATAGTGAAACGAAATTTGATGAATGAGTTTGGTTATGAAGTTTTACAGTTAGTCTGTTGAGTCAGTCGTCTTTATTTTTATTTCCTTCAGGTTTGTTGAATATTTAGAGTCTGTAATTGCTTGAGGACAAGCAAACGTCTAAGTTTGGGGGTATTTGTTAAGTTGGTTTTATACCAATGTATTGAGTAATCTAGACTAGGAGTTTGCGTTGTTTTTGGGTATTTTTAGTGTCATTTGAGTCGAATTCATGTAATTAATGGTCGTTTGAGAGTCAGGACTGGACTTGGCAGCCGGAATTGAGCAAAAACAGTGAAAAAGGTGTTTGGAAGAATAAAATCGCATTTTAGAAATGAAAAACAGAAAAATATGGGTCACGGACGAGCGTCGCAGCGCCAAAACAGCGCGGGGGTCGAAAAGAGTACAGTGGCGCAAGGGAAGGAAGGGCGTTGCATCGCCCAAGTCAAGGGCTGCAGCGCCCGATATACAGCAGCAGGACATCTTTAGTTGGCGCTGCAGCGCCCAAGCCAAGGGGCTGCAGCGCCCGGCGACCAGCCGCAGTTGAAGACCTCCAGGCGCGCTGCAGCGCTGGCTTCCGTGCGCTGCAGCCCGCAACATGCGACAAACAACGATGATCAGGCGCGCGGCAGCGCACAGGAAGAGGGTTGCAGCGCGCGTAAGGGCTGAACATGAGGTATTTTATTTTTTTCGGCCTTTTTGACGGATTTTGAGGGTTTGAGACCTATAAATACAATAAGTCACGAAAGTAAAAGGGGTCGGACATTATTTTGAGCACAACGCAAGGAAAGAGACACAGAGCTAGGGTTCGGGACGGCAATTGGAGGCACTTCTCGTCTGGACACAGAGAGAATTCCTTCTCTTTTCTTCTCAGTTATTTCTTTGCTTTTATTTGTCAATTTTTGAGATGTATAATTATTTCTTTACGAGTTTTTGTTCATCCAATATGAGCTAAACCTATCTTTCTAGGGGATTGATGTAACTTGTGTTTGAACTTATGTTTTGATTTCCGCTTATGAAATTCGCATCTTATTTAATCTATTTGTGCTATTTGATTTGATTGCATCCAATTATCGATCAATAGTTTAGATTGTTTGGCGTGTTTGATTTGACACTCGAGAGAGTAATTGAACGCATGGCCGTAGAATAGCACAACCTAGGTTTCATAGAACCAAGAGGTTTATGAATCTTTTGAAGCCTGTGATAGAATATTCATCGAGCGTATTAGGGTTTAATTTATGATTTTTATAGAGATATCGAAATCGAAATTGGGACCTAGAATCACTTGGCACTTTCGAGAGAAAGTGATAAACGCGGTAGGAATATTGGCTTATAGATTGATAACTTGTGATTAATAAACTGGATTGAAAACATAGGGGATAACTAGGTGAAATCAACCCTCTAGAATTCATGTTTTAAGTGTTTGATTAATTGTCTGAACCAATTGTTTGCTTATTTTTAGTTTTCTTTTTAGTTTAAAAACAATTCATCTCTTTTCGATTTCTAGATAGAATTAAGCTATTTTAATTATAGTATTTAGTATAAAATTCGATAACAATCCCTGTGGAGACGATAACACTACTTTCAAAACTATACTAAAACTTGACACCTTACGCCCCGCCATCACCTCTCTTAGAAATAAATCGTGACTGCTCCATTGGAACTAAAATTCAGTTTATGAAAATATGATTAACTAAAATTCACAACAGATTGGTTTGAAAACTACCTCACAGCATGTTTCTGGTATCACATCACCGTCCTGGGCTGTTGATAATTTGCTACAATTCTCTGACTATGAATCCTCCAACAAGGTAATTTCTTTTTTATCTAATTAAGTTTCTGGATGAAACGATTGATCAGACAAGTTAACAACTTAACGTATTGCCTTTTTAGTGGGAAGGCGTTTAGGTAGAACTTTGATAGAAAGGCATGCAAGAGAGTTTAATGAAATAATCAACAAGTATTAGTATAAGATTGCACAATGCATTTTGAATTTTATTAACATTGCTTATTCATAGAAAACTTATCAAATATGATATCAATAACATACTCTTTCTTTTAGAAACAAGTATGCAATTTAATACAATTAAAAGCTCTGTTCTATGATTGGAAACCAGATAGAGCAACATTGGCGAAACTTTGAACAGACTTTTACAGAATATCGCCAACTATCATGATGCTAATGGGAGTCTATTTACAGTTCTTCACAGTACATAAAACTATATTTTATTTTTATTTTATTATATATATTTTCATAATGATGCATGACACTAGTTTCTTGTAATTGTGTATTGAACTTTTGTAATTTCTTCATGATTATTATCCTCGCGTACTGTACTTGTATTGATTACTTGTTTGAATTTGTTTAGAATGAGCCGCTCGAGTTTAATGAGCTCGAGTGGTTGACAGACATAAATTTGTTTGGTGAACAAATATCCGAGGAGGCTTTAGCTGTGGCTGAAATACCTCAGTTACCACTTTCTCAGCCTAATAATATCAACTCTTACAGACCACCCAAATTTTATGTAGCTCACAAGAAGCCTAAAATCAAAATTCGTGACGGAGATCTAAAGGTTACCTCAGTGTTTTTCTTCATTAATAGCATTTTCTTTATTCTTGTGAAAACCAAAGATGCAGAGAACAAAAAAAGTGCAGACAGATTTTTGTTCAGAAAATCAACTACTTTTAAAAATTTATTTTATTTATGTTTTTCTCCTAGCAATTACTGTCAAGATTTAACGAAATTCACATCAATGTAAGGAGCTTTATGCCACACCTGTTAGTATGAGCCAACTTGTTTTCGACAACGAATCAACTGATTACTAAAGGAAACCTGGAAGAGATGCAAAAATCAACAACAAGAACCAAACTTGAGAAATATAGAAGATATCTAACAGTATACTATATGAAATCAAACAAATATCAAACATGGGCCAACTTACCCTACTCTCATCACTCATCATAAAGGGCAGTAAATTATTATGTCAACAATATACTATATGAAAATCAAACAAATAATTCTAGCTTTCATTATATAGGTTTCATAGATCCTGTCCTCTATTCCATGTTCAGCCAGACTTTAATTGGGTTAATGGCTGGATTTGAGTTTGCTTGAAATTGAAGGAAAAAAACTCGTGTTGATATATACCCCTTGGCTGAGCAGCCATTATTTCGATATACCTTGGTAATCCCCAATTCCATATGAAACTTTAACAAACAAACAAAAAAACAACAAAATAATAACATTGACAAACATAAATAGGCAAATACCTCAAAAGGAAATTAAATCATCACAATTTCTAAGGCCTGGCAATGCAAAAATGGAGGATGCTAGGGAATCAATGCATCAACACTTGCAGATATTGACAGTCCATTAGAATTTCTGTGGATTGAATTAGTTTTCTTTGAACACAGCTGCAATGTTTTGTAATATTGCAATTGGATTCTTGAGCTCCAACTCTGAAATTTAATAATATATTATCTCTATTGCAATTTAATTAGTTCATTTGAATATATATTATTTCATTTTTAATCAACCTAGAAAATCTTAACATTACATAAAAAAATGACAACAATATATTCAAGAATCGTGGATATGTATTATTCTTTTTGAGCAGCAATAATTTGTCTCATAAGTCATAACCATCTTCCACTGGGAAATAAATAAGAAATTGAGAATGCAGCGTAAAATGCAAACTAATAGTGGAAAGAGGAAATAATGGAAAGGCAAAGCGTGAATAAAAGTGTCCTGAATTTTTTCAACTTGGTTGCCTTCGACTCAACTTATAGAACCCTATCTATTACAAGTTGAATTGGGGTGCCAACTTCCTAATTTAAGTTTTACATGGTATCATCAAATCTATTACATAAATTTCCTAACGAAATTCTTCAGACGGGAACTTATCTGCGCACACGCGCAAACGTTAGAGAGCCCGAGGGATTGTCTAGGAGGCCCTCCAATGCTCAAGTCAAAGACAATGATCGAGAGAGAATAAGACAAGAACGAATATTGAATGTGTAGGAGTAATTATGACACGATTATACTTACAAATGAAGAGGAGAGACCTTTTTATACTGGGTAGCGGCCCTTTGGGCCGCAGAGGAGAAATCGCCCATGGGTCATCCGTACTTCTTTGAGATGGGTTATTCCATTAAGAGCCCATTGGGCAATTAATATTAAATTAATATATAAATTGAATTATATATTTAATAATAATATGTCATTTTTGCCCCCAACATCAGTGAATATGTAAGAGTAAAAATGAGAGTAAACGGCCGATACGGCCACGACACCGGGGCCCGCACGCGCACATGTGCCACATATCACAATTGTATAGTTCTAGCATATTGCACACTCTTCCACACTCACTTATTGATATATTCAATTGAACCAATATTAAATACTGTGTGGGATGAGTGACTTTTCACCTTCCCAACATCTATTATCGCATTTTCAAGTGACTAATTTGTGTATTTTATTTCTTGCTCACTATAAATTGGTTTTGAGAAGTTAAATATACTATATATATATATATACTAAAATGTAGATTATTATTTTAATATTTAATTCTCTATATTTAAAATTTTAATCACTAAAAAAATTGGTCAAAGTTGGGTTATCACCTAAACTATTCAACATCATTTTCCAACGAAATTCTCGAATTTTCATTCAACTTTATATTGAATAAATATTAGATTTTATTTTATTTATCACAATCGAATGTTCTTTACTAAATGTTGTTAAGTGTCGGAGCTTGTAATTCAAGTGGTATCGTTTACCATTTGCAAGAGTGTTGATTATTCGAACCACAGTCTTCGGTTTTTTTGAATCTTATTTCCTCCCCTTCAACCACTACTAGCTAAAAATAGTAATAGTTGCTAAGTATTTAATTTGAGGCAAAAACTTGCGTGAGACGGAGCCCTTACACAAAGTTTTAAAGGTTTTTTTTTCAGATTTTATTTTTCCTAGGGTTTATATTTGTTTTTTTAGGGTTTATTTTGTTTATTGGGTTTATTTTTAATTGATTTGGGTTTTTAGGATTTTTAATTTTTTTTAGGGTTTATTTTTTATTTTTTGGGTTTATTTTGTTTTTCGGGTTTATTCTTCATGGTTCATGTTTTTAGGGTTTATTTTTGTTTATTCATGGTTCATTATTATTTTTAAATTTATTTTCATGGTTCATGTTCTCAAGACGGAGCCCTTAGAAGGTCCGTCTCATGGATTTAGATCCGTGAGACCGTCTTACAAGAGACTTGCTCTTAATTTGATTATTTTTTGCGAAGAATATTGAACGAGCAGTTTCATTTTTTTTCTGAAAGAGAGAGAGAGAGAATTGATCCATTGAACTTACAGCCTACAGGCCTCGAAAGAAAGGTCTTTATTTACTTTGATAAGAAAAAAGAAGTTTCCATTTTTATTGATGTGGGGACTCGTCTTTTCTCTTTCAAAAATTTTGATCCAACAAAATTAATTCAATGGTGCAATCTATATATATATATATATATATATATATATGTGATATGGATCAAATAGGTCCTCCTACTTTAGGTGAGTCCATGGGGACACATTCTAACCATAGATCAATAATTTTGGGTGGTCCATTTTTATGGTTTTTTTTATGTTTATTTTTTTGTTTCAAACCCAATTAAAAAGGGTAGGGTGGTAATTTGGCACTTTAGAATCGGTTACTAAGATTTCATTCCCTCTTTCACGCGATTTCACCCACTCTTCACGCATACTCTCTCCAAACGTTTCGGTTTCAAAAAATTTCTCTGTTGCTTATGTAGTATATGGTTGTTGCTTATGACTTGCTTATGTAGTTAATATATCCGGTATGCATGTGTAGTGTATATTCGTGCTTATGTAGTATATGCTTATCGCTATGTAGTATGTGTTTGTTGCTTATGACTTGCTTATCTAGTTAATGTATTCGTGGTGCATACATAGTGTATATTTGTTGCTTATCTAATATGTAATTTGCCGCTTATGTAGTATGAGTTTGTTGCTTATGACTTGCATGTAGTTAATGTATACGTGGTGCATACGTGAGTGTATATTCGTTGCTTAAAGTATAGACTTGTTGCTTATGTAGTATGGGTTTGTTGCTATAACTTGCTTATGTAGCTAATGATTAATGGTGCATACGTAGTGTATATTTGTTGCTTATGTAGTATATGATTGTTGCTTATGTAGTATGAGTTTGTTGCTTATGACTTGCTTATGTAGTGAATGTATCCGTGGTGCATACGTAGTGTATATTCGTTGCTTATGTAGTATAGACTTTTGCTTATGTAGTATGGGTTTGTTGCTATGACTTGCTTATGTAGCTAATGATTAAGAAGTGGTGCATACGTAGTGTATATTTGTTGCTTATGTAGTATATGATTGTTGCTTATGTAGTATGGATTTGTTGCTTATGACTTGCTTATGTAGCTAATGGTATATAAAAACACAATGACACATCTACACAAGCAACAAATTACATCTTCATAAGCAAACTTGAATCAAGTCAAGCTATAGCAACTATGGCAAATTGTTATGCAACTTTTTTCACAAAATAAAGTGCATTGAAGAAGAAGGATGAATGATTTACGTGAGTTTAAGAAGAAGGAGGATGATTAAGGAAGATGAGATTTGTTCACGTTTAATTTGATGTGAGATTTGGATAGATTGTGTGATCATAATGTGAACACAATCCCATGAACATTGAGTAGTTTTGTAGGATGACTAATTTACCCATTTCTCTAACTACCAACATTTAATCCGAATTTTTAGCTCTAAAATCACAACTATTGAAAAATCTAGATATGTGGCTAGGATTGGTCCCTATGGACTTACCCTATGAGGTGGTCTCACGTAACACTCTCCCTATATATATATAAAGTGAAGTCATTTGAAAATAATAAGTTGAATTTTCCCCCCATTTGTAATTACTATAAAAAGTAATAAAAATATATGTAAAATAAGAAATGATAGATATTTGGTATTTCATTATTTTTTTGGTAGTCAACTTTCTTTAAATAATCTTTTTTAAAATAAAAAAATAAAATTATGTAAAATCAACTCTCCAAATCTATGTGTGTACCTCAAGAATTAATTATTGTATTTATTATTTTTTTTTTTTAAAAAAAGATTAATAACTTTTCCATTTTTTATCTCTGTTTTTGACGTATAATATATCAAATTAACCATTTTCACGATTTCTAATTTGACATCCATATTGCATGTATAAAATAAAAAAGCATATAAATAAAAATATAATAAATATTTAATTATTATTTTGTAATTTGTAATGGCTATAAAAATAATGCATTCGACTATTAGACATCAATTCATATATTCATGTATTTTGAATATTTATGATATATGTGTAGTTGTTATTTGGGCTTAACTCATTTCTTATATAATTATATAGAATCATATTTAAATTGATTAAATTCAATTAAAAAGTACTTATTTTAATGTTGTAATAGGCCAAATTGGCCAATTACATTTGTAAAAATGAAAATTATTGTGTGCGTTTAAAAACATATATTTTGGCCATTTTTACTAAAAAACAGTCATACTCTTCATGTATTCTTTGATGAGGTGCTTGGCCATTTTTTCAAAAAAAATTGATACAATCCTTAACTTTAAGTCTTAGGGTTACATAACTTGGTACCGAGTTATGTGTCTTGGTATTGAGTTACATAACTCGGTATTGAGTCATGTAACTCGCAATTTGAGTTATAGAGCGGTCCCTAGAAATGAATTAAATGATAAAGTGGACATTTGGACTCAAAAATGGTTAAAAATATGTTTTTAAAAATATGGCTAAAAACATTTTTACTATGGAGAAAAGACAATTTAACACTGAAATTTTCACTCTTCATGCCAACTGGGATGAATATTAAAGTTGGGCTTCATTACTAGCATCCTAAAGAATTATTTTTCGTCATCCTTGCCCTCATACTCATCAAAAAATGGTCGCGTTGAACATAAATATCTTCATATCGATGAGATGGGCCTTTCTTTACTTTCCCCAGTTCAATTACCTTATAAATTTTTATGGGTTCCTTCTTTATTTCGGCATATCTTATTAATCGTCTTCCTACCCTTGTCCTTAATGGTGTTTCTCCTTTTAATAGCTTTACAAATAACGATGATTATAATTTTCATCGGGTATCTGGTTGTGCTTATTTCCTCTATTTGCATCCCTATAACAATGCTAAACCTCAATTTTGTTCTTCCAATTTTGTTTTCTTGGGGTATATTCTAGCTCATAAAGGTTACAAATGGCTTAATCCAATAGGCTACATATACATTTCTCACACTGTCACATTTAATAAGCTTGAATTTCCTTATACATCATTATTCTTGTCTCTTGTTTCTCCTTAATTAGTCCCCTGTAGTCTCAACTCTTTTCCCTTCATGGATTTTCCACCATCTTCTTCCCCTCCTATAACCAGCTCTACTTCTCTCTCTTCTCAAATGAATCTCATGCAACAAGTTCCCAAATTGTTCTTTTCGCTACTCTAACTTAAGAACCCTCCTATTCCCCGCCTCCAAAAAAATGGAATTTTTAAGCCGTAAGCCTTTACATCCTCTCTTTCTCTTTTTTCTGTTGAGCTCGTGATTGTTGAGCATCCCTTGTCCGATCCATGATGGAAATTGGCAATGGATGATGAATATCAAGCTTTGGTTCAGAGTCACACATGGGACCTTGTTCCTTTTGATCCTAGCATGAGCATTATTCAACACAAATGAGTTTTCCTATTAAACATGAGGTTGATGGTTCTATTGAGCGGTATAAAGCTTGTTGGTGGCTAAAGGATTCAACAATCCACCGGGATTGATTATTTTGAAACTTTTTCTCCGGTCATTAAGCTTATTATTATTTGCATCATGTTCACTTTAGCTGCTACTCGTAGTTGGCATATTGATCAAGTTGATACTAATAGTGCTTTCCTTAATTGTGCTCTTGTTCAAACCGCTATAGACTTAACCACAAGGCTATGAATATTTCGCCGACCCTCACATGTTTGCAACCGGTCAATGCTTTATAAAGCTTCGATAAGCCCTCGGGATTGGTATGACAATCTTAAGAATTTTAATTTCTTCTCTCATTAGGCTTCCATAGTCCGTTGTTGATCCTTCGTTATTCTTCTTGAAACAACCAACTGGTAATATTCTCGTACTAGTTTACTCGACGATATTATGGTCACCGGAAGTGACAAGTCTTCAATTACTCATGTTATTACTCTCGCCGACCAACAATTTTCCTTGAAACTTCTTGGTTCGGTAATTATTTCTTGGATATTGAAGCTCGTCGTTTGGATTCTAGTTTTTTACTTAGTCAAAATACATATGTGATGTGAACTGCAACAACGATTGTGCATACGACCCAACAACAATATGTTGTTAACCCAAGATCTTCACTAGTTCGGTTAACTTGGTGGAAACCTCGACCACATTTTGCTAGCGATTATGGATTATTGCCGATAAGTCGATAATTGCAACAAGAACGTAAATCTTGAAGCATTTGGAGAAAACACTCAATATGAGAGTAAAAGAATAATTTGATTCAAAACTAATGAAACACAATAAGTGTTCACCCTTATAAAGGGATCCAAACCCTAACCCTACTAGGAAACAACTTAAACCAAAAAAGAAAACTAAAAAAAAAACTCGAAAAACTCAAAAATCGCGGATCCTGACACGGGCGTGTCCGGCGTGTTCTCTGCTGTAATTCGGATCCAAACCTCTATCCTACAACACAAATCGTGTTTGCTTGACACGGCCAGGCCGTGTTCTTTGAGCACGATCGTGTCCGTGAGCACGGCCAGGCCGTGTCGCTTGCACACGCGTCTGTTTCGACTCCTTTTCGTCCCGAACTCGAAATAACAACTTAAGACGCGGCCCTAAAGGTTTACTTGGTCTCTAAACACCATAATAACTCAAAAATAATGAAATTACAACTAACTAAGATAAATGAACATAAGACACTAATGAGACTTGATTACAATGTCTTCAAGACGCAAAGTGACTCGTATTCTTGGCATCCTTAGCTTGCTCGGCCTGAAGTGGACTCCAGAACATCGACGACGCCAATCAACTGGACCACCCGAACTTCATCTCCGTCGGCAATGCACTCTCGCGTCTCCTCTGCGTGACTTGAATCAACCCATTGAGCGCATCCTAGAACTTACTTGCTTGAGCCCTTATTATCGAACCAACCTAAGACCATCACCGGATCTTTCGTCCATGGATTCTCATCATTCCCCTCCTCTTGAGAAAGATTTGTCCTCAAATCCGAATTGACATCAAATGGACTAAGATCAGCAACATTGAAAGAAGCACTAATCTCATAGTCGTTTGGCAAGTCAATTTTGTAAGCATTATCATTGATTCGCTCAAGCACTTGAAATGGACCATCTCCCCACGGCTGCAGCTTGGATTTTCGATGTGCCGGGAAACGTTTGGGCCGCATATGTACCCAAATCTAATCACCTGGTTCGAACACCATATTCTTACGATGCTTGTTAGCCTGCACCGTGTACTGCTCTGTTCGCCGTTCGATGTTGAGTCTTGCTTCTCATGTAACTGTTTCACAAAATCAGCTTTCTTCTGCCCATCTAAGTTAACATGCTCAGAAACAGGTAAAGGTGATAAATCCAATGGGGTTAGCGGATTAAAACCATAAACAAGTTCAAATGGTGAAAACTTTGACGCAGAATGCACAGCACGATTATAAGCAAACTTAACATGTAGTAAACACTCTTCCCAAGTTTTAATGTTATTTTTAATGATAGCCCTTAACAACATAGACAATGTTCTATTTACTACTTCATTTGACCAGCCTGTTTGGGGTGACATGTAGTAGAAAATAACAATTTAGTCCCCAATTTTCCCCACAATGTCTTCCAAAAGTAGCTTAAGAACTTAGAATCCCTATCCCGACACAACGGTTCTAGGCATACCATGCAATCTCACAACCTCTTTAAAGAACAAATCGGCAATCAAAGACGACATTATCGGTTTTTATGACATGGAATAAAATGTGCCATCTTTGAAAAACGATCTCGACAACAAATATAGAATCGGACCGATGTTTAGTTCTCTAAACCCTAAAACAAAGTCCATAGAAATATCAACCCAAGGTGTCGTTGGAATGGGTAGGGGCATGTAAAGTCCCCGATTTTGAACCCGGATTTAGCTTGCCTACAAGAACACATCTACTACAAATACGCTCAAATCACACTTCATATGTGGCCAATAGAAATGCTCTTTTAAGATCGCTAAAGTTTGGCTACCCCAAAATGTCCCATAAGACCCCACCATGCGATTCTCTCACTAGTAAGTCTCTTAATGAACATTCAGAATGCACAATTTATCCTCCCGAAATAGAAAACCATCATGCTTATAAAATTTACCCTCTCCCCTTTTTCGCATGCAACAAACGACTTAAAAATCAAGATGATACAAGTACAACTCTTTAATATGTTCAAACCCAAGAATTTTAGCATCTAAAGTAGAGATAAGAGTGTACCTCCGAGATAAGCCGTCTGCTACAATATTAGTCTTAGCTTGCTTGTCTCGGATGATGTATGGAAACGTCTCGATAAACTTCGAGCCAGCTATGTCTCTTGTTCAACTTTTGCTACCCCTTAAGATATTTTAGGGACTCATGATCAATGTGGATTATGAATTCCTTTGGCCACAAATAGTCTGCCACGTTTTCAAGGCCGGACTAAAGCATACAACTCCTTGTCGTGACGTTGGATAGTTCAAAGCCACCCCACTCGATTTTTGTCAAGAACGCGATCGGCCGCCACTCTTGCATTAATACGGCTCCAATCCCAACTCCCGATCGTCACACTCAATCACAAAGACCTTGGTAAAATTCGGCAATGCTAGCAAAGGCGCATGTGTTAGCTTTTCCTTTAGCAACTCGAATGCTTTGTGTTGGGCTTCTCCCACTCGAAACGCAACACTCTTTTTAATAGTTTCCGTCAATGGTGCTTCAATAGTCTTTGAAATCCCGCACAAACCTCCAATAAAAACTCGCAAGGCCATGAAAGCTACGCACTTGACCGGCCGACGTAGCTTAGCCAATCCTAGATAGCCTTAATTTTCTCCTCGTCCACTATAATTCCCCTCGAGTTAACTACAAACCCCAAGAATATCAATTGCTCGAGAACAAAACGTGCACTTCTTGACGTTTGCATATAACTCGCTCCTTCCTCAATACCTCTAAGACGGCTCACAAGTGATCCAAATGTTCGCCCAATGCTTTACTATAAATGAGAATATCATCGAGGTAAACCACGACAAACTTACCAATAAAAGTTCTCAAAACATGGTTCAAACGTGTTGGGCGCATTAGTTAGTCCAAATGGCATGACTAACCACTCATACAAACCATGCTTCGTCTTAAAAGCCGTTTTCCACTCATCCCCTTCTTGCATCCGAATCCGTGATACCGCTTCCTCAAATCTATCTTGAGAAAATGCTGCACCCATGAATCTTGTCTAACATATCATCCAAGCGAGGTATGGGATGTCGGTATTTAATGATGATGTTGTTAATAGCCCGACAATCCACACACATCCTCCAAAACCCATCTTTCTTCTGAACAAGTTACACCGGAACTGCACACAGACTCATGCTCTCCCGAATAAGTTTCTTACTTAGCAATTCATCAACCTCGCCCGCAATTCCTTAGTTTCTTCCCGATTAGTCCTGTATACCGGTCCGTTCGCAATGAGGCTCCCTTTAATAAAGTCAATTTGATGCTCAATTCCCGAATAGGTGGTAATCTATCCCAAGCATTTCGCCTGGAAGCACATCTTAGAATTCCCGCAATAAAGACAAGATGTAACTAGGCAAATCGGGAGTTAAGATCACAAGATAAATAAGCGTCCTTGTAAATCATGAGTATCATCGAACGTCCACTCGTGGTGGATTTCCTAAGGTCACTCATTTTTGCTATTAAATTTATTTTTTCTCGTTTCTTACCTCAAAGCCATTTTCCCCCTTTTTGTTTTTCACCCTCTCATTAATATTGCTCTCCTTTTCTCGGCCTATTTCTCGAACCTCACTTCTACCCTTAGCCTGGACCCTCACTCTTGTTTTCTCTCAAACTCTCCTTTTTATCGGCTTTATTTTGATTTTTATGCTCACTAGTCGAATTCTCTTTTTCTTTTGCCTCTCCAACTCTCGATTTTACTTGATCCTCGTAAATTTCTTTTGGAGTTAAAGGAAGAAGTACAAAACGTTTTTGATCATGAATAAGAGTATACTGATTGGTGTAACCGTCATGTTGTACCCTCCTATCAAATTGCCACGGCCTACCCAACAGGATGTGCCCCGCCTGCATCTGCACAAGATCGCACAACACCTCATCCTTATAACCCCTATTTGAAACACTACTTTTGCCTGCTTACTTATCCGCATCTCCCCACAGTCGCTCAACCACAACAACTTATAAAGTTGTGGGTGTTTCATCGTCGAATCCCCATCTCTTCACCATATTTGTACTTGCTACATTAATGCAACTCCCACCATCTATGATTACACTACACACCTTTCCATTGACAAAACACCTCAGATAAAAGATGTTTTCTCGTTGACTCCCTCATCGACTTAGGTTGAATACTCGGCGCCTCCGAGACACTAAGGAAAGCGCATCCCCCTTCGCCGCCTCCAATACCTCTGGAATATCCTCCAACTCCGGCATATCACTATAATCCTGCTCTCCCTCACTTTCCGAATTCATTTCCCCATTCTCACGCAACACCACCCTCTTATTTGGACAATGACTAGCTATATGCCCAAACACATGACAGTTAAAATATTTAATATCCCTCGTTCGAGCAATAGAGGGTTCGAATATACCTGCGGGTTTAGGCTCGGCCACCTTCCCCCTTTGGTCCGCTACCTTCGAATTCTGCTCCTCCTTTTTGTTGGTGTTTGTCTTCCATGCATTGTAGTTGGAACTCGAAGCTTGTCGGTTGAAACCCCTCCTCTTGAGCTGTTGCTCAACCTTCACTGCCATGTGTACCATCTCTTCAAGATCGACACAGTGATGTAAGTCGACGGCATCTGCTATAGGAGTATTCAATCCCGCGATAAATCTGGCCATAGTAACCTCCTGATCCTCCTCGATATTGGCTCTCGCCATCAGCATCTCCATATCCTTGTGATAATCTTCTACGCTCTTCGACCCCTGAGTCAACCTCTGCAACCTTTGATAGACGCATCTATAATAATGATTTGGGACAAAGCGACGTCGCATCAAACTCCTCATCTTCTCCCATGTGGAAATGGGTAGCTTGCCGCTCCTCCTCCTCGAGACCATCAATTGATCCCACCAAATACTCGTGTAATCCGAGAACTCAGTTGATGCCAATTTCACCTTTTTTTAATTCGTAATAATTTTGGCAATCAAATACATTCTCGATTTTTCTCTCCCAATCCAAATATGCATTCGGTCACTCTTTTCCCCTGAACGAGGGGATTTGCATTTTGATGTTACTCAAATTACCATCCTCACGCCCCTATCACACCTATTTCCGCTACCGACCTCCGCCTGGATTGTAATTTTGCTCCTTTCAAATCAAAATCATCAAACTCATCCGCCTAATCCTCTAATTCGAGCCTCCCAGTCTTCGCACCCTAGTAAAAGGCTCTTCGATTCGCGACGCCACTCGGGATCCCCCGTCGTCTCAACCATTATTTTCTTTACTACGTTTGCAATCGCCTCCATGTCCAATTTGTTACCCAAATCTGTCGGTTGTCAGCTTAAACATGACTCCCTTACTCACGTGTATGCGCTCATGTATCACTCAACTCACAATCTCCAAGTACCCGCACTTGTCACGATTATAAACCAATCAGACAGTCGCAAGTACGTCTCAACACACCAAGAAAATTATCAAGCCAATAATGGATCGTAATAAGATGAAATTGAAGACTAGGGTTTATAATTCCGAATTTTCCAAATTTTCGAATATTTGTTTTTGTACGCGGATTACGATTCTTTACCCGCTAATTTTCTGTGCAATTCCTTTTTTTTGTACCCTTGAAGAACTAGGGTTTATAAGAAATTCTGGAAAATAACAAAATTAAAGAACAAGGATAGACTTAACCTTGCTAGATGGCTCTGATTACCAACTAATGTGACCGCAACAACAATTGTGCATACGACCCAACAACAATATGTTGTTAACCCAAGATCTTCACTAGTTCGGTTAACTTGATGGAAACCTCAACCCGTTGCTTAGGAAGCAAGAACCTTGGTATGCGAAGACGCCACTAGCAATTATGGATTATTGCTTGATAAGTCGATAATTGCAACAAGAACGTAAATCTTGAAGTACTTGGAGAAAACACTCAATATGAGAGTAAAAGAATAATTTGATTCATAACTAATGCAAAACAATAAGTGTTCACCCTTATAAGGGATCCAAACCCTAACCCTACTAGGAAACAACTTAAACCGAAAAGGAAACTAAAAAAAACTGAAAAACTCAAAATCGCGGATCCTGACACGGCCGTGTCATGGGACACAGCCAGGCCGTGCTCTCCGTTGTAATTCGGAACCAAACCTCTATCCTACCACATAGTTGTGTTGCTTGACACGGCCAGGCCGTGTTGCCCTGCACACGTCCTGTTTCAACCCTTTTTCGTCCCGAACTCGAAATAACAATTTAAGACGCGGCCCTAAAGGTTTACTTGGCCTCTAAACATCAAAACAACTCAAAAATAATGAAATTACAACTAACTAAGATAAACGAACACAAGACACTAATGAGACTTGATTACAATGTCTTCAAGACGCAGTGACTCGTATTCTTGGCATCCTTAGCTTGCTCAATCTGGAGGTGGACTCTTAACGCCGACGACGCCAATCAATCGACCACCCGAACTTCATCCTCCGTCGGCAATGCACTCTCGGTCTCCTTCGCATGACTTGAATCAACCCGTTATCGCGCGCATCCTCAACTTTCTTGCTCGAGCCTTTATTATCGGACCAACCGCACCATTACGGATCCTTCGTCCATGAATTCTCATCAATATGGGATTGACTTGACAAAACTCATATGTATGATTGCAAGGCCTACATCACTCTTTATTGCTCCAACCAAAAATTATCCCTCCATGACAGCACACCTCTTTCATCTTCTACTTTATATCGTAGCACCATCGACTCCTTGCAATATCTTTCAATGATTCACCCGGACATCGCTTTCGTCGTTAACAAACTTAGTCAATCAATTTGTTAAGCAACCTACTGAGAATTATTTGGATCACTTGCAAGTGTGAACCATGACAATTGGCCTCTTGTTTACTCCAACCCACTCTTTGACATTACATGTTTATTCTGGCGCGCGGATTGTGCCAATTTTCTCAATGATCATCGCTCTACTAGTGGCTACTGCATTTATCTTGGTTCAAATTTGGTTGCCCGGTGCTCTAAGAAACAACCTATTGTTGCCCGCAGCAGTGCCGAGTCGGAATATTATTCGGGAAATTTTAGGTCGAGAAAAAAACAAGGATTTGGGAGGGAGAAGAGGTGAATTTTCAGTATTAATTTCAATGAGGAATCCTCCTACAAATACTAGGGTTTTGATTGCAAGTGGGATATTTACTCCTGCCAAAAGTGATCGCACATGGAAAAGTTGAAGAAAAATAAGGAAAAAGGAGGAGAAGACAAAAGAAAAAAAAAAAGAGAAGAAAAAAGAGGAAAAATAAAGATAGCTAGAAAACACCGCTAAAAAGTACTAAATATTAAACTGAAAAATATTACACATTACGTTGAACTGAAAAAGTATTATACGTTGAACTAAAAAGTATTATTATTTGCAAGAAAAGTAACAAAGATTTGAGAAAAGTATTAATTATTCTTCAAAATCGTTTCAGTTTTGTTACTTTGAAATGTATAATTTTCAAAGTAAAAGTAATACTTTTAAATTATCATCACATCCGCATGTTAACCTAATATTTACGAAAATGTCTCCGGTTGTAAAACAATTTTTGCAATTTATATCTCCTATGACCTAAAACAAAATTAATGAAAATTTTAATTCCAGATATACTGCAATTTGTTATTATAATTATAATAATAATAACTAACAATAATATTTATATTTAAAGTCACCGTCCACCTGCCCATCATTCACCACTCGCCACCCATTAGTGGAGCTGAGCAGTCCTCCTAAAGCTTCCAACCATCCTCCACACTGATCATCAGGACCACTAATCTTATTTATTTATTTAATTCCTGCATGATTTCTGATGTGACACTAAGGCCCTGTTTGGGCACCCAACTCTCCCCTAACCTTATCTCCTTCTTAATTCTTATCCCCTCTCACTCTCAACCAAGAAAGATAGGCTTGAACAGTTGGTAAATTGTAATTTTTTTGTTACGTAATTATATAAGGTGACAAAAGTTAATCCCATAAAAATTTACATTTTGCCAAAATCACCTTCATATAAAAAAAACTTGGGAATTGAGTTCTTTTCGTCCAAAAATTACAAACTGATCGACTGGAAAATTGTGCGGTCATGTTTTATGACAAAATTTTAAATTTTCGACAAAAAAATAAGAACTAAATTTTACATTTTTTCAATTACATGATTTTATTTTACAAAATATGATTTTTTTTTTTTAAGATATTTCGCCACCCCTATATAGGTAGGGGACCAAAATTATAATTTGCCTCTACCATTATATTTCAAAACATCACTAAAGTTTTCACAACACAAATATTCAATGTAACAGTGTGAAAATTTAAAGATAGACCAAAACCAAGTGTTCTGAGAAATGAACACAAATTATCAGAGCGAAATTCCAAAATAAATAAATATCGATAAAAGTATATAAATTGCGTAATTAAATTCATTTCCCTTGTTAATATTCCACTAGAGTTATACAATTACTTGAGCAAGAAACTGAAATAAATATCAACTATATTAATCCTTTTGGATTATATAGTATCTCTATAATTATTTTTAACAAAGCCAAGCCGTTAATCCATTAAATTCCCAAAAAGAAAAAAAAAAAAAAAAGAAAGTAAAAATAGAAAAGCATAAAATTAACCTTTGGAATAACACAGAGAGGTCACAGATCATATAATCAGACATGAGACAAATTCAGTTCTCCTCCGAAGTTTCAGGAGTCGGGTACTCATTCAAATCGGGCTTCAAAGCGACCCGGCCCGAATTTTCGGACCCGGTTCGCCCAACACCTGCGGCCTGCAGCGCGTCGACCCTAGCGCCGACCTCCGTGGCCTTCTTCCTGATGGCGGCGGCGGACAGTTCGTGCTGGCCTCCGACGACATCTTCGATTACGGAGCCGGGGAAGTTGAGGCGGGCGGAAGGGCCGCGGAGATAGAAAACCGCCGTGTCGTACGCACGCGCCGCCGCGACGGGGGAGGAGTAGGAGCCGAGCCAGATTCTGGAGCGCTTGTTGGGCTCCCTTATCTCGGCGACCCACTTACCCCACTTTCTCATCCTTATCCCTCTGTAGGGTTTGTCTTGTGGGTCCCGCTGCTGCTGTTGCCTTTGCTTTCTCTTGGGGTTCTCTGTGCTTGACGAAGATGTAGACGACGTCGTACAGCAAGCCCCTTCCATTTTAATTCACAATGATATAAATCAAGGAAAAAAAGAATATAGGCCCTTCTGGCCGGTTCTCTTTCTCTGGGCTTTCTAATTTCTGTGTTGTTAAGGGTATTAGGGTTTGAAAATATTGGTGTAATAATATAGGAGAAAAGAGAGAGTTGTGAGCATCTGAGGTTGCAACAACTGGAAAACGCTTATTTGGTGGTGATACCAAGTATTTATATGGAGGTGGGAGTGGAAGGGTTCATTGTTATTCTTTGTGGTAATTAATTTTGATAATAAATTAGTGAGAAATTGGGTAAAGTTAAATATAACTGTTCAAACAACTGGTGGAGCCAGGGGCGTACTGAGCCTTGAGCCCATTTTTTTTAAAAAAAAAATATTATTAAGAAATTTAAGAAAAAAAAGTTACAAAATATACATTGGTTTTATTAGTTTTCTATCCAACTCACCCTACTTTACTGTATTCGTCCATCCCAATATCATGTTGGCTCCACAATTGGTTAAAGTTTGTTTGAAATTTTATCGAGATGTACTTGAATTTGATATAATTATTAATTGAGTCGAGCTTTAATCGAGCTCGAATAACTTGATATTTTTATATTTATTTATTTTTTGACTATTCAAGTCAAGTTGGAATCGAGCTTTATATTTTATCGAAAGAAAAAATGTGTTCAAATTTGATTCATTATATTAGCGAATTGAGCCCAAACAAGCATGGAACTATCAATATTCTCGAGTCGAATAATTAGTAATATAGTTCGTTTTTAAGTCCTAATTAATGAATCAGGCAAAAAAATGTTTTTTGAAGTGAAAAAAAATGTTAATTAGTGTGTCATTAATGCCTTTATAATGATTGGTGCAATTTGTATATAATTGTATCCTTTTTTAATTAAATTAAAAACTCAAACCATTTCATGTCTCATTTCTGCGTTAGCATGCATATACAAAGTTAAAGAATTATCTGCCAACAAAAAAAAAAGTTAAAGAATTATCTTTTTTCTTAATAATTTGTTAAAATAATTTCTTTAACATACCACATTGACAAAATGTGAACGTCGGCACTAATATATATTTTCCGTAACGTTTGATGTAAAAGTATATTACTAATTAGTCTTAAAAAAATGTAATAAAATATTTTTATTTTATTCGTGTGTATATATACATTCTGTATCAAATATAATATATGTTTTAATTGGTCAGATCCAGAATTCGTGCAATTGAGAGGGAATTATTTATAATAATTTATTGGCAAAATAAAAATCGCATGTGTGAAATTATGTTGGTTGGATTAAGGAATAAGTGAGCATTGGCGGCACGCATAGTGGTGGCTGAATTGGCCGCCATCTTTTATTTCAATAACTAAAAAACTTCCACGCCGACATGTTCTTTTTCGATATTTTTTCATTAAAGTATGTAAAAAAATTATTTTATTTTATTGATTACACATAGAATTGTAGGGGTGGGGAATATAACCTTCATCAAGGGTTAAAGAACCTAGCTTGCACGATGCGTCACACCACACACTACAAGAAAATTTCAGTTTATCGACAGATTATACCAACAACATAAATAATTTTGTTACTAAATTTTACAGTTACCTACAGATTATTTATAGAATAAAAAAAATTATTTTTCTCCAAATTATACCGATAGGTCACCGACAGATTTAAATTTACCGAGAGGAATACTGTAAGTATATACCAACAGTTTCTGATCTGTAGGTAAATATTTATCTACAATGACTTTGCCCACAGCTATTTTACCTACAAAGATTTTTGATTATCTTAATACTTACATACATGTTTTTTTGTAAGTAAACCAAATTTTCAGAAGTGACATGAATATTGGTAATAAAATTATTTGTTTAGAAAATAATTAGAAGCACTTGCGGAGTTAGGAAGGGAAGCCATGATTGGGCTGGCTCACCCTGCCCCTCGCATTTTTGTTCCAAGTAACTTATATCACTTTATAAGTTATAAGAAAAATTAGTTAGTTTTATATGGTTTCTTTTTTACTCTTCTATTCGGCTTGTTGACGTTCGTCTTGGATCAACAAGCAAACTAACTAAATAATATGATGTGGAGATGAAATGATACTCGAAAAGTGTTATAAACAAGGACTAATTCTGCCTTTTTATATAAGAGCCGAGCAGGATTTATCTGGTCGGTATACATTTTTACAGAGAGCTTTTACAAGTACTTTTTTCTGCTGATCATCCTCCTTTTCTCTTAACAAGCAAACCATATTTATACTTATACAATTAAGGTGCTTTAATCATCATTGTCCCTAGTTATAGAGTGGTTACAAGGGGGCACGTGTCCTCTTCTGGATAGACCCGTTGGTTGTGTATTTGGCATCTTACTGACTCATTTTGCTATCTTGTTGACAAGTGGCATCTTGACTTACTAAGCAAGACATTGACCTTTCTTAGAGAAATGGTTCTCTTGGTCGTCCACTATCGGGACCTCGGTCGGATCCGAGCTCGCCGCACCACGTAACTAGCTCGGTCCATGTCATCTCGGTGGTCCCATCTTATTGCAAAACAAGGGCCATGTGGGTTGATTTTTTGCCACCTTCGGCTCGTATCATCAATGGCCCTCAAGTTTAATTCCGAGAAGAGAATTTTTTAAGTCGAATCTAAACTTTAATGCTCATCATGAGTATTAATGAGGAAGGAAAAAACCTTAAAAGTCTCACGTTACTAACAGCTATCGATTATCAATTAATATCTGAAGCGACGCATTAATTAGGAATCATGATGGTCGACATGTGGCGTCATGTTGTTGGACTTTCTACGCAGGATACGAGGAGGCACGATCATTTATTCTTTGTGAAGGATTGTGACGTTTCTGATAACTTTTAGAATTTTAAAAGACGCGTCTTTTGTGTTGGTGCACTGCTTCCAATGGGAGTTAACCTATAAATACCCATTCTTTCTCCCTTTTCATAATTTTGCATTCATAATCTTCCGAGCAGTATCAACAGAGACCGAGCAGAAATTTCAGGTCGGCCTTAGAGTTCAGAAGTCCCGAGATTACTTAGGTATTTACCAAATCTTTCTTTCTTTTCTCATTTCCCTTTTTTTCTTTGAAAAAAACATGTCTGGTTCTGAGGACAGTCAAAATCAAAATTTTAGTTTTGAAATTGACATAGAGGACCCTCTTTCTGATCCTTTTGTACCTTCTTCTCCAGTTAGAGAGATCCCACCTTCCAGTCCCATTGTCATTGAGTTTTCGAGTTCGGAACACTTACCCGATCATAAGGTTCCGCTTGAGCAGACACACGTGATCTTCGAGCCGGTTCCGATCACCATATATCGTAAAGGTGTCGTGTATAAGTCGAGGTTAGTCCAAGAGGAGCCAAACAAAGAAGTATGGAATTCAGATCTCTTGGATAATTAGCAGGGAGAAAGTGAGATGGATGCTGGGAGACGCGAGCGAGGGAAGAATAGGGAGGCCGAAGGCGCAGAGGCTGCAAGGCCGGCCGAGCAAGGCCAGCGGGCCGATGAGCGGGCAGGCCATAGAAATGGGGATCCAAGGCCAGAAGGGGGACTCCCATTGCGAGTGGAAGGAGGGTTGAGGTCATCCGATCAGAATGATCAAGCTAGTATGCTGATGCCTCTAGAGTTGGAGGCTTTGCACCGAACACATATGATCTCGGAGAACGTGCATTTTTGGTTGTCGGATCACGCGGAGGTGCCTGATCATCCACCGGAGGGGTGCATGGCCGTATATGCTCATAGTCTTTTATATGGGCTAAGGTTCCCCTTGCCGCTGCTGATCACCAGATGGTTCCGGAAGTGAGACCTTCCTTTTGTCCCAGGTGCATCTATTAACCTGGGGTCAGATCATCAGGCTGTTGATTATGTTTCAGAAGATGGAGTATGAGTGCCCCCGCTTTGCCGACTTGAATGAGCTATTTGTATGGAAGGCAACCCGTCGACCACTGGCCTGGGGCAATTCTCGGGTTGGTATTATGTGCGCACGGACGAGCCGGCACCCAAACGGGTGGTCGACGACCTTCCTCAATCTATGAAGGAGTGGAAGGAGAGATGGTTCTGGGTTGGTGGCGAGTGGTAGACTCGCCTGGGGAGGGGAGGTCAGTCCTTCTCCCCCCTTCAAACTTTTGATACGACTTCCGTAAGTGCATTCGTGTCTTTCAAAAAAAAATTTAATTTCATCTCCCTTTTTTTCTTTCTTTTCAGGAAACCGCCCGTCCACAGGTCGTCTTTCGGAGGTCTTTGTCCGCCGGCTAGAGAATATTCAAGCCCTGGCCCGGTCGGACAGGAAAATTAAGGTCTTGGCCACCGAGGCAAGACTGTCCGAGGCCGGCCTGCGGTCATGATTACCGACAAAGTCCGAGGCCGAGGAAGTGGCCGAGGAGGAAGAGGAAGAGGAAGAGGAGGAGGCTGGATAGGAGCCAGAAAAAAGGAGCCCGCCGCGGGCTGAGACAGAAATGACCCCTGAGTTGGGGTGGTAGCCAGTTCAAACAGAGCAGATTGGGCCATCTCCGATGGGGCCCAGCTCTCAGAGGCAAGTGCATTTGTCGGCCGAGCAGGTCGGGTCAACCGAGCGGCCAAAGTCGACCGAAAACTAAGGTACATGTTTATTTAAGATACGATCTCTAAATATCTTTGCTTTTCGATTACCACCCCTGTTTCTTATTTGATTTGTTCCACTATAGGCCGAGGTGTGGATGTCTTTGCCCACCTTCGCCGGGTGAGAGAGACGGTGCCCCACGGGCCGAGGCGACCATGGCCAACCCGCCGATGCCGAGGCGGGCGGCGGGAGGAGATTCGCCAAGGCAAGTGTCCGGCCAATGGCATCCCGAAGTAGGAGATCCCCCTAGAGAAAGGAGAAGGGGCGAGTGGTCATCAACGAGCACGGCAACCGAGAGGACCAGGGATGGCCCCACGGTTTCCGTACAAGTTCACGCAGGTGGGGATCCACGGGTCTTCTCAGATGACCTGGGACAAGAAGGCCATTTCATCCCTCCGAGCCGAGAAAGGGAGGAGGCTTGTGAAAGAGTGGTCGGGTCGTGTCCTACGAGGTTCGTGGAATTTGCTAGTGTTCCACGCCCACCGAGAAGTAGGTGAAGGCCTTTCCAGACGCCGGGCAAGCAGCGAGGGATGTACCAGCCCGCGTCTGGACTACAGGTGATAAGGGTCTTTTTATACATGTTTTATGTGTATATTTAAGTATGATTTGAGTTATTTTATTGTTAGTTTCATAAATTTTTGATTGTACATAATTCACATTACTCCGAGGTGCTTTTATTGATGTAGATTGATGATTTGGAGCTGTTTTTGGTGAATTTTGGGCCATGGTTTCATGTCAAAACATACCCGGGGTTTCGGATGCAAAAACACTCAAAATCCCAAGCTAAACGCGTCATTTCGGGGCCTTTTCACCAAACACGGGCGGGGTGTGTTTTTAAGCACGGCCGTGCTTTTTAAAAGTCAAAAAACGAGCAATTTTTCGACCCCGACGTACCAAACATGGCCAGGCCGTGCTTTTCAAGCACGGCCGTGTTCGAAAAACCCAAAACACGGCCCCGTGCTTTGAAAGCACGGGCGTGCTTTTCGTCGGATCGGTTTTTCTTTGGCGGAAATTATGGAGACTTTCCCTTTTTGCTTTTTGACAACCTTTGAGCAACTTTTACACCTCATTTTGATGCACCAAACTCTATTATTCCCTCAATTGTCATGTGGACACAATGATTCAACCAACTCAATGTGCACACAATGATTCAACCAACAACCATTGAAGTGGAGCATTTGTTAGCATTATTGATGTATTCTTTCACAAAGATGGTGCCTATAAAAGCCAAGAGTTTGAGTTGGGAAAGATATAATTCATGTAGTATTCATTAATAGAGATATTCATTGTATATTCTAAGTTTCAAAGCAAAATACATTGAGAGGATAAAAGAGAGGTAGAGTTGGAAGTTGAAGAGCAATAGAGGAGAAGGCTTGAAGCTCAACATCATTGCAATCAACCAAGGAGGAAGTCTTGTATTGGTCTTGAATAAGAGCTAAGTACACCATGTTCATTTTATTCATATCTTCTTGTGTAGTATACTCTTTTGACAAAGCCATGTGTAGCTAAATTTCTAGTGTTTGAATGTAATGAACTCTAGAATGAATTTGTGATTAAGGTTTGTATGTTTTTAATAAAATCTTCATGTTTTGTGTGATTCACTTATATTATGCTTTATTCATTCAAATTCGTATATGCGCAATATTGATTTGAAGTTTATTTTTCATCCGGAAATCGAGAGATTCATGGTGAAATAGAACCTATATAAGTGAAAAGAGTTGCATGCAATCCTAGATATAGACGACATAAATCTTCCGGATTAGGGTCAAACCTAATATGGGAATTCACAAATCGTTATAATGTTTGTCTTGGGGGTTTTAACTAGAAAGAGATTTCGCTTAATCAACTTGAGATTAGAAGTTATTCGCTCGATAGAGGGTTTAACTTAAATCGGGAATTTCTACGGTCCATGAAACATGAGATTTTACTAAAAGAGGTTGGTTTTTGCTTAAGGGATTATGATTGTATTTTTATCTTGTTAAATCACAAAAACATTCTAGAGGGATTTACATTCAAACACATTTCTAGCTCTTGATTTCTTAATTCTACAATCTATTTTTATTTGATCTTTTGTAAGTTGCAATTATTTTAAAATTCTCTATTTTTCATTTTCATTAAACAAACAAAACTCTGAAAATTGCTAGATTAAATAACAAAAAGACGGTAATTATTAGTACTTACAATCCTCGTGGGAATGACACTCGGTACTCAACAATCTATACTATAAAACGATAGGTGCACTTGCCTAAGGTTTTAAAGGTAGCTTTTGAGCCATCAACAGGTATTGAGCAATTCTGCCTAGAGACCGGATGGGAGGAAAAGGCCCAGTATGCCATGGGTTTGTCTGGCAGAATTATTGGACTCCTATGGCATATGATCGGAGAGGCACGTGACTGAGAGGGCGCCATCGACTGCAAGATGCCCATGCCACCTTGCTCGGAATTTAAGAGTCTCTGAGGACTCAGGCTGAAGAGACATGGTCAATGCCGAGAAAGAGTCTGCCGTGAAGGCCAGGGCCGAGTGAGAACAGGCACGCAAAGCCGAGGAGGAGCTCCGGGCAGAGGTTGTGGAGTTGAGAACGGCGGCTACTGCTCATGCTGGTGAGTTGGAGAGGCGTGAGGCCGAGGTCCAGAGGGAGTTGGGAGAGGCCTCCAAAAAGCAAGTAGAGGAGGCTCGGGTGGATGCCGTTCGGGCTAATAAGGACTCCGAGGAGTATGCCTTCATGCTAACTTGTGGGCATGCAGCCAGTATTGGGGACATCCTCCAGGACCTAAAGGAGGGAAAATCTGTGGCCGAGCTAGAGAAAGATCTTGACCTGCTAAATGTAGATCTTGATGCTCTTCATCCTCGGTTCTCTAATGCTGCTAACGAGCAGGGTGCTCCCATCAAGAAGTGGCCTCAAATGAGCCTGGCCGAAATTTCTCCTCCTTCTGGGATTCATCCTCCTGCCTCTTAAGGCATCTTTTATTTTTTTGCTTTTCTAAATAGTTGGCTTCGGGTCTTTTGATGTAATAGGCTTCATCCTTCCTATGTAAATATTTTGATGATGAATGAAATTTCCCTTCTGATCGCTTATTAATTCTGCTGCTTTTTTTCAAATTTTTTGCTAAGTGTTGGGCTTGTCTCCCTTTGTCTGGATGTATAATCTAAGTGATGGGCTAAATGCCTGAGTCAATTATTACCAAGTGTTGTGCCCGGAGTTTAGGCCGAGTCTTTATTGAGGGTTAACTCGATGCTAGGTCGAGCTTTCCTCTTTTTTTTTTGAGCGTGCTCGGATCTTGGCCGAGATGAGTAAGCTGCGCTCGGCACTTGGTTGAGGCAAATAGCACGACGCTAGGATCTTGGCTGAGGCGAGTAGGAAATAATTTTTTGCGAAGAACTCATAGAATATCAGATGAAAGGATAACTTTATTTCTAAGTGTCCTCAGTGTGTTGGAGTAACATCGAGGAAGATGGATCAAGTAAAATGTCAAGGAACCTAAGATCTTACTGGTAGTATTTCTTCAAGTAACATTCCATGGGTGAGTAAATTTTTCCCCACTCAGATATTCGAGCTCGTATGCTCCATTTGACAAGTTTTTACTAATTCTGAATGGGCCCTCCCAGGCAGCTTTAGTGGGCTAGGCTTGGCCCCAGTAATCCTCTTCAGTACCAGGTCGCCGACCCTGAACTTTATTTCCCGTACTTTAGAATTGTAGTACCTTTCACTTCTCTGTTTGTACACAGTGTTCCTGATCTCGGGGTTGCACCTTTTTTCTTCCAACAAATCTAGCTCGGCTCGGAGAGCGCCCTCATTACCTTCTTCAGAAAAATTTGTGACTCTGAATGTTGGGGCCTCGATTTCCATAGGAATGACGGCCTCAGCTCTATAGGCTAGCGAGAAGGGTGTTTCCCCCGTAGCCGCTTGGTGTGTCGTCAGTGTGATCGCATCTCTTTTTAGGGACGACCAATAGTATCCTTGTCGTATCAATTTGTAGGCGAGCGTCTAGCCCCCAGCATGATTTCCGCATATTCCCTCGTGTATTTCTCGAAGAGTGTAGTTAGCATCTGTTTCTGATAGACAACGAAGAAGTGGAACTGAGTACCCGCATTTATATAAAATTCCATCCATCAGGGTATATCGGGCAGCCTGAGTCCGTAATGTTCTGGCTTCGATTCTATTTTCTGACTGAGCTCCAGTTTCTAAATATTGGATGATTGGGTTCATCCAAGTCATCTCAACAGCTTCGTTGGCATGTATTTTTTGCGTATTTAATGATGAAGTGGGGAGCTGGGTGACAGTGACATCGACAATCGTATCTATCCCTGGGCTGGAAGCTAGGCGTGCCAAAGCATCCGCTTGCGTGTTGTCGGCCCTGGGAATATGCAACACCTCTGCCTTGAAGTGGGAGAGTTTCTTTTTCACTAACTCCAAATATCGAGCAATTTTTTGCTCCTTTGCCTCGTATTCACTTTACTCGATGGACGACCAATTGGGAGTCGCTAAGAACGAGAGCCGCCGTGAGGCCCATCGAGGCCGCCATTTCCAATCTAGCCAAGAGTGCTTCATATTCGCTTCATTATTGGTCGTCGAACTAAAACCGCATCACCGAGCGATGGCATTTAAGTTTTGGATCGATTATCACGATCTCATCCCCTGCTCGGCCTGCGGTGGAAGAACCGTCGACAAAAAGCTTCCATTCCTGATCTTCAGTTATATCTAGCTGGATTAACGGGGTGAATTCGGCAACGAAGAATGCTAACGCTTGCCCTTTAATTGTTGTTCTAGGCTCGTACGAGATGTCAAACTGGCTGAGTTCAACAGCCCATTTAATCATGAGACCTGAAGTATCTGGTCGATGTAGGACTTGCTTTAACGGATAATTGGTTAGCACCACGACTTTATGCTCCAGGAAGTATGGTCGCAATTTGCGAGCTGAGATAACCAGTGCATATGCTCAGCGTCATGTAGTGCCTGGCTGGTATAATAGACTGGGTGTTGGACAGATCGCGGCTGATGAGTACCGAGCTAATCGCGTGCTAAAACCGCAAGGTATAAGTATAAGTCTTCACCTCGGCTCGGTTTTTGTAGGACAGAATTGTTGCCAAGTCTTTGCTTAAGTGATTCAAAAGCAACTTGCGTTCGTTCAGTCCATTCGAAGTCCTTATTCTTCTTGATTATTTTGAAGAATGGTTTGCACTTGTCCATGGATCTTGATACAAAACAATTTAAGGAGGCTAGACGCCCCGTTAAGCTTTGTACTTTTTTGATGGAGTTGGGGGCTTCCAGGTCGATTACTATTTTTATTTTATCTGGATTCGCCTATATCCCCCTTTGGCTGACCATGTACCCCAGGAATTTTCCTGAGCCGACCCCAAAGGTGCATTTCTCTGGGTTTAACATCATCTTATACACGCGCAAAATCCTAAACATTTTATTAAGATCAGCAAGATGACTAGGAGCATACAAGCATTTTACCAACATATCATCCACATAGACCTCCATAGTATGACCTATCAATTCTTCGAACATTTTATTGACTAACCTTTGGTAGGTCGCTCCAGCATTCTTTAATCCAAACAGCATCATCTTATAACAATGTACACCGCGAGCCGAGAAGAAGGAGGTATTCTCCTTATCGTCCTGGGTGCATTTGAATCTGATTATAGCCCGAATATGCATCCATGAAACTCATAAGTTCATGGCCTGCAGTGGCATCGACCATGTAGTCTATGTTAGGTAAGGGGTAGCAATCTTTTGGGCACACCTTGTTAAGGTCGGTAAAATCAACACAAAGGCGCCACTGTCTGTTGCTCTTCTTTACCAAAATAGGATTAGCCACCCAATGAGGGTAAAGGACTTCTCTTATAAATTGGTTATCCAGCAGCTTATTAACTTCGGTTTCTAGGGCGAGCTTACGTCGCTTTTGGACCACTGGTTGGAATGTGAGATCAATATTCAGGCGATGGCAGGCATGTTTAGGATCAATACCTGGCATGTTTGAATGTGTCCATGCGAAAACATCAAGATTATTACCTAGGAAGTCAATTAATTCCTACCTGAATGGATCTTGGAGGTCGTGGTCAATTCGTAGTTGGCGTCCCTCTCTTGATGCTTATCGATATCTACTATGTCGATCTGTTCCACTAGTTCCGCGCGGCTTCCGCTTCTTACTCCGCTTTCTTTCTTTTGTAGAGGCGCTTCTTCTTCGATCATTGGCTCCTTCCCGGTAAATGCCAGGGTCGGTTTCTCGTTGGGACAACTTTATCGTGCTCGGTGCTATCGCTTTTCCCGAGTCATTCTCACCGATTCTTTGATTCCCCTTCTTCTATTACATTTATCTTAGTGGATCGAAGTTTGAGAGAACATTCCCAGATTCCTCTCGATTTCCTTATGGATTGCTTCCCACGTCCGGGGTCGGGAAATTGATACAAAAATGATATATGGAGGCGGTTGCCTTTAAGTGATAAAGCGGTCTTCCAATTATGGCATTGTCCTCGAGTCGAGTTAATTATCTTGAATGTGGTGATCACCGTCCGTTGATGTAATCATTGTCCCATCCGGATGGGGAGGTCTACTTCTCCGAGAGGATTATTCTTCCGCCCCGAACCCCGAATACTATCACTACATGGTCGAGTGTAGCTATCATCTACATTTATCCTTCTAAAGTGCTCGGATGTAAATGAAGAGTAACTTCCCGAGTCGACCAAAATTCTGGCATGGGAATGCCCGGATTGGGGTTGTGATGATGACCAAGGGGCGAGAATGAGGATGTACCACTTGGTCGGCATCCTAGTCGAAAAAAGTGAAATGGCCCATTGGTTGGCCTACTTTCGGTTTCCGCGATTCGAACCTGGCTTTCCGCATGGGTAACTTCCTAATATCGGCCTTTCATTGCGGTTGGAACGGTTGTCCTCTGCCGCATTTGTGTTTATTCGCCGCATTAGATATCATCAAAATCTCTTGTCTCGGGTTCTCATTGGGCGACGGTGGTAAGCCGATGGATTCGCTTACTCGCTTCGATTTGTCCCGGGCGGCGCCGTGGCGGTGGCACTCATGGACATACCACTTAAGGCCGCCTCTTTGTACTATCCACGTGATTTTGCGGATGAGGTCTCGGATTCGTCCGTCTCGTGCCCAATAGATTTATGGTACGAGCAATATCGTCAAAGATCTAGCTTGGCATGATCTAACCTTAAAGGACGGTGGTGGCAACAAATTAAGACCATGTATCTCATTCCATATGGCTGATGGAGTATGCGTTAGAGTGCTCCTCGGTACCGCAACCCTCGACACGAGCTTCCTGATACGATTTATATCCAGTGGACAGGTTTTCATTGAAAGATTTGAACCCTAATCCCGAGGATGCATTTTCTCTCTTGTCTTTCTTAACACCCCAAGTCTTACTCGCAAAGTCTTGTGATCGCCATGGCCTCTTCGGCAGATATGCCATTCTACACGGATGAGGAATTCCTGAAACGAGGTCGCGCCCGACTCGTGGATAGCATAATTAAACTAATTGTGGGGCGCGATTCCAGCCATTGCCGCGATGAGTATTGTATCATCCGAGACAGGCTCCATCTCTCGGACTTGTTTATTAAATCGAGTAATATAACTTTTCAAAGGTTCCTCCTTGCCTTGCTTGATATTGACTAGGGAATCTTTGGGAGCAGCGCGAACTTTAGATGTCAAAAAGTGGGTTGTAAATGCAGGCATCAAATCGCCCCAAGACCATACAGAACCTTGTGGTAGGGTCTGGAACCATCGATGGACTCGATCACCCAGAGTTATTGGAAACGCCCTACACAAAATAGCGTCGCTATGGCTGTATAGTTTCATCCACGTAAGATATTTGTGGACGTGAGTCATGGGGTCGGTCTCTCCACTGTACAGACCGATCTGAAGAATCTTAAATTTCGTAGGCAAAGGAGTTAATAGAATACCAGAAGCAAATGGTGACACGGCACCGGGCCGACCTGTCACGAGGCTTGGTCGCTGGTACTAAATATCATTGGAACTTTCCTCCGATTCGTCTAAGCGGCGATGGAGACATAGTATTTCCACTTCTCGCTCATTTACCGGGCTAGGATCCTGAGCCAGGTTGGCCTGAATCTGCTCCGTTTCATCAGGAAATTGGAGTCTGGAGTTGATCGACCGAGCTGGTCGAATTGGGTCAAATCCCAAACAACCTACGAACACAGAACAGGCACGACGGGGGCGTGGGAGTACTGGTAATGATTCTGCTACCCGACTTTTCTTGTCCACGTCATCCCGTGGTCGTCTTCTGTTATGTTGCTCGATGGGCTGTTCGCTATGTGAACTTGCTTCAGGATTTTCATTGTTTGGAGGTGCTGGGACCCGTGGATTAGCATTTAGTGGTCGGTTGATTTGGTGAGTATTTACGGGTGGAGGAGGTTGTATTTGTGGGGGAGTACTCGCAAGAGTTTAGGAAATAGGCTGGTTCATTTGTTGTACGAATGCAGGGTTCGTAAATAATTGAGTGAAAGGTAATAAAACTGCGCTCCCTGCTTCCGTTGGGGGCACGGTCTGACCGTTAGTATTTTGGCCTGTTTGGTTATTTTTGGGTGGGTCTTCAGTCCCACGTGCGTTTCGAGTGGTTTGACTCATTTTCGCAAGAAAATAAAATTACCTTAACTGAAATAACTTAGATAACTGGAAATTTTGGTTGGACCAAAACGGGCCCTCCTTCTAGCGCCAATTTGTTGACGTTCGTCTTGGATCAACAAGCAAGCGAACTAAATAATATGATGTGGAAATGAAATGACATTCGAAAAGTGTTATAAACAGAGACTGATTCTGCCTTTTTATATAAGAGCCAAGCAGGATTTATCTGGTTGGTATACGTTTTTATAGATAGCTTTTACAAGTGCTTTTTTCTGCTGATCATCCTCCTTTTCTCTTAATAGGCGAAGCCTATTTATACTTATACAATTAAGGTGCTTTAATCATCATTGTCCCTAGTTATAGAGTGGTTACGAGGGGTTATAGAGTGGTTACAAGGGGGCATGTGTCCTCTTCTGGATAGACCCGCTGGCTGTGTATTTGGCATCTTACTGACTCATCTTTGCTATCTTGTTGACAAGTGACATCTTGACTTACTAAGCATGACATTGACCTTGCTTAGGGAAATGGTTATCATCAGGTCGTCCACTATTGGGACCTCAGGTCGGCATCCGAGCTTGCCTCACGCCACGTCACTAGCTCGGTCTACGTCATCTCGATGGTCCCATGTTATTGCCAGCTGAAGGGCCATGTGGGTTGATTTTTTGCCAGCTCGGCTCAGGTATCATCACAGCTCACTCCAACAAATTAGAAAATAATAAATTATTTACTTCGCATAATGTTTGGATATAAGTGTTAATTATAATAATTTCCTAAAACAAAAGTGTTAATAATAATTAATTTCTCTTTTGAAAAATTTAACAATATATTGCGAAAACATTATTAGATATGTAATATGTCATGGGACATTCCACATAAGGTACAGAAAATTTGTTTCTCGCCGACATGCATGTACCGTCGCCTCTCTCTCTCTCTCTCTACTTTTTTTAGTATTTAGTTATTTCTTTTATTAGTGAAGATTATCATTTATCAGTTATATCATTAATTAATACTGCTACGTCAATTTCTCAAAAACAAAAAATTACTGATATGTCTATTAAATACGATAAGTAATTATTAATATAAAACTAACAATATCACATGAAAAAGAAAGCTTGATATTAAATTTTGTTAATCTTCGGACATTTGATGAACGACTTTAAAATAAACTCAATTCATAATAATAAATGTTAAATTGCTAGTCATGACTTAAACTTAAATTGACAAGTGTGGTGTTACATGAACATCTTGATTTGGGTAATACTACTTAATTAAATCATTTCAGAAAGGAAAAAAATAAAGGTAATACAACTTAAATTAAGCACCATTAAGGCTCTAGGCCAAAAAAGCGTATGAAGAGCTATGTTGCTTTTATATATCTAGATCCTCATTATTGAAATGTACACGTGTTTTTACAAACTCACAAATTATTTGGATTTTCTCTCAAAACAGATCATTGAGCCTCAAAAAAAATTCGCTGAGCAATCCCCATGCATCTTTAGCGCTGATTTGTTTCCAATGAACAATTTGGATTTGTTAGGTATCGACTCATTTGAACCAAGTCCATAGCCGAATATTACAATGGTCTAACAGATAAACTATTACAATAGACGGCCTATGGGATTAGGGATTAGGGATTACAATTTTTCTAAATAA